>VYXD01008385.1:66858-156512 GCA_013397195.1 Hylia prasina
CCACCATCCCTCACTGACAGGGCAGCGCCCCCCTCCCTCACAGACAGGGCAGTGCCACCTTCCCTCCCTCACAGGGCAGTGCCACCTTCCCTCCCTGACAGGGCGGTGCCAGCTGTGCCCCACACATACCTCACAGACAGTGCAGTGCCACCTGGTCTCCACGTGGTGCTTGCACTCATTGCACGTGTAGACGAAGCGATCCTGCCCCTGGGTGTGCAGCTCCACCAGCATGCACAGCGTGGACCACTTGGATCGGCGCAGGGAGGAGAATTCCCAGTGCTTGTCTCGGGCCAGGGTGAGGAAGGCGTCTCGCCCGTCCATCAGGTCACAGCTCAGCAATGGATCCGGGTCCACAATGGGGTGCAGGGTGTTAATCACAGGCCCGGCATGTAAATGAATCACAAAAAAGACCTGCAGGTAAATGGGGAAGAAATAAAAGGCAAAGAGGTCAGGTAACGTTGCAGGAAGGAGCTCGTGTTCTCTGCACGAGAACCTTATCTAATTAACTTAGTTTAGGCTAATCTCTTCCAATATGTTGTTATGCAACAGAAACATTCCTAGCCCAACCACAGGGTTTATTCCCCCTGAGTTTTCAGTTCTGAATATCACCAGGCCTGCATTTACAGGAATAAACCTTTCTCTTTTTTCAGCAGCTTTCCACAGTACCTCTTTATGCTTCTCCATGGTGGCGTAGAGCTTCTGAGACAGGTCATTGGACACGTTTGGCATGCTGGGCTTCTTCTTGTTAGCTCTGCTGATGCTGCTCTTATTCTTGTTGGTTTTTTTGTTGTTCTTTTTCTTGGCATTCTTGCTGTCGCCCTGGCTCCCCTGCAATAAAGGCACGGGAAAGATGTTACACTTTGGAGAGCTCTCTCCCATTCACTGGGCTCACGGTGACACACTTCTGCTGTCAGGAATAGAACTTTGTTCCAATGCCTGCAAATCAGCCCTCCTGTGTTAAATATATCCTATCTTCCAGGAAAAATCAAAAGCCAAACTGGCAGGCAAACAAATCCAAACACTGTTTAAAAATAGACTTTTAAAGTATGTATACATTAAAAAATTCCCGTTTAAACTGATTATTTTTCCTTCTCCAACATCATACTTCAGCTTCCACTGCTTTAGATCTTGCAGCTGATGATGACACAAATAATATGAACTTGAAATTCCAGGAGTGCAGTACTTTGCTTTGCTGTGCATTTGGTGTGTCACATACTTCCCTGAGATCTGATTTAATGCTTGTTTTTACTGAACAGATTTAGGGATAGGACACAGATAAGAACATGCAGGATTTGAACTGAAACCAACAAAATACATTATTCTCCATCCTGCAGACTTCCAGCTGCACGTGCAGCTCCCAAAAAAATAATCTCCAAAACCTCCACTTGTGCCCAAGTTACAGCACAGACTGCAGTGGCCATACCCTGAATGTTAGATGTAAGTAAAGAGAGAGAAAAATAGCAGATGATGCTATTTACATGACCTGGGAAAACAGAAATAACTTGTAGAGTTCTCATGTCCTTAAAAAATCAAATACCAAGCCCTCAGAAGGGAGGGCTCAGGAAAAACCCCTCTCCAACTTCTAGAATGTTGGTCATCATAAAATTAAAAATAAGCTATTGAAATACTTGGATATACATAAATATAAATATACACACATGAACAGTATGTACAAGCAAACACAGGGTTTATCCACAGGCTTATTTATTCCAGGAAAACAAAAATATTCCAACTGCAGAAAGCAATTCTATTTATAGACTGCTGCCATCCTTGCAGTCCATTAATTAGGCTTGGACAGGAATTCCCTGGCCACTCCTGGGTTCTCTCTAACTAATTTTGTGGATTTTCTGACCAAACCTGTTTGGAAATGAAAATGAAACTATTTTATGGGCAACCAGACTGAGCTCTAAGTGGCTTGTAGGGATTCAGAAGTGACCTGTTTATGTTCCCACCCTGACTGCCGCCAAGTTTCCTCCCACTGATGGAATTGGAGCCTGCCCTCCTTTGCCTCCACATCCTAAAACACCAACTGAGATCTTAAAATTTAAACACCAAAAGGAAGAACAGACTGAAACTTATCAAACGAGCCAAGTCGAAGTTTTCTTTCTATTCCACCTTTAGCAAGTTTATATTTGGCAAGCTGTACAAAGTATTCCAAGCTGTTTTAAGAAGTGGTAGGGTTGTGTTTGTACCATTCCAGTCTGACATTCAGCCAGAGATGCTGATGGACGGTTCCTGGGGGAGCCTCACCCCTTCAGAACCTTTGCCAAGAACTCTGAATATTTACCACCTCCTTAGACTCCCTCTGACTGATACCTGCAGCACAGGCTCACTAGCAGGAAGCTTTCTCCTCACATGTACAATTTAGGAAGAATTGATGACAGATGTTGTGCCATTTCAGTACCAAGATCCGTGTGGTGCTTGTACCCAGGGAGATCCTCATTGCTGGGCAGTTTTCTCCATGAAGTGATCCACTTCAGGTGTTTGCACTGGGGAAGTTCTCAAGCTTTTCAATTTGCTCCTTTCCCTGAGTCAAGGGGCAAAGACTCCACTGTCCCACACTTGGATGGCACCTCAGCAAGCAGCTGTGTCCCCCTGCTGCCCCAGGCATGAAGTGGGAGCACAGGGATGTTTCCAGCCAAGGCTGCAGCAGCTCATTTTAGGCCATGACTTGTCTGACTTCAGTGAATTGTTCTGGGCTTTCTCAAACACCTTTTCCCCCTCCTAGACGCAGAGTAAATGGTCACACTACTGTTTTCCCTGATTTACTGGAAGTGATTCTGTTAGCAAGAGAGAGCTGCAGCCTAATTCAAAGCCTTGACTCCCACCTCTTTTTATACAGCAGTGTTTGCTGAACTATCTCAATGCTCAAAGTCACATTCAGAAGGAACAAAGTGAAAGCTGTTGACTTTGTGGTTCCATAAAAACATAGCCACAAACTGTATTAACTTTGAAAGAGCTGCTAAGATTTAACAGAAGGAACTTTCTCACATCACAAAATTGATGAATTAAGGTCCATCCCCCCACATCAATCCCACGTAACACAAACTGAAGGTAGTCACAGCATCTAAGCTAAAGGGGGCTTTCCCCAGGTAAAGCTTTGGTTTTACCTCAATCCATTAGACTTCAGATTTTCCTACAACATTTATTTTCAAAACATCTTGCTGCAAATCTCAAGTAAAAGGGGCAGCATAAAAGTGCTGAGACCATTTGGTTGCAGATAAAATCAAGACAGAAATAAAAATGAATGATGACATTCTGTCCAGAGCCCTGAAAAACTTGGTTGCTGGTTTTGTTTTTGGTTTTTTGGGGGGGTTTGGTTGGTTTTTATAGACAAAGAATGTTGGTGAAGGAACAGCACCATCAGGATCAACATTTCCCACCAACGCAAAGCCTGCAATAAACACTTTTAAATTTCTGCCCTTTGCTGTTGCAAATGACTACAAGTACCTGTGCTTAAATAACAGCCACGTTTCATTCAGCTTTGAAAAATCCAGCACCTTTCAAAATGCTGGAGGTGCTTTGCAAAGGTGTGAACCAGCTCAGCCAAATGACTGTAAGCAAATGTAGCGTGGCAAAAGCAGCTTAACACATTTCTCTGAGAAGAGAGATGCTGAACTGACATAAGTGACTTCTGAGTCTGTTAAAAAAAACCCAAATCAAGCCATCAGTAGATTTGTTACCCAAGAAGAAAAACAGAAATGCAGTTAAAGGGACCCCTGATTTCATGTCTGCTGTAAATGATCTCTAGTTTATTTGATGTGACCTCTCTATATTGAAGCATTAATTACCACCTTTGTGAGCTAAGGGAAAACATGGCACATAAAGCTAACCCACCTCTGTTGTTTCACTAGCTGCAGTGCTCTCTTCCTTCTTCCTCTCCTCCTCCTCCTGCTCCAACTCCTTAATGCTTTCCTCCAGTACATTGGGCCAGAAATCACCTTCAAAGTAAGGCAGCTCCTTGGCACTGGTCAGCCTGTCCTCGGTTGCTTGTTTGAAGATGTCCTGTTGAGCACATCACACCAGAGCAGGAATGAATAAATGAAGATCACTCAGGAGAGAGGGAGGAGAACCAGAGACACGGCCCAGAGCTGCACTAACAGCTGGGCCTCACCCACAGCCATGAGCTGCTCCTGCCAGGGCTCCTTTCCTGGGGCAGCTCCAGATCCAGCCTGGCAGCCCTGGCACAGCCCCACTCCCTGTTCCACCTGAGGATCAGTGCTGAGGCTTTCCTGATCCCCATCAAGCCATCAGTTCATGTTCCTGATGTGATGGGAGATCCCAAGATACCCTTAGAAAATGCAACTGAGCCCTCCCTGGTTTCAAAACCCCCTTAATCAGGAGACCCAGATTTCCCAGCTCTTTGCTACACTGATGACAAGGCTTGTTAGAGGCTGTTCCTACTCCACACATTTATGAAGTGCCATTTGCCATCAAAACATTTTTTTTCCAGCACTGTCACTACCATTAAGGAATTCCTGTAAATTTTAGCATGAAAGGAGTGGCAAATGCTCCCTTTGCCACCTTCTAATTATTTCCTTGGGTACATGTGTGATATTCTCCAGTTATGAAAATCATTCCTGTCATAAGGAGCTCTTTTATTTCACACTAGTGGGGCCCAGCATCCCACCTGCTCCTCCAGAATCACCAAAAACAAACAGCTTCTATAAACCTTGACAAGATCCATATTTCCTTGCCTAGAAAATGCAGTGAAAGAAAAATATACAAAGGCAGGTTCTTGCAGATTTCCCTTCATGCAGACACCAAACCTCAGAAATTTTCAGCCTGAAAGGCAGAACCTCGTGAAAATCTAAGGAAATGAAGACACTGGCTGAGAATAAACCCCTTGTACAACATTACTCCACTTTTCAGGTGTTATGAAACAATAGTAGCTCCCTTCAAATGAAAACACTATAAAAATTAAATCAGAAATTAACCAGTAACAAACCTTGTAGTCGTGAATGATTCTCTCAGCAAATGCCTTGTCCAGCATCTTCTTATACCATTCTTGCAAACGTTTGGGTTTGGGTATTTTCTGGTCAGGTGGGTGGCAATGAAAGATGTAATCATCTCCTTCACTGGGAGGACAGGCCCAGATGTGCCCTGTCACATACCTGTGTCACACACAACAAACAACATCTGTGACTCCCACCAGAAAACGAACTCAAACCTGGTTATAAATGCAGACCTCTGGCTCTATTTTTTAAATTAAGATTTTTTTTTCTTTGTCGCGAAGATGCTGAGGCAATAACCCGCATCTTGACAAGGGATAAGGTCAGGGATATAATAATGCAGCTCAAACATCAAGTGAACCTCTGAGCAAATGAATGGTGTGTTGCCAGTTTAGGAATCCCAACAATAAGAACCACCTAGGCGACAAAATCCCAGTTTCTCCCTCCACTGCGGAAGCGACGTTCACACATCTCAGAGAGGTCAGAAGGAAACAGAGACTACCCCAGTGAAGAAAACACCGAAGACCCAGATTTCTTTCTTCCCCAAGCTGTCACTCACCCCAGTTTCTTCACATACTCCAGGTACCCGATGAGGATCTCGTGGTACACGGCGGTTCGGAGGCAGCGGGGCCGGAAGAAGTGGATACTGTCCAGGTAGGAGATGTACACGCGCCTGCAGGGAGAGAGGGGACACACTCAGGGCTGCCTGAACACTGCTCTGCCTACTGACAGCTGACTTCTACACTAGACAAACGTGCAGGAAGACAAATTAATGCTGATGGTATTTGAATGTGTATTTAAGCATCTTACATGGTGTGAACAGCCCTCAAAAGCAAAAGAGGGGCAGCATTTTTTTTTAGATGGCAAGAATATAGAGAGAGGCAAAATTAAAAGCAGAATCGGAAAAACGTAACATTTTTGCTGTTATCTTTGTCTTTCCCTTCAAAGTCATCTGCAGTCCTACAGCAGGATGGATTTGTGCCCCAGAACTGAACTGCACGTCCCAAATGCCTGCCAGTGAGTGCCCAGGGGTCTGGGAATGCCCAGGGAGGTACCTGGTGTTTGGAGGGGGGCAGTCCGAGCCGTACTCCTGCACGTGCATCCCAAAGAAACACACGTCCACCCCGTCGATCTCCTCAAACGCAAACAGAGCTTTGGTACGGTAAGGGAAGGACTCTGACATCTCACCAGAGTCCACAAACCTGCAGGAAAGGGAACAGGAGGGAAAAAACCCAAACAAAATGCCAGTTGTTAAAGCAGCGTCCTACCAGAACGAGGGGATTATTTTCAACCTTATTTTTAACTGCTTAGGAACATTTTTATGCAGGAGTTAAATGGGGTCAGATCAGAGCTCTAGTAAAACAGGGAGTCCTGTTCCTGTAAATTCATGGGAAGACTGTTTCCATATAGAACTCAGGACTGAACAGGCCAGCATTGAGTACATGAATATCCTCAGAGACCACAAGCCTTTAAATAGGTTACAGAGCAGAAAATGTGATGCGTTAGTATGAAGTGATGTCACATAAACACAATTTTTATGAATTTAACCCAAAATACTTCACAGACTAAAGCTTTTAAGCTTTTCATTTATAATGAAGCAAATTACAGATCACTCCTGAGAGCTGAAGTGTTTCTAAAAACAACAAAATGAAGGAAGAGTAAGGAAGAGAATCTCAGCAACTGCTCCAAACTAAACTATAAATTCTGTAACCAAAATGTGGTCAAGATGTAGTGACACAGATTCCCAGTATTATAAGCAAGGATGAGCCCACTGCCCCCAAAACATTCATTTCCTCTGTATTTTTAAACCTTTCACAATCCTAAACGTGCCCAAATTTCAAAAATGTGCAAAGGCATTAAGGTGCAAATTGGCACAATTTTACAACAGCCCTGCAGGGAGGCTTCAAAATAAAATAAATAAAAAGGATTGCATTCATTATAATTAACAGGACTAACCTGGATTTCATTCCTGGTTTAACTTCTACCGTCTTATCTGAGCTTGCTACCACTCTGACAAAGACCTCTCCAGCCTCAGGATGGTTCTGACGCCGCAGGAATTTGTTCACTCTGTCTTCCAAATGGTTCCCTAAACGTGTGGTCTGCAGCCCTGGAAGGGAGGGGGAGAAACCACCATGGAAACGTTAACACTGGAGCAGTCACAGTTCAGCTCAGGCTGTTTCTGTGCTCGACAGCTCTCTCAGCTTCCTCCTCTGGATGGAAGTAGGGTTTTTTTTCCTTTTTGTTTAACCTCTGTATGAAAATTGGATGGTTTTTTTTAATACGGGCAAAATTGAGAGCAGCAAACCAATCGGTGCTTTTCCCCAGAAGCAAAGCCCCCCCATTTCCACACCCTGTTGTGGCAGCTGAACCCACTGGAGTGGCACAATTACCCTGTAAGTGAACTAACAAAGGCAGCTTTACGTAGCATTTTTCAATTTCAGGCTTATTTTATGAACCCTGCAAATGTTTTCTCCTCCCAGCCCCACTCTGGCTGGTTGACAGAGATTACATCACTTTACAGATCTGGCTCCATGCCACACCTTTTCAAGCGAAGCAAAGCAAATCAACAGAAATGAAAAGCCTTTTGACTTCAATGGAGATTTCATTGCTTTTGCTTTTCTTTTCAAGAGAGCTTTTGGACTGTAGTTGCAGCAATCTGCACATCAAGGTTAAATAGTTCCTGCCCAGAGATGGAGGTCTTGGGGAGTTAAAGCCCACAGATTGTCCAGATGCCCTCACTCCATCTTTACATTAACAATTGGCTTTTGTGGGGAGAGCTGGGTTTGTGGTCTTACAGGATGTGATGGTTTTCAAATAAATCAACAACAAATTACAGAAAACGTGATGATTTGGGGTTAAATTAAGAAAGCAGAAGGAGCCCACTGTTTTCACTTAAAGATTTATGACTATTTCTCTTATCCTGCTGTACTTATTTTACCACTCATATCTGTACTTCACTTTATAGTCAATCTGCTATCTTTTCCAAAGTGACGGTGTAATCTAGAGATGCTCATTTTAATAAAACATATTTAATTTTCTGCTCTCTGTTACTTCATTTTTCAGTTGACATTTGGCTCCTGACACAAGGCCCTTGGTTCTTCCCTGACTTCTGAGCCTGCACACAGAATTCTGCAATGAAATATTTGAGCTAAAAATTACTTTGGGCTCCAATACTGGGGGAAAAATTCACATATACTCAAAGGACTATCTCACTTTTTAGGGGATTTATACACTTAAAATTTTATTTTACAGAATCATGGAATGATTTGGGTTGGAAGGGACCTTGAAGATCATCCCATCCCCCCCCCTGCCATGGGCAAGGACACTTTCCACTATCCCAGGTTGATCCAAGCTCTGTCCAGCCTGGCCTTGGGCACTGCCAGGGATCCAGGGGCAGCCACAGCTTCTCTGGGCACCCTGTGCCAGGGCCTGCCCACCCTGCCAGGGAACAGTTCCTTCCCAATATCCCATCTAACCCTGCCCTCTGGTAGTTTAATTACAATCAGTTTACAGAAATTGCCAAAGGCAGCAATCTTGATCTACACCTTTTCACTTATCCCCTTGTCAGGTGAGATTCTGTGGTCATAACCAGCACAACACGGTCTAAATATAATTTACCTGGGAGTAATTAATAATTTGAATTTTAAAAAATGGAATTTAAAGGCAGGTTGAAGTAAAAACACCTTTTACCAATTCCAACACACTGAGCCTTTCCCAGGATTTCCCATTCCAACACACTGTATTGGCCTTTCCATATAACTGTATAACATATAACTGTAGGGGGATGACTTTAAAGGAAATTCACAAATACTTCATGAGGGAATTGTTTTGTTCTGTTGATTTCTCTGAAGACAAACAGAAAAAGAAGAAAGGGTTCCATTTCAGCTGATGAGTGGGAACATTTTTAAAAAGCCACTGGAGCTAACTCTACTGTGTTGTTGTGTTTTCATCTTGTCATCTTCCCAATGCTAAGCAACCAAGGGATATCTGCTTCCTTCCTTATGCTGCAATGCATTAAAGCTTGGAAACCAACAAACCCAAAAAGACCAGATAAGGAGATAAAAGAATTAGGCAGCATTAAAATTACATGTACTGTAAGGAAAGGATCTAAAAGTTGCAATTTTTTATCTCTTAGAACGTGAATGTTGTTTTAGAAAGCAGTTGCTTTTTGGTTCTTGGACAGTTCTCACTATCCACCCTCAATAAAAGCTCAAAGCTCAGTGAAAACTGCAGTGCAAATCTGCAAAAAGGCACCCAAACTGCTGAGAAGAAACCTCCAGCAAAGGTTTGTGACAGCAGCAGTGGCCAGACCTTTGTGAGTGGATGAGTAATTGGACAGAGAGGAAGAAACTCCAGCTCCTGGCCTACTGAGACTTCTTGTCAGGAAACTACTTTGGGTGACTTATTTGTCAGGATCTTTTGTCTCTGAACCTCTCTTCATTGGCTACTGGTGAGGTCATATATTTGTAGATTTTCTTAGCAAAACAAATACTTCAGAAGTTCAGGGTTTCCCAACAGAACCCAGCTGCACATAGCTGGTTATATTGGGCAGGATACCAGTTAAAGGTAACCAATTTTACTCACGATACATTAGGAATATGAATGATCCATAAGAGCTGAGGGATGTGCTGTCCTGGTTATCAGCAGTTGTGCCATCATGCTCAAAATGTGGAAAATTATTGATGGAGTGGAGAAATACTGATGGCAACTTGGGCAGTAAATGTTTTTTTAAGAAGAGGGAACATGCTAATGTTTCAAACTTTCACTGCTTAGGTTTGTTTTCAGGTCAGGAGCAAGACCAAGGTTTTGATGACAAGAACAGACTTTCTTTTCCCTTCCCTGCTCTTGCATTCCCAGTAGAGCACTGTTAAAGAAAGGTGATCTCCAGAGCTGAGCCCACCAGTGGATTACAGCTGGCAGCAGGACTCAAATCCTCAGGGGAGAAAGACAAGGCAGCCAAACAGCAGGGAAAGGAGAGGGACAAGGAGGAAAGGGGAAAAAGCACCACTATTTCCCTGTCCAGAACCTTGAACTAAATAGCTGCCTACTCAAACTTTAACCAGAGCCACAGAACAACTGCAGATATCCAGGGAATCACACACTTATTTTAAGGCAATTTACATCAATACACAATGTAAAGTCAGCACAGAACAGAAGAGACATCCATTTAAAATGGGTATCTAAACCTACAGTTGGATTTCATCATTTTATTAATGTTCTTCTCCAATTTTAATCTGTCTTTAATGAGACTAATTTAGGCCTCTTTAACAAAACTCTCTTGAGTGCATCAAGGTTACTCCAGAGACTGTTCTGATTACTGGAACCCCCCATGCCTAACACAACATCATCACCTGCAAATTACCCCCTACACAATCAACCACACACAAAGTTATCAAGAAGTCACATTTTTAATGCAAAACCTTGCCTTTATCCCAGCTTGGAAGTTTCAGGCTTGTGCAGACACAACATCACCAGTAATGCCCAGAACTTCTAAGGATCAAGGAAGGACAAGGGAGGAATGAAGTGTCCCTGCAAGTTCTGCTTGTTCAGGTGCCTGAATCACCCTCTTGGTGGCTACACTCACTTTATTTTTCTGCTCTCTGCATTGCCTCTGCATTTCCAACACCAGCCCCTTCTCTTCCTCCATCTAACCTGCATGAATAAAAATGGCCCAGTTATGTTCCCTGATGTCAAATCCTTGCAGAGAAGCCTGTGTCAGGATTCTGGAGACTGACACAACCTGACCTGGCATCTCCTGGCCCTCTCCTCAGTGCCCATTTCTACAAGACCATGGCAATGGTTACTGCCAAGAGCACCCAGTGGAATGAGTGACTCAGTTCTTACCCCCCAACCTGTTCTGGAGGCAAGAAAAGCTCTTCCCACACTTTGGTGCTTGGCAGCAGCACCTGAACTGCAGCACAATTGTTCCCTACAGGTTACTGGAAGGGCACAGAGGTGACAATCATTTCATTACAGCTCCAACACTACATGGAAACCTGGCTGAATGTAACCAGTGAAGCACACACAGCCCTGTGCTCCTTCTGTTCTATTTGTCCCTCTTTTTCCTTTTTAACCCTAGAGAAACAAGGACAAAGATGTCAAACACACCAAGCAGCAACAAGACTGACCACAAACACATAAACAGCAGGGCTTAAAATGTTGATTAAAATTCTGACAGCCTCAGGCTATGCTGCTCCCCATTTTGCAAATGTTCCTGTGCTGTCTGTCATGACAACACAAAGTCTCAATCAAAAACCCATTAGGGGTGGCAGGGAGAAGATGAAGATAAAAACAGAAATACCAAACTCACTTTTAGCACTGAATTTGTTTTCTTTGCGTGTTCTACCAGTTTTCTTCAGACAATTATCACAGACAAACCTATTGAGGGAAAAAAAAAAAAAGCCAAAAATTTCGCATAAACCCATTACTGGTGAGCTTAAACCCAATGTTCGAACATGTAATTTAAATGTCAGAATACAATATATTTTTCTCTGGCTTTGAACAGCTTATTTCACTCCATTTTTGAGGGATTTAAAGCTTTTATGAGCTGGTTTAACTCTGCCAAGCAGTTACACCTGCATTTATGTTCTGTTCACACAAATTCCCCTCCAGCCAGCCGCCCTTGGTTAAGAGTTAGAAAGAAACCACACACATCTGTGTGGAAGAATATTCACTTTTTCATCTGAATATACTGAAATAAGACCCCAAACACCAAAAAAAAGAGTATTTTATTCAAAAATGCTTTTTCCCTTTGTATCCTTTTCTTCAAAAGGCTGTGGCAACACAATAAAGAACAAAGGCAGAAGAAAGTCTTTAATTACATAAACATCAGTCTCATTATACAAGGGGTAAAAAACTAACAAACATCTCTTACCCTGAAGGCCAAATAATATCATAATGTAGCACACAAATCTGGTGCATCTTCCGACCACATTCTTTGCAGTCAACAAACCTGAAGAGAAAAAACCAGCAGCAAATTACTTTTGGTGTTAGGTAAGTAATTTTCCAGAATTCAGCATGAAAGAAGGACTTGCTAATCCTCTGCTAAGAACTGAATCAACTTCACCAGGTCCAATTTACATCTAAGTTTAAAAAAATACTCAGAATAGATTCAGATGTACATCTATCAATGCACATGCAAGTTATATATACACATCTATACCTATATATAAATTGAAAAATGAGCTGGTTTAAAGATCTGAAATGGGCTGTCATGCACAACTTTTTCTGGATCTTTTCTATCCTTTTCTAAGCAGAGTCCCAGTTTCACAGAATCCTCAACAATACCTCCACAGATTTAATTCTGAATTGCTGCAACAACCACAAGCTGAATAAACGGTTGCTCAACTTACTGTAAATGTAAGAACTAGTCATTCATGAACCACCCTGCCAAAAAAACATGTATTAACTTGTCTTTGTCTGCATGGCTCTGCTGCAGTCTTGTTTTTATCTTTTGTTTTCTGGTCAAAAAAATACGTCAGAATTCTTTTTTTGGATGGGAAAACTGTTAGGAGTTTTCCCAGTCCAGGGTGCAGTGAAGGTTCAGAAGCCAAATGCCCTGGGGTCTATCTCAGTCCAGCCTTCCAGGCCTGGGGAGGGGCTGTTTAGAATTGCAAAGATAAGCAAAGGAATCAAAATGTGTTGTGCCCCAAACTGCCAGAGAATGTGGAGCAGGATGATAAAATCCCACTGCAGGGAAAGCAACCCTGTGCTCCTGAGGAGAAATTCAGCTGAGCTTCCCCTGAACCTCCCCAGGGTAACACAGGGTACCTTGGCCTTTGGGTGGGCTCAGCACCCAGAGAAGAGAAAAACGGGATTTAGAACCACCAGAGGAAAATGCAGAAGCGCCCCAGGAGCGCAGAGCCCGGGGTGAGAGGCTCTGGAGGAGGGAGGGCCATTCCCAGCCCTGTGCAGAGCCTGGCAGGGCACACCCCTGGAACTACCCAAAGAACAGAACTAGGAACTGTCTGTGGAACAGGCTCCCGTGTCCCTCTGGGGTATCAAATCAGGCATCGACTTTGGGTGCTGTGCCATGAATTTTAGGGGAAGATTCTGCAGTACAGAAGAGTTCTTTACTCCCTGCCCCATTTCTGCCCTGGTGGCTCAAGGGCAAGTGGAAGCAGCGAGATTTTGGGAAGGAAAACAACAGCCTGGTACTTACGGCTCTGGATCCAGGGTATCGTTTTTCTTCTTTTCAAACTGATCCTTAGAGATGGTTCTAGAGACAAAGAGTTAATATGAAAACTCAGTAGCACCCTCACAGCAGAGGCTCAGACAATATCATGCTTTGGTGAATTGCAGCAAACCTCAAGTCTGATGAAAGCACCTGAATATTTGTTTTCTGGTCAGAGCAAGCAATTCAGTATATTGTATTTTAAGCTACAGAAAATATTTCTCCCATTTCACTTTCTGTGTAAATTAAAAGCAAGAGATACCCAAGTCTATACATAAAATTAAAATCATAAAGAACAAGGGAAGTTACTGTCAATAAAGCAGCCACCTTCCAAACCAGCTCGTATGCCTCAAATCTGATTCTTCTGGCCAGGTCAGAGGCAAGCTTTTGATTTTAGAAACATAAGCTGTGCTTCAAAAGGTGGGATATCAGAATTAGATGGAAGTTTTCCATTATTAAAGGTGATGGATTAGTGACATTTATTGACACAGCTTCCACTGCTCCTCTCCAAAACACATTATCCAGGGTCTGCCACCCTGGGAATGGGCAGCTCAGCTGGACACAGGCAGCAGTGCTGGGCAGAGAAACAGACCCAACACAGCAACAGCTCCTAACTCTGTCC
The DNA here is from genome assembly GCA_013397195.1 of Hylia prasina. Taxonomy (NCBI): domain Eukaryota; kingdom Metazoa; phylum Chordata; class Aves; order Passeriformes; family Sylviidae; genus Hylia; species Hylia prasina. The sequence goes on from VYXD01008385.1 coordinate 80,606, forward strand.
CTATAAATCTCCTGTTAGGAAGGAATAAAACATTTCCCCCCAAACACCACCACAGGGGTTTGGGTTTTACCCCCCAAACCAGGACCTCCTCCCCCCGCCCCATTCCAAAATTCAGGATGCAGAGGAAAGGAAGAGACTTACGTTTGAGGCTGGGAAGGGTCATCACCCAGGGTGACATTCTCCCCCTGGATTTCAGTGAAACACTTCTCACAGAAGTGATACCTGTCAGCAAGAAGGCCATATTTGGGTGAGCTGGTCCAGCACAAACACAGCCACCCAAGCACGGAGCCACCAACCAGGGCAGGGCAGATCACCAGGAGCACGACGGAAGGGGGGACGTTGTTGGTTGATTGATGGGTCAGTGTGGACAATGAGGAGGCACAGAGGGAGGGGAGGGCAGGATTAGAGAACAGGGGAGGGAACAAACAGCACAGACGTAAGAGGTAAGACGCAAACACCAAGACAACACAGAGCAGAAAGCCAAGGCAAAGCACAGATTAGCATTCGGTCTCATTTCACACATCGTAACAAGTGCTGGGCCTCACATTCCAAATTTGGGGAGGATTCATGGAGTAGCCACCAGGAGCTACGTTTGTACAGGCTTCAGATTTAAGAATTTGGATTTGATTTGCATCGCTTGGGGAAAAAAAATACTCTTTGATTCCAGGCTTGTGACTGATCGAGTTTCCTTTGGGTAAAAAGGAACCTGTCAACAAGCTCTAAGGACACATTTATTACAGATTTAAGTAATTAGGAAATATGCTGAAAGCATTTACTGATTGTGAGTTAAAACTGCAAAAGCAGAAACACTTGATATTGGGAAAAAATCTACTAAAACCATATATTCAAAATTTGACTGTAAGATTAAATGTGACCAATTGCTCAGCTAATATTCTTTCATATAAATGAAACCAAATCCATACTCTAGACAAACATTTAACAGAAATGCAATTATGGGTCAGAGTTTCCAGCCATTTATCTATATAAATACAATATATGTATATATGTGAACAACATGAAATATTGTACATACATACAATATATTTATCAGGCACATTAAAGATGTGGAATTAGTTAAGCTTTATAAATTGGATATAAGGCTAGGTACAATTTTTGGTCACCAGACCAAGAGCCAATCCAAGTCATACTCAGCAAAAACAATTCTGCAGTTTACCAAACCAAGCTGAGTACACTGGAATACAACTCTATGAAAATACAATCTGCATTTGAAAAAATAAAATCAAAGTTACATGGATTGGGNGGAGGCTAAATGTTTGGAAAGGATATGAATTCACACATGAACAAAGGTAACAGAGAGGCCACAGCTGTAAAATGCACGAAGGCCACAAAGGATCACCAAAATAAAGGAGCTTTATGGAGAGTGAGAGAGTGGAAGCAGCGATGGCAGCACAGAACAAGGCAGGTTTAGTACTCAGACACCGGAGCCGTGGGGATGGGAGTGTCACAGGCACCAGGGAGACTCAGTGTCACAATGAACCAACAACTCAAGGATGGAGACTGATCAATGTGGCAGCTCTGCCCCCTCATGCACACCCCAGACACCTCAGCTGCTGCCATCCCAGAGAGACCTCCCGGGCTGTGCTGTCCTGGAGACAACAGCAGGCACTGGCACTGATGGAATGGGATGGATCAGAATTCCTGCTGGGACACACCGAGGCCATCCTGGGCAGGGAAGAGTCTCCCTGAGTCCTCTCAGCACTGCTGAGGAGTCTGGAAGCTCCTGCAAGTGTTTCAGGAGCTGCTGTGGCAGGCAGGAGCCAGGAGCCATGGGGCTGCTTCCAATTAATCCCACCTCACTGACACTGCCAGGATGGCCTGGCCAGCCTAACCCCCCTTAAACTGCACCCAGCTCCTCCTAGGGATGAAACACATCGCCCTCCCAAGGAAAACCAGGCTTTGGGAGCTGAGAATGCAACAGAGCAAGGCCAGGAGAAGAACAAATGTATTGCGTCCATTTGTTCTCATTGGGGATGACCAATACATGGTGGTTATTAGAGAGGAGTGTTTCAGGGGTGGGTACAGACACTGCACATCTCATTTCCACTGACTCCCCTTGCCACTCACACCCCATCCCTACGCTGGTAACAGAGCAGCCAATAATTTTTTTAAAAACCCAAACACAAGAGTTTCAAAATTTTATATCCTATTACACATCGTCCATTTTCCTATAATGTGCTTCTTTAAATTTTTCTTACATTAAAACCCCCCACCACTATTTTCCTTACTAACACAGTTGCTCATCATTTTAAGAGTCAGATTGGGAAGGACTGAAAGTCAGGAGGACCCAAACACAGGAGAGTGAAGCCAGAAAACTCCATGGCCAAGGCTCCTATTAATAATTGGATACATTTAAACAGTCCCAGAAAAGGTTAATTCTGATCCATTTTCAGAATAATTTATGGGCTTTCAAAGCACTCTAAACTTTAATCCATGATATTAAAATGAGGAAATAAAAACTGAAGTACAGTGAAAATGAATCACCTAAAGATCATGAACATTTGTCCATAAAACAACCAAGGTGAAGCAATAGCTGTAACTTATGGATATGGACCCTCAGAAACAGAGACCTGCCTTCTGCATGTCACCACAAATATTCAGCAAAACCCATAAAAAACATACAATATTCTAGTTACAGCAGTCATAGAAACCCCAAAGAATGTACTTATTGCAACACATCAAACATGAAAAGCTTTTCAAATGCAGACTGTTCAGGTGACTCCTGTTTATTAAAGAGCAACATTATGGACCGAAGTCCAGAAAATGCTCCATCTTGGCATTAACAGGTGAATTCCCAACTGTAATTAAGTGCAAAGGCAATTCTAAATTCATAACTGGATGGCACTACTGACATGAAACATCACTTGGTTTTCTCAACATTTTCTGAACACTTTAGCCTAAATTTCTGCCTTATTATGGAATCTAAAAGGTTCTATACCAAATAATTAACTTAAAGATTGAACTGTGGTGCCTGAGTTCATTTATTCAATGGTGCCTCAACATTCTTAGTTGTAATTTAGTCATGTGACACACTGGACTTTAAGTGCATCCAATTTTGCCTGTTCTGTACACAGAAATTCAAGAACATTTGACCAATTAACGATCTGCTGGAAGCATGGAATTTGTTTTTTCACTTATTTATTATATCTAAGATTTGAAGATCACTGTCACAGGAAATCTGAGTTGATTTAGAGCTGATGAACAGGGGCTTTCTATGCAAGATGGACTATTACTTAACAATATGGTGATTAATCTTTAGAAATACCTTTTTAAAAGCCCCAATCCAAAGCCCCATTCATCATCCCTGCATTTAGTGGGCCTGAAACAGAAAACCTCACACTCCCCTGAACTCAGCCCCATCCTGAATCACAAACCCTTACCTCCCTTTCTCAAGGTAACTGGATGAGCAGAAAAGTATGACTTAAATGGACTTTTACATTTATAATGGGCAGAAAGTGGAATATTACAGTCCCCAGTGCAGAGGAACCCTCTGCTTCACCCACCCTGCACTTCTTGCTAGTGATCAACATTGCCTTCCATGGAATAATCCAAATGATTTAACACAAACTTAAATTGGGAAGGCAGTTTTGAAAGAAGAACGAGCCCTTCTTCAATTCAATTTGAAGTTACCAGTATTCTTTCCCAATATAGAATGCGTAACATAAAAAGTATTTTAAATTTTACCAACATTTAAGGGTATGGGTTATTTTTCCCCCAATGCCAGTACTGAGCTGCCTCTTTAAAAACATTTAATTGCTTTAACTCTCATCAGCCTGACTTTTCAGAGTCCACAGTGGCTGTATAAAACCTTTTATGAGAGCTCATGAATTTATTCCTGCCTGTCAATATTTTCTGCCTCTCAAAGGCCACCCAAGGCCCCCCACACAAGATGGGATGACACATTTTCCTCTCCCACATTGTGCTGCTCCAGTGTGGGGCTCCACAGGCTGAGAGCTTCTCAAGAGCATGTTTGGAGAGAAGGGGTGGCCCAAAAAATGGGCCTGGAAGTCTGAATTGGTTCTGTGACTTCACAGCTGACAAGGCTTAGAGGCTGCCAAGCCTCTGGAAAGCAATTCATAACTTCCTTTTCCCTATTTAAAACAAAGCTTTTGTCTCAGCCCATTTGTATTGTGCATTTTATTTGGGGGGGAAGACACACATCATCTAAGAAATCAAAATTAAAGCCAAGTTTTAAGTTTCCTTTATGATTTTAACAGTGGTGATTGAAGCACTGAATGGAAAATTAATCTAACAATTGGAAACACCAAGTCCTAATATTAATTAAAAAATAAGATAAATTTTAATTTTTACAGCTTCTCATGGAATCTCTGGGTAGTTTTTAATGCTATTTCCAAGCGACTTTAAATACAGTTAAGGAAGGAGAATCATAAGTCTTGCAATCAATCACTGAACCCTTTACTTGGCAAATTCTGGCACTAACTTCTAAACAAACCTGCATATCCTCACAATTCTCCCAGAACAAGGTAACAGGATTTCCCAGTGCCTTTCTGCAGTTCTGCCCTTCTCCCTCCAGCAAGCCCTGCTCCTCATTTTATGGCAAACATGGACAACTTGACCTGCACTGAAGCATTGCATGGGGCAGCCTGGCTAAGAGCAAGCACTGAGGAACAGTGTGCCTCACACTGCAGCACAGAAACACAAAGAGTCACCTGCAAAAGGACAGCGTGGGAAGAGAAAAAAAGAACCTTTCTCTGACTTAGTTGACAAAGGAGAGTAAAAGTTAAAAATCCTCCTCATCCTCTGTATGTGCAGAGAACTCAAAAGAGATGTCACTTCCTGAGTAAGGGAGAGAACCTGGATTCAAGGACTTACCTGTTCTGGTAGCTGTAGTAGGCAGCGTCCCGGGGAATAGTACACAGCTGCTTGCCATAGCAGCACAAGGTCTGGGGAGAGAACTCATACTGCAAAACAAGGGAGAAAAGCAACTTTACAATGGGGGATTTTGTTTATCAGGGATCTATAAAACAAACCTGATGCTAGTGGGTATCAGAGGACATTGCCATGGCCATCACACTTTTCCAGCTACTGTGCATGTACCAGCACAGCCCTCTCAATCTGGTGACAATCATTAACTCTAAAAGCAGCTGACCCTTTGACCTCTGCTTTATGGACATGGGAAACCAGAGAAGTATTTTAATATTACTGAAAACGAAACAAAATGTCCTCTGAGGGAGAAAAATACAACAACAACAATAACAGAAGAGCAGAGCTTCTATTGACTTTTTTAGCCAAATGTTTCACAGCCCTTCCATTTGGCGTTTCCATTTTAAAAGAAGAGCACCCAAAGCTGCAGCTTTGTCTGCTGACTCCAGCTGGGCTGTTGGGAGGAAGCTCCTGGGATCCTGGGACACCCACCTTGCGCCCGCAGCAGTAGCCCAGGGACTGCATGACTGGATCAATCTCTTGCTCAAACACCTCCGCCAGTTTAGTGCAAAACTTGTAGACCCGGGAAGTCTTGCGGTTGTAGAGCCAGGCGTTGTTGAACATGAGCCACACATCATCCACGTACTGCCAGGGCTCCTGGTACTGCCCCGTGTCCAGCTTGCGCTTGATGGTTGAGAGATCCATGGGATTCTTCACAATGTCAAAATAATCCTGTAAAGACACACAAAACCCTGCGTTTTTAACAGGTTTCCAGCATGATGAATAGAGAAGGTAAAATGTTTATGTGAGCAAAGATAAAAGAGGAGAATATTTTAGAGGGTTTTTTTAATGCTAACTCACCGGAATCCCTAAAAGCTGGGGATCCACAGGCTGTCTGAAAGGAAGGGACTCGGGGTCCTGCCGGTACAAAGCTTCTAGGGTGGGCATGAGAGCCTGGCGCAGCTCCTCGGGCTTGAAAACTGGTAATGGAAGTCAGAAAGGTTAGAAAATTGCCCTCCACATTTTCTAACCTCTTGACTCTCCTAAAAAAAACCCCAAAGAAATATGTTAACTAAAACTCTGCAAAGGGTTTTCCTGATCAGAGGCAAAACCTCATTCACAAGAGGCAAACAGAGTCTTGTATCTACTCAGATCGCAGCAGGTGATATTTCCAAAACAGGGAGATGGAAACAACTCTAGCCCATAATGATGTATGTTCCAGAGCATTTAAAAAACCCTCAAAACTTATACAGAATCAAATTAAATCAATTGTTTCAACATGAATGAACCTTTTCTCCTCAAAGGATAGACTGAGCATGATTTTCCCTCCCTCCCTTCTAACCTTGTTCACTATTTCCAAGCCAAGATTCTTCCAGCGAAACCCACTGCAGTGGGCAGGGATGAAGAGCCAGTTCTACAGAGTGACCAGATGTCCTGAGAGCTAGCACAGGAATTTTCCTGGCCACAGTGTACAAACAGTCCTGGTCTGATGGATTGTTAATTGATTTTGAAAGTGTTAATACTTCCAGATCTCTATGCCACCACTTGGCAACAGTGGCATGGCAACAGCCATGATTCTTTCAGGAGTGGCTGACAAGGACAAAAAAAGGCAATACATTTTCTGAAAAATAATGATAACTTGGAGAGCTCCTCGAGCATCTCAGCAGTGTAATTACATTTATTTCCTTAGGAACAGTGTCTTTAAATAGGGAAGAATGCCTATCAATGAGCAAAAAAGACAACTAAGGAAAGCAGGATGGCATCTCGTATTTATCTACCTGGATGAAATGAGAACAATACGCATAAAATGGAGCAATTAATTCTGCTAAAAGCACTTGAATCAACAGGGCTCAGTGACCCCTTTGAGGCTCATCATCGCTTTTCTCACTCAAACAGTATTTTGGTGTGATTTAAATTGCTTTTTGGGACACCTAGATCAAAATCTATGATTTTAAAGAGTACACACAGAAAAACCAGGAAGACAAATTAAGCTGACACTACTCCACTGCCTGTGTGATCATTTCAGCTGCTGCCACAATCTCCGTCCCAACAAAATGGCAATTCTTTTCCATATTTATCAATACCATATATGCAGGCACTTTTCTCTACTATAGACTCCCAAAGTTTTATAAACAACTCTTACACATTATATTATGGGATTCTCAAGAACAGAAATAAATATTAAATTCCATTAACAAGGAACAGCATTTTCTACTGCTCTGAATCATATAGTTCATAATGTGATAATCTCAATTATTTCATTTAATGAAATGTAAAGGTCAAAAAGTACCTTTTAATAATCTATTCTGGCTACTTGCTTGACACTGCTTTTAGAATTTTCTCCTATAATAACATATTACTAAGCTACAGTACCTTTCAGAGTAAATCCAATCTTATTTTAAACTCAAACTACAGAGATCCAGTGTGACTTTTGCCAAGTTCCATAAAGCCTAATTATCTTTACTGATAAAGTTTATAAGCCACTTTCATTTTGAATTTTGAAAAGAAATCAAAATGAAAATCCAGTTGTTATTTCAGTTTATTACTTTACCTAAAACCATAAAGAACCATAAAGAAAAGTTGCCTTCATCTTCAGCTGCTCTGCCTCTAAGGACTATGACTAATACCAGCACATCTGATCATAGCATCTCCCTGTAAATGGATTTTACAAGAAAGTTTTGTTTTTCCCTCTCTCCTTTTTCCAAAATTAAATGCTCAGTTCTCCTCTCCTAGCTCAAAGACCTTTGTAAGGAGCTGGCATCCAGTTATGCCATTTTGTCTTGGGTGTGTGGGCAGTAAAAAGAAAATGGGATCTTTGCCTGACTCACCATGACGTACAACCTACCAAAGAAGAGTACAATGCTACTTTTTTAATTTTTTGCTTTTTTCAAACAGAAGCAACTCTGCTTATGATTAGTAAGGAGAAAATTCATAAAGGAAGGTAAGACGTTTTCAAAATTACCAGGACAACACACAAATACACCTCACACTCAAGCTCTTGCAAGTTTTCCATTATGTCTTACAAAGAAGTTAAGAAACCAGTAAAACTCATCTTCAAAGTCAAACTAAAGCTGCCCAAATGAATATTACAGTGGGTTTTTTGAGACTGCAAAGCAAGGATCCATGACCTCCCTTTCTTGCTCACACAATATTTGCAAAAAAAGGCAAAATAAGGCTCTGCTTGCAAAGTTATAGCACACAGTCCATGGTACTTCCCCTTGGTGCCTGCTATGTCCCAGCTTACTGAGGGATGGCCCTCAGGAATCTGACTGCATGGGAAGGAAGAAGAATTCCCAATACTTCTGCAACCCATGCAAAACTCCTGGTCAGTCTCTTCAGTCGTTTTAAAATATCAGCACACTATCCCTTCAGCACACTTGGCAGTAATTACTTTCCAATACCTCTTGGTTTATTCAGCATTTTAACACCAATGCTCAATTAACACTGCACAAACTCCTCGGTGAGAAAATGTCACCATTTAAACTCGTGTCTGTGGTTGTACCTGCCCACACTGCACGTGCTTTGCACTACACAGTTACTGGGTGACAAAACTTCCAAGATAAAATTGTGTCACCGAGGGAGGAACTGGAATATGTGGTGACCCAGTCTGAACTGATTCTGTAAGAACCTTCCCAGTGCAAGCACACATTCCTACCAGACAGCAGCGATTCCTTCCACTGGGAATATCACTGGCTCAGAAATGCTAATAAGCTTTCCACTCCCTGTGTTACATTTGGGTTGGAAAAGGCTCTGCCAGTTGGTTCTGCATCATGCTCTTGTTTGGGTGCCCCCTCTTGCTGCCAGCTGAAAATGTCAATCTGCAGGAAAATGTGTTTTATAGCCATTTATTACAAAAAGATTACGGTTAGTAACCAAATGCAACCCAAAGCACGTCAAGGAGATGTAGATTTTTTAGACATTTGCAGCACGTTGAAAGCTTCCCTTTGGTTGAAAACTAAGAACTAACCACAGAAAACATCACCTCGATACAGCAGATGCCAAAAGACAGATGTCTCAAAACTGCTAAGGTTTTTGAGTCCAAAAACTTATCTTCCAGCCTGCCACAAAGCCTGTACTGCAAGCAGAGAAATATATTTCTGCTTTAATAATCTTACTTATTTCTTAGTAACACAAGGCACCTAAACATTTATATAATCTGCAACACCATGAAGTTTCCTTGAGTACAGATGCAGTCACCCCTCAATCTGTGCTGACACTGCAGCTTAATTTAAGAGAGTGCTGAGCAAATGAATGCTACACTGAAAACTTTCAAGTCCTGAAAACACAGGACTGTAAAATAAATGTTAAGCCTCTTGCAGCAGTCCAGCCTAGGAGGAACACAGGTTCAGGAGAGTTCAAGTGCCTGATTCTCAGAAAAGTGACTGACAAAACCCAGGATAAAGGTGGTGTGTGCAACCTCTTAACAGAAGAAGAGCGACGGATATCCTTGGTTACTGAAAGCACTCTTATCTGCACTGAGCTCTCCTCAAAGAGCACCAAGATGTACAGAGAGGGATTTATGTATTTAATTCCTCCAGCAATCACTGCCTTACTGCCTTGGTCCTTCTGGGCAGGCACTGCTGGGATCAAGGGCACAGTGACTTGCTTTTTGCACCTGATTCATGTAACATTAAAGGAATCCTACTTTCAAAATTAAGTCACAGAGTATTGATCTCCCAGAGCTCCACGTGCTGGAAACACAAGTGCAAAACAGACCTCCCAGCAGGAGCTGAGACCATGGAAAACAAATGTTAGTGAAAGCAAAGCACACAGGGGAACTCAGTTTTCACACACGTACTTTTCTTGCGGGGCTGAGATGGTGATGTGGATTGTGAAGTGGCACTCTCCTCTTCCTCTTTAGCATCTGCTTTCATTTCAGGCTTCTTTTCCTCAATTTCCATTGGCTCCTGCTTCAGTTCCGTTCCATCTGTTTCCTCTTTTATTTGTGAAGATCCTTGTAAATCCTCCTCCACCTTAAGAAAGGACGCAACGAGAGGTGCTGTTACATCTACAACCCAAACTTCAGCCATCAAAATATTAGTTTGAGACTGTTGAAGCACTTTCCATCCATGGCTTTCCTCAGGAGTTACTTTGCAGTAACGACCCTCCTCTCGCCCCTTAGCTCACCGAGTCAGACACATCATTAAGTGCTTTTATATCTATCACTGCTTTCAGTTAAGCTGTAGAGAATCTCATTTACCTCAGTCTTAGCTTCCACTTGTGTCTCACTAGTCTCTGGCTCAGTTTCTTCAGTTTTAACTTCTGATTTGCTTTCTAGCATTGGTGCATCTGGTCCTAGTTGCTGGGAATTCGTATCAGCACTAGCAACTGAGGCAGGGGTGGGGACCCTGTTATCAATACTAGCTGCTGCCTGGGATAGCTGTTGTAAAAACAGTACAAAAGAAAGACACTGCATATATAGAAATATTTTCCTTTACTAAAAATGAACAGCACAAAAGAGACATGAGATGATATTCTACAACAGTGCAGAACATGGATACAGGTCACTGTAGCCAAGTTTTGATATTACACATTTAATAACTCTGCTTTACAGAGGAGAAGCCAGGGAAGAATTCTGCCCCAAAGAGGCTTCTTTTACAGAGAAAACACCTGCCCAGTAAAACACTGTACATTCCTTGAAACGTGCATTTGCCCTGGCTGTATCTTAAAAGGAAAAAAAACTATGCAAATCTCAGGATCAGAAAAGATTCTGATTAGGGCCAAATAGAGTATTAGGCCTCTTACACCTCATCTTTCTGCACGCTGCTGCCAATTTTACTTTGAGCAGTTCAGCCATTCAACCCCCCCTCCTTCACACAAAGCTGAGAACATCTGAACACAGGCATTTGACACATCTCTAACCATCCCCCCGGCCTAAAGCAGAAGCTGCTGTGGACAGCTATGGGCTCTGTACATTCAGGACATGGTGCTACAGACAGGGACACTCGTGGGATGTCACGACACAAGGCAGAGGGGACTGGCTAGTACTTACTGGAGTGCCAGGTGGCTGTGCCTGCACAGATGTTGGCTGCTGCTGGGCTGGCTGTGGGGTTGGCACAGACTGGGGCTGGGCAGGGGTCTGTGGCTGCGGTGTCACCTGGGCCTGGGCTGCAGTCTGCCCCGTGGGGGTGCTCTGGGTCTGCGTGGCCGTGGGAACAGAACCCGGCGTCGGGGTCGGAGTTTGTCCCGAGGACGAGACCGGTGTCGATGGCTGGGTGGGTGCTGCTGGCTGGGGAGGAGTCATTCCCGGGGGGGTTTGGTGCTGCATTGGTGGCATCCCTGCAGCAGTGGACACGGGAGGTGTGGTCTGGTGCAGGGGGGGCTGGGTCACCGGGGGACACGGCAGCTGCCCGCTCTGCGGTCCCAGCATGTTCATGGAGTTGGGAAGTGCAGCACTGGGAACCTGCCCCTGCTAGGGAGAGAGAGAGAGAGTCTTACAGAGCCTGGAATCACACTTATCCTTTCAATCACAGCCCCCAAGCCTTCTCTGACAGGATACTGTCAGTGCAAGCAGATCAGCCACAAACAATGCTGCTGCAAGTGACTGCTCCGATGTCTGTCATCGCTGCCATCAGCTCTCAAGGACCTTTCTCCCCGATCGAGTTGTGCCGTGCACATCCTGCATTAATTCCACTGGCATACAGAGGGAATCCTCGCAATCCCAGTAACACAGAAACCCACAGGCAGCCTCTAAATCGTGCCATTAGCTGGGCAAAGGTCAGGCTTTGACACAAAACGGTTTTGAGCAAATATTCATTTTTAGGCTAGGACTCTGAGGCAGCTCTGCTTTAGAGGGCAGGTCAACACATTTAATGCTGCTGTTACACAGAGCAAGACTTAAGAAGAGTCTTCTTGTTTTCTTTTTAATTCTAATTAAGCTGCTCAAGATGCTTCAGAAAACCTGGGATTTGTTTTTCAGGGCAGCAACAATAAAGTACTCCGGATGTACTTAAACCTTTAAGTTTTACTGAAAGATTGTATCAGGTAACTGGTGATAAAAAAGAATACTCCATCCTCAAATGTAACTGGTACTCTTAGAAATACTAATCAGTTGATTTCCTGCAGATGACGTTTCAAATTTAAAACACACTTCTATATTGTCTTTACAGAGGCAGTTTTAAGGAACTAAGTGCATTGGGAAAAAAATGTTCACCACAAAGGCAGTCAAACAGCTGAGCCAGGGCCCATGAAGCTGTAGATATTCCATCGTGAACAGATTTCAAACTTGACTCGGCAGAGCCCTTCATAACCTGATCTAAGTAAACTCTCAGAACTCTGGAGGTTTTAACTAGCCTAAATTACTTGGGCTCTGAGTTAAACAACAAGCCTTTCCCTCTAGTAAAGCAGATACTCCGGCATCATACGCACAGCTGCTGCTTCACTGACCACTACTGCAACAGAAAAATGTTACAGGAAAAACCAACAATGTTCTCTCCAGAAGCAAAGAAGTTAAAATAAATTTTAGATGATCTTGCCCAACCACTTCATTATAATCCTAGATTTAAAGTTAGCTACTCTGGTCCACACAGAGACAAAACATATGTTCACAGGCATCCCATAAACTGATTTCTGATATTTCCCCTAAAAATCTCGTCAGCAGGCATTTTTAAGGGATTTAAATCAGGAATTGCAGGGCGTTGCGCCCCCATTAACAGATGTCGATAAGTTATGTAAGAGCTTCTGAGGAAGGCAGATGTAACCCAGGATCTCCCAAAGTTGGGGTGACTACATCAAACAATGGATATAGAAACACCAATAAACAAATACAAGTCAAGTAAATAAATCAGAGCAAAATTATTAATTAAGAGCAAATAAATCTTAGAGAATCCATCTCACCTGTGCCACCCCGGCCTGGCCTGTTGACTGACCCATGCCCACATTGTTCACATTCATAGCTCCAGTGGATGCTGGGAACTGGTTTTGGGGCAGGAATTGGTTCTGGGTAGGAGCCTGACCCATCATGTTGTTGGAATGAGCTCCCATCATGTTCTGTGGCTGAGGCATTCGGGAAGGAGACATTGCCATCTGAAAATTAACACCCAGATCAACAAATTACCATTTAGCATTATGGAGGAGGACAAAGGAAAACACACTGAAATCAGTCAAAAGATGGGACAAAAAAATAGAAGGAAAACTGGCTTAATTATACTAACTGGAAGTGGGCATATGCCAATAACTTCAGCATTTGTTCCACAGCATTCATTATTTTGAACAGGTAATATTCAGAGTGTTAACTCTGTTTTGTTCTCTAGGGTGAAAGAGAGAATCCAGGGAAACTAAAAATATTTTTGTTTTCTAAAGAATAAAAACATGTTTTCATGTAGGAACAAAGAAGGTTTCTATACTGCAAAGACAGTAGATGCTCTTCCACAGATTGCTGGAGATTACTGCACCTGTGGGCACGTGCCCCTCTAAAGGTCTGCTTGGTGTTTTTGGAACACGTAAATATTGCAAACAAACGCCTCGATAAAAGCCTGTCAGACTCGTTGCGTTTCCATGAGTTTCCCCCACAATTTGCAGCACTGCTGTGGTGGCTTGGCCTTTTCAGAGGGGATGGATGAGGTGTGGGGAGGGCTGGGGCTGTGCTGGGCAGGGTGTGAGGGGGGTACGAACCGCGGGCACGGCGCCCATGTTGTTCATCTGCACCGGGTGGTTCATCGGAGACGCCGCCCGCGGTCCCAGCGGTGCTTGGGGCATCTGTACATTCCCTATGGACATGGGGTTAAACTGATTCATTCCTGCAAATGCACCCCCAAAACAACTCATTAGGAACAAGTCAGCAGCATTTATGGATCTATATTCTACTGTAAAATTAACAGTTATTTTGACTGCAATTCGACTGCCCTGCTCTTTATCTTTTAGTTACTTCACTTAACAGACAAATCAGGATGCAAGAAGTGTTTAGAGCAATACTAGTTAGGCTGAAATATAATTTTTGGTGCCTTAAAAAATTAAAATTAAATGCAAAAGATGAAGAGTAGATAATCTGCAGAGCATGCTGGATGATCTGCAGAGCAGTATGCTATTTCTAAATAATACCTTAGGATGGTTTCTTAAAATCAGGCATTTGCTTTGAAACAGCAATGTCTTATTCAGGGCTCACTGAAATGGTTGAAGTAAGTATGATAAAAATACATATGGGATGTATGAAGGCAACTCCAAGCCTCAAATCAGGACAAAAGCTGGCAAAATGCTTTAACAGGGGTTGTGCTTTTCACACAAAACATTGAATCCCTCCAAAAAACTTGTCTAAAGCTGTAATTATGGAGCTGTACTTGTTACCAACTTGTTCTCCTATTTAAATTAATTTAAAAAGTATTTAATTTCCCAAGGACATTTCAACAGAAATTTTGACTTAGTTCTAACTCTGAACCAATACATAAAATAGCCGAGGACACTTTTTTGAAGGAAGCTGAAGCACCTAAAGGCCATGGGTTTGTTTTTTGGAAAAAAACCACCCATGAGAGCTCACAGCAGCCTCAGTGAGTAATGACAAGTGCTGTGAACAAGCTCCAAGGCTTTTTTAGGTGCACTTTCATTCAGAAACCAAGAAAGGCTATCATTAGTTACACAGATTTTAGGACTAATGTGCTGTGTTTCCAGCTACAGGTGTATTTTTGGCTAATTAACTGATGAAAACATGCCAACATCCTTCCCCCTTTACAGTGTTTTAAATGAGATTATCCACAGTATTCTTCCTTGAGCTGTCTTCTCTTTGGAAGCACTGAATTAATTCCCAATCCCCAGCAAAGTGCTGGATCCATATTGTTAACACTGCACTGACACATGGAGCAACGCGAAAGAATGGTGCTGAAAAAAAGGCAGCTCCAGCAGTTCCTCCCTCCCAACACTTAAAAACCCCAACATAAGATCAGCTTTCCCCCCCAACAATTATTTTGAACCCACAAATTGCAATTAGAGAGGAGAACAGATACCTTGAGAAACCTGCATACGACTGATAGGCACGGTTGGCATGGACATAGGCCCATCTGCAACACAACACAAGAACGGTCAGCAAAACCAGTTTTAACTATAACCTCAGGATTAACTTGAGTGCAAAGACTCCTGAGAAGCAGAGGCAGCTCCAGCAGCACTTACTGGGTGGCCTGACGGGCTGTGCCTGGCCCATGGCAGCAGCCACCTGGGAGATCCCTGGGGGCTGGGGCCCGGGGGTCTGTAAGGCTGCTTGGTTCCCCAGCATCCCTTGTTTATGGAGACGAGACCTCCGCTTCTCCTCCAGCTCCTTTTGTATCTTATAGATCTTCTCTGCTAATAAATGATAGTATTCATCCTAAAAGGGAAAAACAAGGAGTAATCAGCAGCAGCAAAACTCATTCAGTCTACCTGAATACCATCATCTGGTTTTGGGTTGGGGTTTTTTTGTTTTGTTTTTTAATGTGTACACCTGCCTAATTGAAAAAGAAATATTTATTTTCAGAATCCTGTAAATTAAGACAGCCTTTTCTGCTTTAATGCAGAAAAGGAAAAAAAAAAGCTACCAGAAATCACACTTGCTTTATGGCTACCCTGCATACCTACTCTGAGTAAATTAGCAAACAAAGGAGAAGGCTGGAGGTTCTCTGTTGCTTCAGCAAAACTCAGGAAGCTGTGATTTAGTTTCTAAGTGTTAATAGTTTTTAAATGTTATTTTCATAATAAACATTTCTACTAATCCACAGACAAAAGAAAAACATATTCCCAGCACACTGTTACACTGAATAAACTTTCAGGAGACAGATGTTAAGGACAGATCAATTTTTACATAAAGAAAGGAACTGCTCTTTTCCTAAAGAGTCTATCAACAATCATGGCAAGGGATAAACAAAACCAGACAAAACCTCAAAGGAATGAGAAAATTCAGTGAAAAATAGTCCACAGGCAGAGACAAGTAAACACTACATCTGTACAAGACGAAAAATCCATTTTACTCAACCCACACTGACAACAGATCCAATAAAACAGTCACAGTGCACACCACGTAGACAATTTTACTTGTCAGGAATTGCTGGACACACATCTGCCAAGTGCATGAGATTATGCACCTGTTAAAGGCAAAAAAACCCGCACAAACCCTCAAGGCTGCATTTCTTTTGTGGGGTCACCATGCTCTTAGAGCCCAGGGTGACACAGAGCACAGGCTGAGTGCTGCTTGCCCACATCATTTTGTTTTTATTCAATATTAATCAAAACCAGAGTTTGTTATTACAGCAGGATTGAATTAATTTCCAAAAGCTCAATATAAGATATGTACTCCTCAGCAGCCTTGTTAAGGAAGTCCAGTCATGCAATATAAAGTTTTGTTTTTCAGGTTACTTCTCACTTCCTCAAAAATCAGTGCAGACACTTTCTCCAGTTTAAAAAATTTACAGCCCCTCTTCTCCTCCTCCTCAAGCCACTTCCGTTTTAAGTTCCTATTTGTAAATTCAATATTGTGCTGCTTCCCCACTGCAAAGAGTCCTGAAAGGTGCTGCTCACCAGGAGCACACAATGCTAGAACACCATTAAATTCCTTACAGTGATGCCTCTTACTAATATGTTTTTCAGTGTCAAAGCAGAATGGAAGCTCCTCAAAAAGAAGGATGTAATTCCTCATGGCATCGTTAACACATTCGGAATTACTCCCTTCTTCCAAGTTTGCTGCTTGGAGCCAAATACATTAGATGAACTCCAGTAACAGAAACTTCTGGCCACGAGGCTCTGACAGCTGTTTTGGAGGGTGAGGAGAAGATACCTCTGGGTGTTTGTCTGTCAGAAGACATTTAGTTTTACAATCAGGAGTCTGCTATGCTCATCCTTACGGAGAAGGTATTCAGACACCCAGATGTGACCATGAAATCCTCCTTCTATCTAAAACTGGTCACTAAAGCTGCCAGGGTAACCAGGGCTGAGCACACACACTCAAGTCTTCCTTGTGAACAACCTCCTGGTAGCTGCAAGGAGGATGCAATGTGGTTACTGACGAACACTGACACAGCAGCACTCTAAGTATGGCCACTGCCTATTTACCTCTAGGAAAAAAACCCTACATTTCCATCTCCAGCTCTCCTGGCAGGTGGGCTGAGAGGGGCAGAAGTATCTGACTGGATCATCTGATTATCACCTGAAATGCCACTAACAACTCTCTTTAGATGCTCCTTCCTTGCTTAAGAAAGGTTTTCAAGTTTCTCATCACTAGGATCTTGCTGGCTGTTACTACTGGCACAAATATTGTTGTCTTTTCCCAATGAAAACTTTCAGGGAGTGGTTCCTTTAGGGTAGAATTACCACAATTACCACCATGTCATATCCTCAGCCTGTCAATCAACAGGGGTTTGCTCCCTTCAAGTAAGAGAGATTTGAACTGACATCTCTGCAGACAGAGTAAAAACCATGAACTACAACAAGATGTCTGTTTTTTTTTTTCCCATCCACAAAGCAGACAAACTGACTTCTTATGTCTTAGCACAACTACTCTTGGTGCTACAGATTAGAGGAGAATTAATTCCATCAGTACAGGTGGAAGGTAAGCAGTGGAACAGCATTGGGTCCTAGAGAAAACCTCCAGTGGTGAAGAGGCACTAACAAAATTTTAAAACTACTGCTTACACAGACTTCCAAAAAGTTAGGAAGTCAGTAGGGGAAACATTAGGAAGTGCAAGCTGTGCTCCAAGCTTCTTGCATGCCAATCACACCTTCAGGAGGATGCAAATAAGGATGGATGTGCTGGTGTCTAGAGCTGAGAGGTGCATTAGCTTGGAGTGACATGAATCACAAGGCTTGGGACTACACGAACACTGACAGAGACTGAAAACACGACTTTCCTCATAAAGAGGGCAGTGAAATGATTCTCTGTGGTTTTCTTTACACTTCCAAGATTTGTGATGTTACTGTTCTTTCACATGTTGGACTGAAGCAACATACCCTGCTATTAGCAGATTCATACATGTCTCCTTCCACTTTCCTGGCATAAGCCACCAAGTTCTCCATGCGGCGATCCTTCAGTGCTGCTGGATCAGGAGTGGGGAAGATGGCTTGGACACTGCAAGGACAGAGGAAGAATAATAGAAAAAGATCTTCAGAAAAAAAAACCCAAAATCAATACAGCTTTATGATAATCACTCTGGTAATGTTCCCTTACACACCAGGTATGTAAAAGCGTATCAAACTGGTTAAAAAATTAGTATTTTACTATTTCTCACATGACTAAAACAAAACAAATGATGAAAATAAAGTGAGGCTTAACAGTCTGGAATCTAAATAACTGTTCACCATAGCAGAGCAAATTTACTAGCAATAGAAACTAATTCCATGTCCACTCCTTAATGAGCACAAAGGACGAACTGAAGAGGACGACTAAAGGTAACAACTTATTCTGAGTGGCCCAGCACCTGAGAACAGCTACTGATAACTTTCTTTTCAGCTTAACAGCAGAACTACTGCATTGAAATTCTTTAAAAATATTGAGGAAAAAGGCAGCCTTGGTGAATACTTACAGTTTATGCACTAAATGATTGCGCAGGTCCTGAGTGACATGTTCATGCCATGCTTTCCTTACCCCGGTACTCGAAGGAGGTGCAGCCGTTGGCATTGAGCTGAGGTTTCCAACATTGCCAGAGTTTGTGCCATCATTCATTAGTGGGCTAAAATTAAAAAAAAAAAAAAAAAAAAGAAAAGAGGGACTGTTAGAGTAGCAGAATGCAGAGTTTTGTGATAGGTTTGATGCCTGAAGTAATTTTTGAGTTGTTGCTTTCATCACTTTTAGCTATTGCATCAAACATTCTCTTAAGTGAAATTTTGACATCAACAAAATTGAACCCCTGAAGCAGCAAAGCTCGGGAGTTTACAAGGCACATTCACAGTGTGAATGGTAAAGAATCACACCTATGAACTTAAAAATACAAAATATTCTTCCTTTGGGACTTCATTTAAAAGCAGTAAATATTGTGGGGCTCTCAGGAGGCACAAAGTGGCAGCTCTGGAACTGAAAGAGGAAAGAGAGCAGAGCTATACATGTCACCGACCATCTCCACGCCCCTACAATCAGGTTTAAAGCATGTTCTTTATTTACGTTCATAAGCGTGCAAATAAATGTTTCATTGAGCAAGAATGAAAATATGTGCATTACTTGTTTGTCCCAAGGGATGTTGGAAGAGCAGTTTCAGAAATTAGACCCGGTTGCTGGTCTGTTGTTATTCCTCCTGTGGGAAGGTTCATCTGGTTGGCTCCTTTGGGACAAAATTAAACATCATTGGTACACAGTTCACAATTTTGACAATCATATGACAAAACTGCACTTTACTGACCCATCTGGCTAAAGAAAGAAGCAATTTATCAGGTTAAGTATTTTTATAACAATACCTGCTGTGCTGCACATACGCGGCTATTTATGGAACCAAGTTACTTTCAGTCTGAACTACAAAAATGAGTCTATTAAAATTTTAAATTCATAAACTCTTAAGATTAGATCAATAAGCTATAAAGAAGATAGTACTAGCAATTAGGATGCAAAAAAAAGTACTTGAGACAGAGCTGTCTGTTAGAATGGGAACAATTGTTAAACCAAAATCCTTCAGGAATTCTGTCTCATCACCTCAGAGAACGAGTTATGGGCTATATTTTATAAGAAACTAAAACTCCTGCTATTTGGCAGAAGCACTACATTCAAAACTTTCTAATGTTCAAATGTAAATGAATGGCAGTGGATATAAATAGTGCATTTTTAACTTAATAAACAACATGAACAGTCACTACTCCGACCAAACAAAATACCGGACTATCCTAAAAATTCAACGTCAGTTATTTTAACTTTTTTTTTCCTTGGTCTTTTCTCCACCTACCCAGTGCATTAATGGTCCTCATTTGCTGGTGAGCCTGAGGCTGTGCTGGCTGCTGGCCTTGGACCTGGGGCTGCAGCTGTGTTTGGGGCTGGTTGCCATATGGCAGCCCCAGGGCAGCGTAGGCTCGTTGCATGGAGCTGGGGTCAATTGGATTGGGATTACTTAGTGAAGGAGTGTTCTGCTGGCCCGTGCCAACAGAACCGATGGAATTCTGGATCCCACCAGCTGGAGACCCTAAAAGGGCTGGAGAAAAGAGAAAGGATAAGAGAAAATTAAAACTCGATGAGGATAAGGAGTAAAACCAGTCATGCCAAGAGTCACCAGAACATGCACATATTCTATGGTACAGATAGTTTTCTGCCAGAGGACAGAACAACACCCAAGATGGCAAGTGGGAAAACTCAGCCTTTGATTCTACAGGACAGACCCCACCCTGGCTATTAATCCATGCAGTCTAAAGAGAAGTGCTGTAAATTTCAGGCAGATGAGCCCATCATTACTTGTAACGTAGATACATAGTACAGGCTCCTATATAAGGCTAAATAGGATTTTCATGCTTGGGGACAGTAAACTAAGGGGGGAAAAAATTTAATTCCTCTACTTCCCTCTTTCCCATCAATCCCATTTTAGGTCAAAATATTTGGCTCCAGAACAGAGATCCTGAGTTCAGCAGAAACACTGTGTCCTTGGACACAAAGGTAATACTGAAGATCTGTTGGTAGAAATTTTCATTGCGAGCAGTCACCAGATGAATCCTCTGAAGGCCAAATTACCTTAAACCCCAAGTTACTCAGACATATGAAAAACCCTGATGAGTCTCAGATTGTACTGGTAAAATCTAAAATAAGTTGGAGAGTCAGAAAGGGGTTGAACCCTGGTAAATAATTTAGATGGTGTTTAGGTATTCATTAACCTATATGGCTACCACAACCAACCAACCTCTCCCACCATACAGATGTATGGAAGAGTCATTTTCATTGTAGACAGGAAATGGGAACTACAGCGAAAAGTAGTATTTACCTATTCCAGAAGAGAGCAAAATTATGCTTTCTGGTTCTCATTTTAGCTGCCATTCTAAGTAATACCACGTTCCCTTGTGAATGACCCATGGAGTACAACCTTCAGCACAGAGACACTGCATTTTTATAATCAGGACTCTGCTAGAAGTAACACTTCCTTCATGTTTCCCCCCTCAAGTAATTAAGCATGTAATGTGCATTACAAATCTGTGAACTAAATTTAGCAACAGTAATGGCTCTTAATATAGGCAACAATAACTGTTTTATTGAAATACTAGTAGGGGCACGTGGTTAGATAAAAAAGTCATGAAAACAAGCCTTCTGAGACATTAACAGCATTATCCAGGCTTTCTTAAATCCTTACCCACTATGGAAACTGAATCACTGAAAGAAATACACAGGCTTCCAGCTTCCACCCAAGAGAAACACATACATTGCAGCGTCCAGACTTTTCCCTCTCCAGATGAGAAATCAATTTGATCTCATTTGCCAAAGAACTACAAATAAATATACTCAGATATCTCCCTCTCCTGAATAAGCAGCCCTACAAAAAACATCCTTTTTTCCCCCAAAGGACAATCCACAGTATTTTAAACGCTGGGATTATCATGGAAATTAAGGCTCATGTATACTTACACTCTGTGGACACACAATAACTTTTGAACTCACTGATCACTTCCAAGAGAATTTAAAAGCAAAGACAGAAGCTGATTAAGATCCTATCAGCTTAATTAAAAAAAAAAAGACATATTAAAGAGCAACTATATGAATTCCTCATTGGACTTGCACATAGTATTCTGAAATCACACAGTCGAGGAGAAAGATGCCTTTACACTACTGCAAGCCAAGTAATAGGAAGGTTAAATAGCACAAAAGTTGTGGCACCCTGGAGTTCGAAAGGCTTCAGAGACTGCTGTGACAGCACAGATTGATTCAGGAGCTAACAAGAATTCCAGCTTGTTAGATGATGATATTCCATCAGAAAAATTAGGACAACCCCCCTCCAATGTGCTTTCAGTGCTGGAAGTGTGGAGATGGCAGAACGCCCACAGGTGGTGCCGACGTTTGGGAACCAGGGAAAGGCTTCTGGCCACCCCACTGAGGAGAGCCCAGCCTTCCACCATCCCTCACGTTCTCCTGGGGAAAAAAACACTGTCTGAGACTGCAAGCTTGGCTTGAAGCTCACTTGGACAAGTCCAGCACCTCCAGCCCACGGCTCTGGGCTGAGCTTTGGCAGCAGCATCGGTCACTACAAAGTGCAAGTTCAGCTCGTGTTAGAACAGTTTTAGACTATTTGGCCTCAGCTTTTCTACACTTCACAACTCAATAGGATCCTGATCTGAGTATTTCCCAAGATCAGGAATCTGTTTTTGAAGGAGGTTTTTTTGTCTGTTTGTTCACTGGTTTTATATGAAGGCATGACATTATCTGTCAAACAAGAAGATGGAGGCAGAGAGTATTAAATTCCCCCTCTGGAGAGACCCAAGTGCAAATGCTGTTTCTTCTGTGGCAGATACTGCAGGAAATAAAGTTAACTAAAATAAATACAGCCCTGGTACAAACACCTTAGGCCACTGCTACATCAAGCAATATCTACTGCAATTTATTTTTCTTAACTGATGCTTCAGACGTTGAGGAGCCCATGACAGAAGTTACAAGTGCGAAGTGAGCTCAGTAATTCACATTCTAAATGCAATAAAGACATCTGGCTCTGTGTGTCCCAGTGTCACTTGTGCTTCTGTATCTGAGGAGGGAAGGTCCAAACAAGCACAAGTTTAGCAGCCCAGAACTTCCTGAGCAGCCCCGGTGACATCCCAATGCCCCAGAAGGCATCAAACCCATCAAACAGCAGCTCACCTGCAAGATTCCTGTCTCAGGTAGTGCTGTTTAATGACACTGCACTCTTGCCTTCTAGAGGGGAACCCCTCTAGCTAATTAAAATTTATTTTAAACACAGATTCCTAATGCTATTTTAAGTATAAATGCCCACCACTTCTCTAACCTGACCAATCCTCTGAACACGTTAAACCATTTTTGAGAATTTTTAATTCCTAAACTCTAAGGATTAGATCAATCAGCTAGAAAGAAGGTAATACTTATTAACAATTAAGATGCAAAAAGATAGTAGCATTTGAGACAGAATTGTCTGTTAGAACAGTTGGCAATTGTTAAACCAAAATCCTTCAGCAACTCTGTCTCATCACCTCAGACAACAAGCTATGAGCTGATTTAAACTTAGCCACACTGCTTTAAATGCTTGATTTTGCTTCTGAATTCTTTAACTGAGACTTGTTCTGTCCTGCACCTCCTCACTCTGCTCATCCTGAAGTGGCTGGAGCAAAATTTGTGCTGGTTCCCTTGACTCACCTCAGCACAAGCCTGTCCTGCACTCAGAATTAGGCAGTTACACAGAGGTTAATGCACACAATCATTTGAGTAAAGGATGTATCTTGAATCAAATCATGGGGTCAAGATTTTATGAGGAACTTGAAGCACAAGTGTCAGTTTTAAACTTCACTGCCAATGCCATTTTAATTTTTACTTAAGCATTAAGTCATAAGCCTTCAGTCCAGCATTGGATCAATCAATGGAACTCCTTAATCCACGGACTATCATCCATCATGTGGCTTCATGGGATAACTGATGGGTCATCATTCTATGATTTCCAGCAATTGAAAAAACAAGAGACATGTTTTGTTTGTAGATCTTACAGTTACTGACAGTTAAGACTTGAACAAGCTGGATTTCATTTTGTTTTCAAAGGAAAAAGACTCCACTGAAGAAGTTGCTGCCTCCTCCTCCTGGACACATTTCCCTGTGCATGGATGCACTCACTCCTTCCTTCTCTGCAAAGGATTGCTTCCCAAATGCTCCACATCCAGGTTCCCTTCCATTTTCTGCCTGTACTCAATAACCTGCTCTGTCAGCCTGCTAGATCATGGTCCCTACTTCCATTTCCCTCATCAGATTCCTGCTCTTTCCTTCCTGGCTTCACATACCCCAGAATTTCTGTCCTCTCTAAAATCACACTTTTAGGTGAAGATTAGTTACCTCAAGTTTAATCTTTCTTAATCCAGCTTTCTCCTTATTGCATTTTATTTAAAATTTTGCTATAAGGAAAATTACAGAGGAGACCAGCTCCAAGTTCACAACTCCACTTTCCAGTCTCCCTCAACCGAGTGGGGATCTCAGGGGTTTTCCAGTGTCTCCTGCTCCTGGAATGATGCACACCAAGCTCTGTATGGGGATGGCCCAGGACATTACACATGGGAGCAGATCCAGGAGCTGTGGAACAACACACCTGCCCAGGCCAGGAATGAAAGAATTAAGCAGCTCAAGCATGTGCATGACAAGATGAATTTTCAAAAAAAAACCACCTGACACTGCTACAAAACTAGGAAATATATCAACAACAGTTGGTAAAAGTTTGTAACTCATATCGTATTGGGCCCAGCAGGGAGCAAGAAGTACTTCCTAACAAAAACAAGCCTTCAACCCCAAAGTATTTCAACCAAATTTCAAGCCATTACTTCAAAACACAGGATTTACCTGCTTATTCAAAAGAAAAGCTTGATGTTTTACCACGTACAAAATAATATTAATTTTCCAGTCTCCCCTGTCCCCTCAGAGATACAACGACACACAGTAAGAACCATGTGGAACAGAAAGAATTTCAAATTTGTCCCAATATGTCCTATTAACAAGTCAGGTCACTATGAACCATTATAGTAAAATATAGTTCAAGAATGCTTTAAAATAAATAAAAAAGACAATACAAAGGAAACCTGGCACAATGTTCTTTGCAAAAAATCCCAACACTAAAAGACCTGTACAGAAACAGCTCCATGGCAATAACCTAAACCCCAGGACTTTCCAGGACTTGCAGATCCCCAAGGAGTAGGAACAGAAAGCTACAAAGGCATAGGAACGACTGCATGGAAGTGAGGCACCACATTGCAATGGCTCAGCAGTGCTCAGCTGCAGAATGTTCTAAAAGGTGGGCACCCTTTGAAGCAGTTTCTTGAAAACCCAGTATGGCCAACCAGGTCTGAAATAACAACAGGAAAACAGGGATGGGCACAGGAAGGAGGGATCTGGACTCTCTGTAAGGAAGGCAGCCTGACAATAGGAGAATCACTACACTGCTCATTCCTTTTTCCCTTTCTGAATGTTCTCTGTATTCTGCCAAATGCAGGCTCCCTCCTCCTCCATATTTAGTAGAAGCTACTATGATTTATTCTGAAGATAAACAACATTTTCTTCCAGTCAAAAACTAACCCAACATTGGTTAGTCTCCACCTGATCAAATACAACATTTTAAAAGGCACATACCAATGTAAATCATTTCACAATCCTTCCTGAATGCCCAAAAAGGGGTGCCTTTTATAATACAGCTAAACAAGTACTTTTACTGCCCATCTTTTACCTCCCAACAAACCATGAGGTGTTACGTGTATGACATAATCCAGGACAAGGAACCCTGCACCACTGGATTATTGATTAACTGAATAGGAGTAGGAGATTTCATATTTATCTCCCTCCATATGAAACAAGAGAGACAAATTCTACACTCATCCACTATAATGATGCAGTCAGACAATATCTTATTTGATCCCATAGCAAAATTATTTTTAAGGATGGTTGATGTTCCAGTTTTTTGTTCTCTTAGGATCAGCTGTATGAGCAACAAAACAAATAGTGCACAAACTACTATTATCCAGCAGCTTGTATTGAAAAATACAATTCTGTTCTGGTAGATGTTGTTAGCACTTTGATAACGACTGTGTAATAATGATGTTAAGCACAAATGGACCATGTCACATTAAAAGGCAAGGCTTTCAACACATTTTTTGAGGGCCAAACTAGTAATCACTTGCAACAAATTACTACTTTTAAAGCACAAGATTTATCTTCTTTATCAAGGAGAAGTTTGGTAAAATGAAAACAAAACCCTGACCTCCAAGCAGCTCTATAGTTGTAATTTTTTCAGTTTTGGACGAGGAAAACCCCTCCTTAAACCATAAAGAGAACATATTCAATGGATAATTTTGGTAATTTTAGCATCTCTTCTGCCCCCTGCCTTAATGCCACCTAACCTAGGCGCAATTCTCTATCCTCAACACCTCTAACTGGTGTTCCCCACTGCAGTCTCAGCTTAGCTGGAAATTAGCAGAGTGCCTCCAATCCAATTCCAATGTACAAGCTTTGCAAGTCCTGCAGCTATTTTCCACTTCTTAACCCTTATTTAAATATACTTAGGCATAACATTACTTAAAACTTCTAGAACTTGACATCGATGCTGTAAAATGTTCCACCCTGGCATCTTTTCAAAGGACTTGATGAGAAGCAAACCTACCAACATAAGTTCAGAATTTTCTTTTTCAGAGCAAGAGGGAAGAAGAAATAAACTACAAATGGACCAGCCCAAGGATCAGTAACAGCTATTATAAAAACCAGGCATGATTTGCAGAACTACAGCTAATCTATACCAGTGTTAAATACACTTAAGACACCCAGACCTTTTTACATGAGAGAATTATTTTTTCTAACATTTTGATTATTTTAAATCATTAGCATGTTTATTTAAGTCATTTCTAGCAGTGAGAAACACAATCAAGTAGCTTATCTCCTCCCCAGGCCCCTACCTACATCAAAACTGCTTCATAACTAGAATCTCTTGACCTGCTTTACAATGAAACACCAGTTAGAAGTTGTCACACCCTTTAAAACAGATGTGTGCTTGAGCTCAGACTTTCCCAATCATTGGGGATTTAAGTAATAAAAGGCATTCAATGATCAGAAATGGGAATTCATTGGTATATTTATCCTTGTACAAGATTGTTAACAGCTACTAAGTTTGTTGGGACACTGCCAAGAGTTTATTCCTCCCTTGCACACATGATCAACTTTGGTTTAATGGTGACAGCAGTAAGAGAAGCACTCACGTTGTTGGTTTCTTTTGTCACTGGCATTTTTCAGAGGAAGGCACACAGGACAGTCGTGCCGAGTACAATTCTTCCAGTGGGAGATGATTTGTCTTGAAGATGCACAATGAGCAACTGCAAAAGGGAAAGCAAGAGTTAAGAGTCACTCCTTGGTTAATTGGTTTTGAATGATTTCATGTTTTAGAGTAACTCTATTCTTTCTCCTTCACAAGCAGGACTAAAACCGCAAACAAGTAAATCTTTTTGTGATCCACCAGCAAATGAAGGAAACTAGTCCCAAAATTAAGACAGACATGGTGGACACTACACCCTCCTTATACAACAGAGATGAAAGGATTGGAAGGCTACACTGCTACCATCCTACTTCCAAAAGGTAAGTACTGCAATACTGTACCTATAACTAAACACAACTGAAATGTCTTATGATCCACGCGCAAATGAAGGATACCAGTCCTGAAATTTAAGACAAAGACATGGTGGATATCATACTTAATATTGATGCCTTAAGTTTAAGCTTCATATTTTCCAGATTTTATACTGTATTAGTATGTAACTCTAAACTTCATATAGGAAGTGTTAGCAAGTTCTCCTCACAGTTTAGTCAGACAAAATAATCCTTTTCCAGCCTGAGAACCAAGGACACTTGCAGTTTCAGGCCCAAAAAGTATAAACAACAGTGAATTGAGGAGAGCAAACTAGGAAGATGAGCCTTCATAACCTGAAGCTGTAATTAGACGATTAACTCCAATATGTAAATGGCCCAAAACTTTTAAGAGTGTGAAAACTCGTGACCAAATGTCCACCTTGAGTAGAGCCACAGTCAAACTCTCGTACTGCCCAAAGTATATAGTTTAAAAACCTTTTTAATAAATACCTACTTTATTCCTTTAACACTGTCTAATCTGTATTCCAGATAGCCTTTCAAAGCATCAGTATAACAGAGGTGATGAAGAAGATGCTTGCAAGGCTATACTGGCACCATCCTCCTCGAGGAGAGCGAATGTTGCATTCGGAATGTGCGGATGCACGTGGAGAGATGAGAGCTGGGAGCAGTTTAACCCCAGAGCCAGCGCTGACATTCCCTAGTGCCAGGCACAGGGGACCCTCGGGCCAAGAAGAGCAAGGCTGGGGCCAGGAGGGCAGAGAGGGCTCACCTTGGCAGGCCTTGCCGGCCTGGCAGTGCGTCATGTGGTTGAGGACGTTCTTCATGGTGCGGCAGTGCGGGAGGGCGCAGGCGCGCACCTCGCCGTTGGCCTGCTCGCGCCGCTGACACTTGTGGGCGTGGAGCAGCAAGACCAGCTGCTGCTGGATCAGTTTGCGCTTCTCGGGGTCTGCGGTGGGCCCCGTGGCCATGGCCTGCGTCGGGACGATTCCCACTTGCTGAACTTGGGTTTGCATCTGGGACTGAGAGAAAAACGGAGAGGTCAGCGCCGTGCCCGCGAGCCGCGGTTCGGATCGTCATCTGGTACTGGGATTTGAGTATCGCAAAGCTGGTCGCTGAGCTACAAGGGTTATTGCACCACTCCCTGTAGCATTCTTGAACATTTCTAATGCTGAAACAACATCCATGTATTGAGAGGTTCCTCTGTTAAAACTTGCACAAACAAGAGTTTAAATAACGAGCCATTCAAAATACTGTTTATTAGAGAGACCATCATTCCAACAGAGGTGGAATTCTTTAAGGTCCCTTCCAACCCACACCATTCTATGAGTCTATGAAGTCAAGCTTGTTTAGTATTATATCTTCATACTATAGGTCAGATTTTCATATTATAGGTTTTATACCCATCAATCCCAGTTCCTTGTCCCTAACAAAAAGAGAAGTCCAATGGGAGACGACAGTCAGAATTCTATGACTGTCTCCATGTATTACAGCAAAAGGCAGAGCTGATTTTCCTAGCCTAAATTAGTCCTTTTTCTCTCCAAGTGATATTCCTTCCACAGAGAAAATTCCCAGGGCAAGCTGTATATAGTTTTCTCCTGGTAAGGGCCATCTAAATCTGGGTTGCATTATGGCTACTGAAGAGAACTACAGTTACCACAGGGTGACACTGGGTTCTGTCAGCTTTAAAATCCAATGTTTTACTTCCAGCATCCATTCTTTATGGACACACTTCTGCACCAAGGCCTGAGCTCTGCCTGACAGCTGCAAACCCACAGAGATCTTCATCTAAGGCACAGCTCATAACAGCGCAGATGAGAAACAGCCTCTTTAACATGTCAATTATTCAACATAAATTAGGCAGCTTTTCGACCTTCCTGGACAAGTGTAGCAACTTAGCTTTCAAAATTAAACTTATCCATAGCCCGCAATGACTCCCCTAGCAGGAAGAGATATGGGACTGCAATAGTGCTGAAATCCTTGTGATTTGCAGCCTGAATTAATCTTATGGACAAACAAGCAACTGTCCCAAGAATCACTTTGATTATGCACTGTGAAAAACAGGTTACCACAGGAAAGCTCACTACATTCTGAGCTACCTAAGGAAAACCAGCCATGAAAAATACTTTTAAACAGAATACAGGAACATTAGGATTATGCTGGGGAGGTAACAGGAAATAAATTGGGTGCTGCCTGCAGAACTACTAACGACAGCCTGTGTACCACATTTAAAGAAAATCAGGTTTAAGTGTCAGCATACACCACTTGTAGGCCACTACTTTTGACCTTTGAGAAGGACTCCCCAGGAAATTCCACAGTCCACAACACCCTAATTTTCTCAGACCAACAAAAAGTTCTTCCTACTCCAGAAGCAAGCTTTGTCCCTGCACATTGGGTTTTGGAGCTTGCTTTTCTTCCGGGGAATGAAGGAAACAAGATCAAATAGAAAACACCATGTCTGGTATATGATGGAGGAAGTGGGGACTCTGCCACTTGATAATGGTTACAGCAAATCTCAGACAAAGAGGAATTGCTCAATCTGTTTGTCTTGGACTTTCAAGAGAAAGAACAATAAAAGGAATAAGTGGATGAATGAAGGATAAAAATGAACATCTGCTTCTACTGCATGCAGCTGAAACTCAGTCTTCCATTTCTCCTGTGAACAAATCCATAGAGCAGAGAGGTTTTGCTGAAACAATTCTTGGGTCACAAATAGGAAACAATTAGTTCAGCTAATCTGCAGAAAAATACAGGGATCATGCCAAAGAAAATCTTGTTGGAAGCGATGCTTTCATCCCAGTCAAAGAATTGTTTCCCAAGCCAAGTCCTCCTTTTGTTACTACCCTTCCAGTTAACAGACACAACTGCAGCTGTATCAGCACAGATGCCCTGACCCAGAAGAGTTTCTTGAGGACTTAGTAACAAAAAAGCAGAATTACAGAGTATCAGAAGAACAAAGCAGTCCCAGTCCAGATCAGTGTGTCTGCAGGTAGCACAAAACCCCTTCAGAATATAAAGCTTCTTGTTGCTTCACCTAACTGACTGACAATCAGTCAGGAAGTTCAGGCACTCCTAGACTCACAATTAAAATAAAACATTCAATAATCAGTAAAACAAGGCAAAAAAGATATTTTTGTTTCTCTTGCCCCACCATCAACAGAGCAAATGGATCAGGGGTTGGAAATCTGCTAAAACCTCTGACAGAGATGGGAACGTCAATCATCAGTTTTCTAGAAGCTGTTACACACACCTCTATAGGGTAAGGCAGCTATTAATACCCTTTAAAATTATGGAAACTCATTCACAGAGAAAGATGGTTCTGCCCTGTCCCTATCCTGGAGGGCAAAAGCTTCCTGCACATCTGGGCAGCACAGATGCACAAGTATCTCGTTGTTGTGGACCTGGATGGACTCGAAGTTCTCTGGCTGTTTTACTTTACTGAGATAACCAGCAATTCTCAATGTCTCTATGTATTTATACTCAAAAACACTCAACATTGTCAAGATGGAACACTATGTACCTTTTCTTATAAAAGTAGGCAGCAATCTCAGCAGCAGTGGCAATCTGACAGCAGGTAAACAATGTAATACAGAACTTCACCTCAGCTCCGCTCTACAAACCATTATGGTTTTAAAATACTTTTCTTCTTCTGTAATTTCTGTTTATTTCCATGTTTTTACCTTCTCCCTGATAGAAGAATGTGACTTTCACTGTATGAGGACAAATCCTGCATTTAAAAAATGTCTTTTTAGTTCTATAAGAGAGGTTTGTAATCAACAGCAGATCATAATGGGGTTATTAAGAACCCACTGCCACAAATCCCACACAGGGGGACATTAAGGTGAAACATCCCCAAACTTCCTCCCTTCCAACCACAGGCTTAAAGTGTGATCCTGAGGGTCCCCTCCAGAGAAGGGACCCCGGGCACAAAGTGGATACACACATGAACTGTAAATCTCAAAGAACTTCTAATTAGCAACATTTCTATCTGAATTAAGTGTTCATAGTGTGACCAACACCAATCATGAGTATCCTGATACATTTCCAGTAAGACTCAAAAAAGCCCTTCCTGCCCACAGGATTTGCAGGAACACTCTAGTAAGTGCTGGACCAGTTCTGCACAGCCCAGGGAGCATCACTGTGTCCCAAAACTGAAGGAGAGCTCAAGTAGCAGCAACTGGGTGGCATCAAGGCCAAAAGCATTCCCCAGTGCAGTCACTTGATGACCAGAGCTTCACTGGGAAAGTGACACAGAACTAGTTGATACTTCTGGCAATTCACGTGGATGGTTCCACCAGTTACTCTCAACAGGCATGGAATGAGCAGCCTGGTCCTGTCCAGACAGGAAGGATCCTTCTGACCCCAGGAACAGCAGGGTCTGCTTTGGCCCCAGAGGCTGGAGGCTCACACGTGCACCAACGGGCTGGGACAAGCACGACAAACACAAGCACAACCTGTGGTGTCCCAAAAATCTGCAGTGCTGCATTTCCTCACCCACAGAACAGGAGGAATCAGAATCTGAGTCTGAATGGTGGGCACAAGACTCCACAGGAGAGGAAAAGAGGCTTCCTGAACTGGACACAACCTCAGCAGGCTGTCCTGCTATCTGGAGGGAGATAAGTGATGTCAGCCTATAGCACCAACCTGAGCACTGGCAGTGCTCTAGGAAATGAGGGGAGGTAGGAAGATATTCAGCTCCTGAACACAAAGACAACAGAATCACAGAATCACAAGAACCATTTATGTTGGAAGAGCCCTCTGAGATCATCAAGTCCAACCTGTGCCAAATCCCCACCTTGTCACCAGCCCAGAGCACTGAGTGCCATGTTCAGGCTTTCCTTAGGCACCTCCAGAGATGGGGACTCCAACACTTCCCTGGGGAGCTCCTTCCAAGGCCTGACAACCCTTTCTGGGAAGAAACCCTTCCTGATGTCCAACTTGAACCTCTCCTGGAGCAGCTTGAGACTGTGGTCATAACATGAAGGATGTGTTTACAGCTCAAGATTTATTTCAAAGCTTTGGCACTGACATGGATAAAGGCAGAGTTTTCATGCCAAGGGTAAACAGGAATATTTTCAACTTCCCCTTCCACCCCTTAGGGTGGTGAATGAACTTGCAAGGCCATGACAACCTCAAAGGTGAGAAGGCTCCTATGGTCAGGCCACAGAAAGAACCTGAATAGTTGGTCAGTGCACTTAGCTTTTAATTGCTAAAGGAATTTTGTTTTACAACCAGCAAAGGTCTCAATTCTATGCCATTGAGTCTGCTAGGTATCAAGGCTGGATCAGCATATCTCTTAAGGATACAGTTGTGGAGTTTTATTCATCTTTCTGATTTGCAGGACCAGCAAATGCCAAGAAACATACACTGAACAAGTGTTCCAAAATAGAAAAAAGGGACAAAATACAGGAAGGTGCAGACAGATTCCAGCTCTCACATAAAGAAAACTAACTGAGCAAAATATCGAGGGGTTATACATACATAAACCTCAGTGGGGGTTTTAGTGGGGGACAAAATAGCCTGAAGAATGAGGAATATTAAAAATCCCAGATAGCAAATCCTGAATAGAAAAAAGGATAAAGCGTAAGTGAGAAGTTTGTAAGGGAAGGAGAGCCACGCTGTCAGAGTGCTGGCTATGGAGCTGGAATAGAGTAGGACACAGCAATGGATACTCTCCACCACTTGTATTTGCATATGGGGGAGGGGAGAATGGAACACAGGCCAGAGCATCGGGAAAAGATTAATTTCTCTTTGTCAGCTTTTGCCAGCCTGGCACTGCATTTACAGATGATGCAAAAGCTAAGATATTCCACCATTCAAAGAGTCCACATCCCCAGGATGAACTCCTGCACTAAGGCAAGACAGAAATGCTCTGCTCCCAACAAAACAATATCCTTTCCCTGGCAGTGAACACTATCTCTTGGATTTGTTTCCAGGTTATTAAGATCTCCTTTAGACCTAAGTAGAGCCTTTTCCCAGCTGTTCACTGCTGTAAATCAAGTGGGATCTTCTTGAGGAAGGGAAGGAGTGAACTTGCCTGTGAACAAGAAACTGAATTTCAGAGTGGAGGTCAGGGCAGGCACAGGGAAGGTGAGCACAGCTGACACCAAGCCCAGCAGAAACTGGGAGAATGCTGAAGAGAGCAGCAAGCAGACACTCAGCATGCTGCCAGTGCAACAGCCACAGACCTTTCCACAGGGATAGAGGAGAGTGGCTGTGCTGCAAGAGAGGAAAAATCACAGAAGGGGTCAGAACACAGGCCTTCCTCCCTGGAAGGGCACAAGAGTTAAGTGATTGTTCATAAAGCCTTTTCTTTCTGGTCTCTAGAACAAAATACCAGTTGTCTATTTTAAGTAGCTGCAGTTCTAGTTGCTCTAATTAAAGCTGGCCTCCCAGTTTAAAAGCTTTGTTCCTCTCCCTCAGCGGTCTGCAGCAAGGCACACCTGAGACATTCTCACCCCCCAGTCACTTCTTCTCTCTTCTGATCAACATCTGTTATTACAGAAATCCATAGGACATAAAAAGAAACAAAGAAGAACACACCAGAGAGCTCCTGACGCAGTTTAGCGAGAGATGAGGGGGAAAAAAAAGCATAGGAGAAGATGTGCTGCTCCAATTCTAAGTCGAGAATTAAAGAAAAAACATTTCCTTCTCTTCCAAAAAGCAATATTCTCTCAACTCCATCTGCTGGTCAGAGGGATAACTGTGAAACCATGCGGGTGTCTGGAAGCCAAACTTCCCCCACTGTGCTCCCAACCCATGCAGAAATACCAGATTTACTGGTAAGTCCACGAAGGAACCATGCACCACCACCCTTGGAACAGGCAGCACTGCAGGGAGTGCAAAGCTTCTGTGAGCTTGATGGAAAAGCCTCCCCCCAGAGCAGCTCCTCCTGGAGCCTGCGCACTCCCAAAGCAGAGGCTGCTGCCTCCCAGACTGGCTGCACACCACACTGAGACAGAGAGCAGAGCATGGCTCACTTCCACAGCCCAGGGATTGTGCATGATCTCACCACAGCACAGCACTCATTGCCAGTCCTGCATCAGAACCATTTCGGCAGCACTGAAGCTCAGTAATGTGTCACCAAAACTTCCAACATCAGAAGCAACATTTTGCTTTTGGAAACAAGCCTTTCACTCAAGTTTTCAAGCTGCTCATTCTTGTAAAGGGAACTGATTCTGTAGTAGGCTACAGAATTCTGTAGTATCAGAGCTCAGAATTATGATTCAGTATCACTATCACAATTATGTAGTATTCTGTAGTAGCCCCACAAAGCAAGAACTAATGTGCTGTTAGAATTGCCATTAAAACAAAACAAACAAAATCAATCCATCCTGCTGGCGCTGAAAATTAATACCTTAATGCTGACCTCTTAATCATTTTAACACCATAAGGTTTGTTCTTCTTTTCTAATTAAAGAGATTAATCCAAACGTGCTTCTCAGGGTGCAGTGTAAGGTCATGCCTGGAACATGGGCTGCAGTGAATTAACACTTCAGAGACCCACTTCACTGGGCAGGCGGGGAGGACAGGAGAGTGCTGCTCTCAGGAGAGTGGTAGCCTGATTTTGGATCAAAAATCCAAATCCACAGCTGCAGCACATTTGTCCTGGCTGCCAGAGTTAAGCCTGGCAGTGGGAAAAGTCCTGGTTACTGTTGGGACAGGGATGTCACAGAGTAATGATTAGAATAATGTTGGTTAAGAAATTTAACCATCTTTTACTTTTGCAGCACACATAGTGCTAAGGTGTAAGGTGTAAGGCTAAAGATTGAAAGGAGTATTTAAAAATATTTTGGTTTTCAGGACTTAGGGGTCCTCAGACAATGGCTGCATCTTTCTGCTTCCTCTTCTCTTGTTTAAATACCCCTTGTGGTAACCACAGTGTTCAGTGCCATGCTGCAATCTGGTTTCCTGCCTCAGAGGCCACACACCACCAGTATTTTCATTCACGTGGGTTTTTCTCACATGGAAGAGTACTTTGGGGGCCCTTTTAAGATAAGGATAGTATAGAGGGCTGGTTTAGCAAGATATGTGGTTGCACTCATCCCACAAAGGACCCTGAATGGATTTTTTTTGGTGCGATTTTTTTTTTTTGGTTGGTTTTTTTTTGATGTAGTTTGGGGTTTTTTTTTGTTTGTTTGTTTGTTTGTTTTTTTAAATATGCAGTTGTCTTTCAATTGCTGTAGTGCATAGAGTCTGAACTGATCCTCCACAGGTTCATTTTTGATCCATGTTAACATAACACAATACCCTTTTCCACATCACTGCCTCCCTCAGGGAACACGACAGGCCGTGTCTCCAGGCCAAGCACATTAAATAAACCATCATCTCCAGGGACCTAAAGCATCCCAGGACACAGAAATGGCAATGGGATTGCAGCAAGAACGCACGGCAGGATTGCTCAAACACTGCAGCTCTGCTCTGGGGACCTGCCTCTGTCACCAGCTGCTTTTCACAAGAGCCATTTGGGTCACATTTTGGTTGCCAATGTGAGTGACAAACGTCACTTAGATGTGTGCTTCTGTAACTCATGGAACTGCTGTGGATGTTAGTTTACCCTTAGGTAATGCCTTAACATATGAAATAAGGTTTAGCAAGCTGGAGCCTACAAGCCTCAAGTTCTGAGTCAGCAGATTCTGCCAGCCTTACTCTACTTGTGCCTCTGTGCTTAAAACTGGGGCAACACATCTTTATCTCAGAGAGGTGCTGTGAAAATGAACTAATCCAAAGTAGGAGTATGCTCCTGTGCTGACTGCCACAGAAAAGAGCATTTGGAAATGACCAAGTGAGATGTATTACAACATACAGTTAGCAATGCCCACAGCTACACACCGAGCTGCAAAAATAGAACTAAATGTTGACTGTGTGCTTTTTCCAGGGGCTCTGCTCATATTGTTCACTGAATAAAGCAAAGTCTCTGTGGAAGGAATAACATATGGCCATGGATGTGCTATTACCAAATAATTACACTGCCTTACCCACTGTTGCCAAATAAAGGTTAAATTCTAACAAGTGTGACATTTCTTTTTAAGTTCTTGGCTTTGCAACAAAAATGTTTAGATGGAAATTCAGTTTTTGAAGTTACATCCCTGTCAGGACCACCATGCCTCTAACCCCCCATGAGCTGAGACCTTTGGGCTCCAGAGTACCAATGTCTGTTGGCTGAAAAGCCCATTACTCTCTCTCTGTGCTGGTGTGAGGGAGAAGAAGATATATTGGACATGCAAAGCTTTTGACACCTGAGAAACAAAACCAGACGGTTCTGATTGTTCTCTCAGTTGGTATTTTTGACATTTTATAACTGCAATTGATACTACTGGAAAAGTTTCCCTTACTTTCCTCTTTCTCTTGGACAAGATGGGAGAACAGTTTTTGATTTTATTTCTCTCCCATCACCTGACAAGCCTTGATGGCAAATGCCTTTTTTATTCCACCTGAACATTGACCACTACATCTTATACTAGAAAGGGACTATATTAAGACTCAGACTTTCCCAAACCTGACTTTTAAATGAGCACAGAATTAGGCTTCAAGATCACCCAGTCCCTCAGAAGAATACAGCACTCTGGGGAGACCTGCATGTTCCCTGCAGCATCAAGACAATAACTCACTTGGTTTACACCTGATCCAAACACTTAATAAACACAATTAGAGTAGTCATGCAGTGAATTGTCTTCTACAAATATTCTGCCTGACTGCAAGTGGTGTTCTGAACATGGTATTAATCCAGTCACAAGCTCCTTTCCATAAACAGTAAATGACAGATGATATTAAAAGAAAGATTTCACAGCATAACCAGAGGAAAATTAGGAAGTGGTTTTCTAAAATCAGGAGAAAAGAGGAAGTTTATTGCATCCTCTTGCCTCTCATACAGAGCCTATGAGTGACAGGCAGGTAGCAAACGCAGTGGTGGAAGAGCAAGAACTGGCTGTGCCAAAAAATAGCTTTTTTTTGATTTAAATTAAAAAATAAGCAATTTGCATCTTATGGAAGGTCTTACAAGTTTCTATAGTAACTGTTATCATGTATAAGAATATAAAATGCAACAAGCTGGAGTTTCCATAGAAACAACACAAGCAGTTTGATTAATACGCAACATCCCGAGACAAACGGGAATATTTAATTTAACTTTATAAAGAGAACTCTTGTAAACATCATACTATAAACTTGTAAGGTATCTGAATAAGAACAGTTCTTGCAAGCTTGTGACATGCAAGTCATGCACAGTATAAAGAGAGAAGCATCTAGGGAGTTTACCACATCAGTTTCAAAGGATATGAGGTACTATTTAGTTTCAGGAAGGTGGTGATGTACCCAACACATTCTAATTGACACACAGAACTTAAAGAACACATTTTTATCTGGTTTGAAACTAAATATACCATCCAAAATGAAAGGATGTAATGCAGTTTTTACAACTGTGATTCTTGAGAAAGCATAATCACTGCATAAAAATGTACACAAGTTTTATACACACGCTGCAGAGTGGAAGAAGGAACCACGGGACAACTCTGATGCTTAAATGACTGTGGAGAAGTAATTTGGTAATGTTGCAGAGGCTGGATCACCCAAGAATTCAGAAAGCACTAGGAAGAGGTAAAGAATGCTGGAAGCAGCAGTCCAACTCACCATGTTTGGCACACTGGTGACGGGAGTACTCTTGATGTCGGCAGGGAAGGGAGACAGACTATTGGCCAGGCCTGGCTTGTTCGGCAACTGAGGATTCACTCCTGCAGCTCCCATCTGCTGCCCTCCAGTTTGACTGAAAGGCTGCCCAAAGGGAGTAGTGTTACCTGTCATTCCCAGCTGGAAAAGAATGAATGAATGAAATGGTTAGAATTTTCGTGATTCCGAAAGGAGATTAAAAAAACCCCAAACATATGTCAAATAATCATCTTTGCACCCGCAGAAACCGAATCCCAGTTTAAATTTCTCAATATTAAATTCTCTGTATTAAATTCACAATTTCACATTTTCTACCAAGTTAAAATAAACCATAAACAGCGGATTTACAAATATATACAGCTGTGTGGGGCTGAAGTCCTGCAATTCAACTCACAAAATCAAAGGAAAACACAAGATCATCCTTCCCAATCCACACTTCCAGAAATTACTTTTTCCAACACTACTTTGGAAGACCAAACAAACTTCAAATCCTGTGATACTTTGTGCATTCTGAGCACAAAGCATGACTCTGTACACAGACAGATGGGAAGGGAGGGGACTATAGAGAGGCATCAAGCAAATGGTTATCAACTTATGTTTTGGTACTTGAGGAGAAGTGTCTGAGCAAAAAGATGTCTAAGACAGACAGCCGTGACAAATGACACCCCAAGAACTCCCCAAGACTAGAAAACAGAAACACAACTGCCCCTGAATGACTGGAGAGGACACTGTGTGTCCAAAGAGCCACTTGGCCTGCAGGAGTCTCCTCCATGGTGAAATCTCCCCTGCTGGAACCACAGAACCACTGAGGTTGGAAAAGACCTCCAAGACCATCGAGTTCAACCCGGGACCCATCACACCTCGTCACCCAGCCCAGAGCTCCGAGTGCCATGTCCAGGCTCTCCTTGGACTCCTTCAGGGATGAGGATCCCACCACCTCCCTGGGCAGCCCCTTGCAATGCCAGACCACCCTTTCTGCGAAGAAATTCCTCCTGTGTCCAACCTGAACCCCCCCTGGCCCAGCCTGAGGCCGTTCCCTCATCCTGTCCCCTGTTCTTTGGGAGCAGAGCCTGACCCCCACCTGTGCCCACCCTCTCCTGTCAGGGAGCTGCAGAGAGTGAGAAGGTCCTCCCTGAGCCTTCTCTTCTCCAGTCTGAGCCCCCTCAGTATCTCCCACATGACATATTCAATAGATCACATTTGTTCATCCCCCTGCCTCGCTTTGGGACAATTTCCAGGTGACTTTATGACCTGGTCCTAAATATGAATCCAACCACTGAGAAAAGTCGTTATTTGAAATAGTAAATCCTATTTTCCTCTTCCCTTTACCTCTCCAGCCTTTCCTTCCTCAACACGAGTTCCATGGTCCTGGTCTCCTCCCTTCCCCTGCCAGCAGGGATTCAGGAGGACTATTCCCATAGCTGGAAGGACTGTGCACATCAGCTTATCACTGGAACAGCCTCAGAATGAGGGATTATTCAGGGGTTGCTTTTTTGCTTACAGGAATGGGGCTGAACAAGCAGCTGAGGAAGCACCAGTTACGAGCAGCAAATTACACTGGGGCAAAGTCCAATAAACACAGTTTGACTGGGCCTTGTCCTCTTTGTCCCTGTACTTTGTACCCTCTGGTTTCAGACAGCTGGCCCTGCCACTCTCCAAGCAGCTTGATGTTAGGAAATGCTCCCTTTCCCTGCATCCTGCCCAGTGACTGTTGCCAGATTTGGGCCTTTCTTCACTGTACAAGACGTTCTATCTTTACACATTAAAAAAATCCCA
Source organism: Hylia prasina (assembly GCA_013397195.1). Classification (NCBI taxonomy): domain Eukaryota; kingdom Metazoa; phylum Chordata; class Aves; order Passeriformes; family Sylviidae; genus Hylia; species Hylia prasina. Next base: position 120,110 of record VYXD01008385.1, read on the forward strand.
AAAGCTGTTACTTTGCAATATATGAGGTTATCAAATATGTGCTGCGTCCCAGAGTAAAGCTGAATAATTCAAATAGCAAGTAAGACCAAAAATTAGCATCTGAATTTTAGTCCCAAGACTGCCTTTAAAGAGAAGTGGTGTTAGCTACTATCACATTGCACAAAAATCAAGAATTTAATTTTCTGTATTTCTGTGTTTGTTTTGCAGACTGCACGTTCAGAGAAATTAGTTTAATTATTATTTATTACACCACAGATTTTGGCAGCTTTCTCTGAGGAATTAACAGCAAAGTATTTAATAAAATTACCCACTCAACCCACTATTTCAGACAAGGTATAAGAAAGTGTCATCTGATAATGACAGCTGTTCATAAATGCTATAGGGGTCTATCAGATCAACAGTGAAGTAATTTCTGAAACTAAAAGTGAGATTCTGAGAAAGCTTAGGAGAACTACTGAAACCTTTCAGAAGCCAGAAATAGGAACACTAACTCTGGGGCTGTTAGTTTCCTCATGACCAATTCCCAACTCCAAACTTGTTTGTTGGAAGGATTTTACCCTTCCAGTCTTCTTCGAACTTGCTTGAAAGTTTGGAGGAGTTTTTTTTTTTAACAGAATAATAGACTTCTCTGGCAATCACTACTACACTTCCTGCAGACCTTTAGAGTCAGCAGCAGCACGGGAGAGGCGTGGGGAGCCCAGGCTGGGGGACAGGAGAGCTGCTCCAACAGGAATCTCCTGCCACAGCTTCCATGGGCCACCAGCAGAACCCCGCGCTAGCAGAGCCCTCCCTGGACCGGGCAGCTCACGGATGGAGAACACTCACACTCCAGGGAGGAGGTGGAAAAGGCTCAGTGCAGGCAATGAATGCCCAACATGGATGTGCTGAGCTCGGATGCCTGGTGTTGAAAGCTTCTGGCAGAATCTTATATGGCTGAATTTTCAAAGAGCAGAAGATTTTCTTTGGGCAGTGAGAATGCTGAGCAAATTTTACCTCAAATTTAAGTTCTTGCTCCAAAAGAAACAGAGAGGTGTTCTCATCTCGTTATCAGGAAATATTAATGCTTTTTTGTTAAAGGAAGAATGTTTAAAAATAGATATTTAGGAAAAATATTAGAAAGATTTTGGTCTCAAAAGACAGTTTCAAGTTTGTTAAAACTCTAAATGACTGGAACATCCCCAAAGCACCGAGGCTCTGCAACCCTAACAGGTACCACCACATGGTTGCTTCATTTTATTTTAATATTTCTTTTTCAATAGATCTTGTTATTAAACAGCTCACAGCTCTGTACAACAACAAAGCAACCTTTCCAATCTTCCAAGCTGAGTGCTTAATAGGATGAGGATAATTTTTCCTACTCTAGGTGGTCATTAAGTAATAAATACTTGATTGAAATTTTGAGAAATGCTTCGCTGTTGTTTGAAATCCAGCTGGAAGCAGAGTAGCTTCCATTTGAAACCTTGTATTTTGGTTGAGCTGCTCTCTGCCACATTGTATTTCAGTGTCCAAAGCTGTGCAACCATAAGGGCTATCATACCAGTCTGTAACTTTCAAAAATAGCACAATTTAGTAACATTGTAAAACATTAGACAAACTTCTAACCTACACTTCATTTTTGTAAACTGACAACGAAAAAAACTACTAAAGACTTTGTTTTTTTGTTTCAAGTTCATCTTAAAAAAAAAAAAAATAGTCTGAATAAGTGGAAAAACCTTCCTTAGGTAGCAATCCCTGAAGTAAATATGGAAACAAAAATTAAGAGGGATCATCCACAAGATGAGTTTATTAAAACTGATACCTGTTCATGGTTTCAGGGGGTTTAAACTCATTTGTTTCTAGGAAGAATTCAAAATAACAGGACTGCAATTTCCAGAGACTAAGAATGCACAGCACAATGTGAGACCTGCTCGAACAACTCTGATCCATTTTTAACAGTTTCCAGCCAAGTCTGGGATGAGCGAGGAGTTTCAGCGGCAGAACAACCTGCTGACAAACAGCATTAAGATCCACAGCATTGCAAAGCTGCTCCTGGTACCCCGAGGAGCAGCTCGGAATTGATTCCAAACACAGCCAGGTAGGGACTCCAGCAAAGCAAACCACTGTCAGCTCCTCCCTGCTGGGAAGGCAGCAAACAGGAGGTGGAAGGAAAGGAAGAATCGGGCAGATCCCTGTGTCTCACACTGAAAGACACCCGAGAGAGCGAGGCATAAACTACAATTCCTGGTCAATTATCTGAATGCTGAGCCCAGTGACTTCTGTGGGACTTTAAACCATCACTGACTGAAATCTCAAAAAACAACTGGTGAATATATGCAGGAGATTGAGCCTACACCTTGTAAAGACTTTATCCTGCTTGTTTATTCTGCAAATGGAAACTGGTAGCTCCAAGCAAAGGACTTGGAAGGCTCCAACACCCCAACTCCTGCCTCTGCTTCCAGATTTTTTCCAGGCAGGTAAGGGAAGGCAGATACTCAGAAGACCTTTGTTTTTCTGAAACAGAACTCTGATCCCAAAATAGCTAGTTCAGGGGAAGATTACCAGGTAATGAAAAGCCACCAAAGAAGATAGACCAGCAAGAACACTGGAGTTTACAACCTGGTAAGAACAGTCATTTTCATGGGGAACTCTTGAGCCATCACAAAGATTTGTATTTGGCTTAAGGTTAGTTAAATTTACTTTTCTAAAAAGAAGGAAAGCAAAGAGCAATCCAGTGTGAGTTGTTTCTTCTTCCACCTGCATGGAGCAGGCATGGATGTGCATCACAGGGCAACTCCACCATCCAGCCAGTGCCTCTCCATTACACCAAAAGCTGAAAGCTTCTCTCTCAGAACCTGGGTTATGTTGTTCATTCCCGTTTTGTTCTACGCTCATGGATGTTCCCTACACATTGCCTTTGCTCCCCTTCATTATTTCATCTCCTTTCTCTTCCTGCCACCATGTTCAGCAGCCCTGTTCCCTGCCCTCCATCCCATGGTGGCTCCTTTCATCCCAACCTCATCCCCTGCAACTCAGGTCTCATACTTCTGTTTCTGTGTTGCAATTTTGGGCAAATCTTGCGTCTTTTGCCCAGCTCTTTGTGGTCACAGCTGCATGAATTCTGATGGAGTAGAGCAGACTTTCCCAAAAAAAGGTGGTGTTCTGTTCCACCAGCTGCAGTGGGGGAGATAAAGGGGTGTATCCCAAATGAAAGTTAAGGCTATGGTGCCTCAAGAAGGAACACGATTAATGCAGGACACCACCTTAAACACATTATTTCTGCTCTAAAACAGTTCTCAGAAATATGATAATGACACTCTCCTTTAATGGAAAAGAGGCATTTAATTTAATAATTCTGCTATCCCAGGAAGACAAGTAGATTCTGTTCCCATTTTTATCACTATGGCAACTCTCTAAGATACTGGAATCTATTACCGAGTGTGGATAGGAAACAGGGTATTTCACTGTACTCTCATAAGCCAAGGAATGTACAAACTTCCAAGCTGAAAAAAACCCCCAGCACTTAAAACCTTTGTTCAGCTGCCTTGGACTACAGGAGCCATCACACTGCAGTGCTTTGAGCAGCAGCTGTGGGAGGTGCTTCTCCTGTTTTGCTTCTTAGTTCTCTTCAAAGCAGATAGCAATTCCATTTCCTCTAGTTCCTGGAGTTTCACAGATTTTATAGAGGAAGCCTGTGACCAAACCTACAAACTTCACCTGAGGATGCAACTCAGAGGTGATGTGACACAAGTGAGAAGTTCACTATCTAATCCTGAGGACACCTTTCGGAGCAGACTGGATCTCCACACTGTGCTGTTCCTTCTGCTTTTAAAGCTTTCTTTTTCCCTCCCATCTTTAGCAACACTGACACACCACAGTGCTCCTTCCTCTAGCCCAGCATCAAGGAGATGGGTCAATAAACTCTACCTTCCCTCCTCCTTTAAGTTTTTATCACCTATCCCCTCACCTCCACCACCACGGCTCCCACTCCTGCAGTCCAGGGTACTCCATCCCCACATTCCTCCAGAGCTCCCAGGACGTGCAACCAACACAACAGGCTGCAAACCCCACTCCTGTTACAAGCACATCATTTCCTACTCCTTTTTTTAGCTTCCTCTCCAACACACTGTCAGAAACCTCACAAGTGCATAGAGCTTTGCTCCGTGCAATCCCCTTTTCCTTTGGGAAGTTCTGCTCTGTTGCCCCAGCCCACTTTTCATTCCAGGGCCTCCAAATTTAATAAAAGGTCTGGTAGGACAGACTGAGTTTAGCCTCAATTTTCCTGTGAGAGAGGAAGCACCTGCATTTGTAGGCATGTGCCAAGGAGCAGCACCCAACTCTGATAATGCTCCTGGGTCTGCATCTTATACCACCACTACCTACCTAAAGTTAATGTCCTTTTTTTTTTTTTTTAATTAATTGGTCCAGACAGATTAGTCAAAAAAACCCCAAAACCCACCCAAACCAAAACCCAAAGTAATAAACTTCTCTCCAAGTTAAATGTTGATTTTCATTAAATTTTGAAGCTCTGACTCTGTACAAAAATGGAAGAAGGTTATTCTGGCCAAGTATTTAAAACCAAAACAATATCATGAGATTGGACTGAGCTGACAACAGAAAAAATACTGGAAGGTTGATATGAGAATCAAAGAACTCAGAGCAGCATGGGCTCAGTGGAAAATAAGCCTGGCTGAAGTAATCTGATTATGATCCAATCCTATAAACTAAAAATAGTTATTGTTAATATTCAATTCAGTATCTGCTGGATTTTTTTTTTTTTTTACTAGAAAACAGCCTGGAAAGAAAGGAAGCAAACGAGACAAGCTTGGCCAGACTTTGAAAGCCATGAATCTGCAAAATGCTTGAAGAAGAACAAATGTGAGCTCTCAATATGCCAACAGGAGGGAAGAAAAGACAACTGGATAAGGAGAAAGTGCCATCGTTATGTGTCTGGAGTGATGGGAATGCTGCTGCAACAACCACCAACATGCTGTAGTAGTTCAGGAATGACAGGTAAAAATGACAGAATCCAGAGAGGCCTCAAGTCGTGTTCAAAGGACTAATGGGCATGGCCAAAGACAGGCTAATTGCAATCTAATAGCCTAATTTATTTAGCTTACTATTTAAGCTTATTAATTTGCTTATCTTATTAAGGCAAGGATTGAAATGATTCTAAAGTACTGATTTTGGGAATAAAAAGGTGATAACACAAATATTTTCTGTTTAGCAAAGACACATCAACAGGGAGGAGCTGAAGCTCTGTAGCTTCAAAGCCAAAATTAGAAAAAATTGGGACTAAATACCACTGAAATTGTTAAGATTATATTAATGTTTTATTTAAACAATGTGTGCTTCTACTCATCAACAGGAGTTAGTTCACAAAAATCATAAGGCCTCTAATCAAAGGTATCCTGTCTTTGTACCACTCTCATTTTCATATGCTTCAGTCTTCATAAAATGGAATCTTATAATAGAAAGATGGTTACAAACTCTCTCGTCCAGAAACAATGCAGAAAGATGAGAAGAAAAAAGTATCTGGAAGCAAAAATAATCTGAGACCTTGACTGAAGTCCATTAACCAAAGCCAGGGACCAAAGTCCAGGAAGGCAGAGGTGCAGAACAGAAACCAAAAAATGAATCAAACTATTCAATCAAACCTCCTCTGCACCCCAGAACTGTTACTGAGCATGGCTGAGTGCAGCTCCAGCTGATGGCTCTTGTAAAGGCATGAGATCACAGACAGGATGGACTGCAGCACAGAATTCATCCACTCACTCAATCCTGCAGCAATTAAGTCACCTCTTTGGATTGACATTGATTGCAGGATCACAAACCAGTTATATTGCTAGTAAGGCATCCTAGGGAAACTGCACATCTCCTCCCCCTCCCTCAGATCAATTTTTCTCTAATCACTTTGGAAATCACTGGTCAATTTTACCCATTTTTCTTAATGGCCTGACAGATAATTAAGTTTCCAAGACTGCTGAGCAGAGAGATGGACAGGTAGATTATGACACAGTCCTGGTTCTGACCAGGACATATTTCTTTTCTGCAGTAGCTGGGAGGGGGCACGTCCAGGACACAGAGGTTATTCTGTACTACCTCCCACTTCCAGGGAGAAAAGGGGTGTTCTGAGCATTTTGCATGTGAATCATTTGCCTGTTTGTTTCCTTATCTCATCGCTGTTTCTTGCTCTTATCTCAACCCGTGATCTTTGCCTTTGGTGCCTCTCTCTTAGCCCACCGCAGGGGGAGGGGGTCAGGCAGAGTCAGCTGCAAGCACTAAACTGGGGAATACCATTCTTAACCACAACAGCCTTATCCAGCACCCAGCATGGGGCTCCAAGGGCTGGGATAACAACAGATCTGCAGAAGCAGGGTGGAAACAAATATATCTGAGCATTTGCTGTATTAGGTAGGGAGCCGCTGGTCACAGCTTTGCTTTGTCTGTTCATGTGGGTGTGGTATTAACCTGTTCCCTTAAGTGCCCATCATAGTGCTCTTTCTGAAAGCAAGGGAGAGGGAGCAGGATGGCTTTGTTGCTGTACTGTGGGATATCAGTTTATGGCATGGTAACATCGAGAGCAAAGAGGGTCATCTGGATGGGTGTTCAGTGCTGCTCTCCTGCCCTTACCTCGGCACCACCTTTGGGAATGCATTAATAATCGTACACAGACTGTGGGGGGGAACAGGAGATAATTATTTTCCCCAGCTTTCCACCCCCATTTCCTCCTTCAGGCCTGTGAGCAGTTTTTGAGGATTTTTCATTTCCCTCGGATGTTAAGCACGCAATCCACACGGCACAAGTTTGCTTGGAGTGCACCATGGCCATAGGCCAACTCACTGGCAATGATGTCAATGAAATGAGAACAGACTCCTCAACTCTGGCACTATGAAGATCATATTTTTTCCTCCCTATCAACCTGTGGAAGGACTGACCAAGACTGGACAGATCAGATTGAGCAAACTAGAAAGTAAAAGTCCCATGTTGGCACCAGTATGGACCAGAATCTCTGCTACTGGGAACAAGCTGCCCCTGGCTTGAGAGGAGACACACCATAAGGTAACCTCTGGTTTTACCTGCATGGTCACAGAGAAGACAGTGAAGAAGTGGGACAAAAATCCCTTCTCTGCTCTGGCAGCATGAGCATGAGAGTTGAGAGGAAGAAACACCAGCACAGAAAATTCTCTGAGGATAAATGCCCCTTCAGTTTCCTGGGGGCTCATCCTCAGACAGAATGAAGGGCTGATGTTATTTCACATCCTCTTGAAGAGACCTCTGGTTCGTATTTGCAAGAGAGAAACAAGTACCATGATCAGAACTAGAGGGGCCCTGCCCCCAGCCAGGTGGAGAAAAGGGACTTTTGGATCTCCTGGACTGTGTGGATCCATGGCCTGGCACATCAGATGCACAATATAAAGCCTTAGGTGACAGCAGTGCACAATGTCCCCTGATGCCATTGAGATGTGGGGGCAGAATCTATCTCTGTTTCTGGGGTGGCAGGGGGATCCCAACAGCTGATTGTACTGAAAGCTGAGGTGAGCCTGACTGGGAATAAATGGAAAACCACTTCATTGTGACTGGCCCAGAGGCCCCAGGCATCCTCGGCATGAATCACCTCAAGAGAGGGTATTTCAAGGTCCCAAAAGGGAATCTTTGGGCTTTTAGAAGAGCTGCTATGGAGACAGAGAGAATTTGATAGCTGAATTCCTTGTCTGGTCTCTCAGAGGACCCTTCTGCTGTGAGACTGATGAGGGATGAAGAACAACAAGCACTGATCACTACCACAACTGGCACCAGCCAGCCCTGTAGGACCCCATCCATGGGATGGGCCATGGATTGGAGAGCTGGGAGTGCTCAGCAAGACCTGCTCACCCTTTAATAGCCGTACACAACCAGAGTGTCAGTCCAGTGGAAAGTGCAGACTGACAGTGGACTATGGTGGCCTGAATGAAGTCACACCATTACTGAGAGCAGGACGTGCCCCAGGGGTAGAAACACAGCTCCACTACTTGTCATGGACTGATCCAGACTGCACTGGGAAAGGATGAGGCTCCAGAACATTTACAGCACATTGATAACATCACGGCATGGGAGGACAGGGCAGAGGAAGTTTTTGATAAAGGGGAAAAGATAATCCAAATCCTCCAGGATTTGCTTTGTGATAAAGCCAAGGGGGGTTAAAGGGCCTCACTGTAGGTTTTTGGAGGACATACATCCCAGAGTACAGTCAATTGTCAGCTCTCTCCATCTTGTGATGTGACAGAAAAATTATTTCAAGTGAGGCCCTTAACAGCAACAAACTTTGAACAGATCAAGCAGCACCCCCTGGGCCAGTCAGGATGTAAAAAACATGCTCCACAGTCTGGGGGAATGGTTCTTCCTGGCCTGTCTGGTAAAAAGTATTTGGGGAGCCTTGAGGATGATCTCTGGGGTTCTGGAGTCAGGGATACAAGGCCTGTTACATCCAAACTGAAAAAAAGATCCTGGTAGCCCCTATGAAGAGGTTCAAGCTGCTTCCAAAGCGACTGGCACTGAAGCACAGCTTCTCCTGGAACCCTGACTACCAGTGCTGGGCTGGATGTTCAAAGGGAAAGTGCCTCTCACACATCATGCCCTGTGAGCTCCTGATGCAGTTTGCAGCCACCCAACAGCACACCAGCCCTCCTGCCCTGGAAGACATCTAGGACTGCTAGAACCCAGAGCCACGGACTTAAATGAACTCAACAGACATCCTGGAGGGATGGCCACTGACTACAGAAATGATACCTGTGCTTGTGGGAGATGTGGGTATATATATATACACACACACACAAATGTATGTACCTAGTTGTAAGGTGTAGGAATTGGACATGAGTATGTGGTATAGAATAAGGAGTAATGTCCTGGTTCCAGGCAGGACAGGGTTAATTTTTTGCAGTAGCCAGGACAGGGCATAGCCAGGATACTGAGGTTATTCTGTACCACCTCATGCCATTGCCAAAAAACAGGAGTCTTTTTTGGGGAGGAGTCTCCTCCTGGTCGAGTAAGCCAGCAGGAGGGAGTGGGGGGTAATGCTGTGCTGAGCATTTTGCATGTGAATCACTTGCCTCCCTCATATACTTTCGTTATTAATATCGTTGCTGTTCCTGTTTCTTATCTCATTGCTGCTTCCAGTAAGTTGTTCTTATCTCAGCCTGTGATCTCTGCCTTTCCTGCCTCCAATTCTTCTCTCCATCCCACTGCAGGGAAAGGGGAACCGAGTCAGGGGCAGCGTGATTTGTAGAATCTCAGTGGGAGCACTAAATTCAGGAACACCACCCCTAAACCATGACAGACTCACAGATTGACATCTCCATGAAGGAAGGCACAGAGACCTCTGCCATCACCCACTGCATGTAGCAGCAGACACACTATCCAGGGCTCTTGAGGAGCCACCACCATTGCCAGCATTGTCCTGTCAGCACCTCAGAGATTATCTGAGGACACGGGAGGGAGCTGAAAGCTCGACAGGAAACAGTTCGGAAGACCCCCGTGGTGGGGGTGCTGTAAAGAACTGCAGTTTTGACAGTGGCAATGTGAGGACACACAGCCTTCCTGCTGGGTGTGCTACTCTGAGCTGCTCTGACAACAGAAAAACGGGAAGGTCAGAACCACCTTTTTTTTTCTCACCAAACTCTTCCCACACCTCTTCTGAACCTGACAAAATAGTTGTAGGAGGAAGTCACTAAGTCAGCCTTTTAGTGAGCCACCAGTATCCCTGCATTATTCTGGACTTAGTCTATGATATAAAAGCTAAAAAACAATTTAAGTCCCAGATTAATAATTTAAATTATTTCAGGGAACAGAACATGCCTGTCATAATTAAGGACAAGAGAGCAGAGGCATCCTAGATCTTATCTGTTTTGATAAGAGGCCAGATCTTCACAAACTAACAGCAGCGTTGAAGAGTTGCATACGTGAGAGCCTGGCTGTTCAACAGTGTAAACTGCTCCAGTAAAACACACCTGCCACTCACTACTGCTTTCTTCTAAATCCCTGGATTTGCAAGGAAGGACGTTCTCCCTGCTTCCTCCTGCTGTATCATTGACACAACTGTGTGTGATACAAAATGCTAAAGGCTGAGGAGTCAGTAACTATTTCCACCCTTCAAGAGCTGCTGTAAACTCTGATGCCATTTTCTGAATGCCTGAGCTGGAACTTTAGGGTTCCACTTCATCAACAGCCTTAGGCTGAGAGCAGCTCTGCACAAACACTCCAACTCTTATAGAGCCACAACTACTCAGCATCTCTCATGCTTCACTCAAAACACCCAGTTACATCACTGAAATGTTAGGGACACTTTTCTTCTCTCTCTCTTGTTTTTATTTTAGAAAATAGAGCAAGCTGGCACAAGATGGGAATTCTGCACTTCCCACTATAGCCTACACATCCAAGCAGAATCCTTTGGGTTCAGCATGAAGAGAATGACTGGGTACAGAGCCAGCACCCTGCTCCTGCCTTCAGGCAGTCGCTACAGGACAGGGATGACTCAGAATTTCCGGACATGCAATCCCAAGCGCCCTTTACTTCCTTCTTTTATGGGCCTCACCAAAATCAGCCACTTCATACTCCATTATTAGATTAAGCCTTTAAATCCCTTGCCATCAAATTACCACACCTACCTCAAATCTGTGCTTTCAACACACGAGTTGGTTACAACGCTCAGCATTTTGTTCCCCTTTTCTCTCTTCCCATCCACTGAAATGTTTTTACAAGCAGCACGTCACCTTGCTTGGCTTAAATAGTTTTAACTTTCCTCATTTGGATCTTTATTCTCTCTCTCAAGACAAGGAAATCAAACAGTTGGGTGTTTCAGATGCTCAGAAGTTACGAACTGAAGTCTACAAAGTACTGTGAATAAAGGAGTCAATCTGCTCTAGGTAATGGAAGACCTAAGAAATTCAGACTGACAGGCAATTCAGCTGCTTTTAATGCTGTTAGTGATTGTGAAAGAGGACAGGACTGCTTTCATAATGCTTACTTCTGCTTCCCAGAGAGGTAACACAGAGACAGGGACCTGTGCCTTGCCATGTGCACACTTCACCGGCGGATCCCAGGTGAGCAGAACACACACAAGCTTCAGAGCTGCTACGATCTGGCATCAATCCTCTGGAGTTAATCCCTCCTCAGTCCCTGTGTGCTGCTTCCACGACTCCCAGCAGAGCTTTACTCAGAGACTCAGCACCAAAGAGCTGATTTCCAGCAGGCACAGGCCGAGGACTTCACCCTTTGGACTCTTATCTGCCTCTGGAATGAGGCCCAAACCTCCAGCATGAAGCAAGGTCCACCTCACTGATTACAGCTCCCGGAGAAGCGCAGAAGACAGGTCCATCAGGAATTCATGTTCACTTGTGAAGGGGAAAGACAGGCTTTCTTTACTACACTGGCATCATCTTGCATCTGTTTACTGACAAAAAAACCCCTAAGTCTCTACTAATTGCTATTTCATCCTATAGTAATGTGTTCCAAAAGAAAGTCACCATGGCGCTTGGAATGTATATGCCAGAGGGACAGATGGAGAGGCAAGGAAAAGATTAATCATTTTATGGCAGAAAGCCAGTGGTGTTACCAAAAAAAAAAAAAAAAAAAAAAAAAAAGAAAAAAAAAAAGAAAAAAGTGAATTCAGTCTCAGTGCAAGAATGGTGGCAATGATGTTATCTGAGCTGAGGTGAGAATGCTCACCTAAACCAACCTGCAGGTTTGGCGGTTTGACAAAACATTCAGTTAAAAATACTCACTTCTAAGTCAGTAACAAGCAAGTCTTAAAATGTAACATTTCAAGAATCAGTTTTGAGAATTAAATCATGATCTGGCTACCACTGTTCAGAGGAAGCCAAGCTCCAAGTCTCCCATCACTTTAAGCTAATTGCTATAACCAAGGCCTACCACAACAGATTCATGAAGCAATTACTGTCTTGTTCTTCAGCAGTAAATTAACTCAAATTAAAATACTCAAATGTCCAGGAATAACTGTAATTTACTTCATCCTTTATTACTAAAATTTGGTAAAACTAGAAATAAAATTTTAAAGATCCCATTATAAAGAAGCCAGATGTTTTATTACCACTTGTAATAAGATGTGAAATTCTCTTCCAAAGGTTTCACAGAGGCCAAAGAAGAACTTCAGTATTCCAAGGCCTTTTAAAAAAAATGAACCCAGGTTTCCCCACAATTACTGAAATACAAAAGACAAAATTTCATGGGAAACTTTCTTTACAAATGACTGGATATATAGAGAACAGGTTCTTAATACATTTAACTAGAAATCAACTCTTCTCAGGAAAAGAAAATCAAATGATCATATGCTTACACTGTATACATGCCTGAAGAAAGAAAATATCTCCAAAATTCTGCACAAGCCTGAGTACAAACACAATGGAATCTACTACAATTTCTGCACTCAGCATCACTGTTGTACTTATAAATCAAAATAAAGCTTAGAAGGTTTACTTTGTAATGAATGTCACCTCTGCAAACAACAACTTCAAAGCTCTAATGGATAATTAGCCACAATTGATCAATGCATTCCAATTGCTTCAAGAGCTTTTGTAAGTGTCAAGCAGAGCAAGTGGCTTTCTTCAGATAAACAAGAATTATTCTTAGTATACAAGAACAGAAACTTAACTAGAACCACAAAATTAACTGTAGATGTTTCAAAGGTTTGTTTCATCAAGAAAATCTAGTTTGGACATGAAGAATAATTCAACAATACTTAAAAAGAGAATTTTGAAAGGCTGAAATTCAATGAAGATATGCCTCAACAGATACTGAATTGTATATCCACAGGCCAAATTTTAGGAGTTAATTCCAGGAGAAGCTTCAGGGTGTACTAAACCACATTTATGGTCACACCAAAACAGTTTTCTAACATAGGTTCCCAACTGAGTATCCCTGTCCTCCCCTAGTTCCTGCACTTCATCATCAAGTTTAGGAACAGTAGCGACAGGCAAGGGTCAATGTCTTCAAACTGAATTAGACATGAGAAGGAAATTCTCCCCTGTGAGGGTGGGCAGGCCCTGGCACAGGGTGCCCAGAGAAGCTGTGGCTGCCCTGGATCCCTGGGAGTGTCCAAGGTTGGATGAGGCTTGGAGCAGCCTGGGAGAGTGAAGAGGTCCCTGTCCATGGCAGGGAGTGGGACTGGATGGGCTCTAAAGTCCTTCCAAACCCAAACAGTTCCATGAGTCTGTGATTCTATAAATGCAGATTTCTATATCAAATTTAACCCCAAGTCTGCGCTCCTTCCTTTATTTCCTGTCCAGTGGGTATCAGCCCTTCAGACTGTACCCAACAGGCCCCCAAAGAATTGCCAGCTGTGTCTGCCAGCACCTCAGCAGTTCAGAAGTGCCTGCAGTGGGCTGGAGACAGCCAAGGAAAGGGAGAGCACGTCATGCTCCAAAAATTCAGCATTATGAGGAATAAGCTGTTTTGGTAAGAGAAAACAGTAGCAATATTTAAGAAGTTCTTTCCCCATTTATCTCCTGGCCAAGGATGCATTATCAGGCAGGCCATAGAATATGATATTCCACAGAGGTGGCAGAAAAGGCAATTGTAGCTCTGAGGAGAAACAGCAACAGGAAAAGTATCTCCAAAATATAGTGAAAAGAGATATTCTGTGTCCTTCCTTTACAGTGTACACTAACCTTGACAGACATGAATCCTAAAGGAAAAGGGGAAACACTGAAGGGAGAGGCTGTGACTCTAAAAGTAACTATTTCTCAACGGCAGACCAGGGAGAAAAATCAAATAGGCAAGAAACAAACTCACACTACAGGTTACATTAAATACATTAAAAGAAACAAAAATCAATATTGCTTATTCCAAACAACTACTTAGCACAAATATCACAGCCTGACATTAACTATGGAGAAATATAACTATAAATAATTTACACTGTTAAAATAATTTTAAATAACTTTAAGAGGCAAATACATTTGTTTTGAAACACCACAGTGACTTCAAGCACTACTGTGACATTTTCAGTCCTTCTATAAAACATGCTCTCCTTAAAGATTTAACAATACCCATGGAGCTAGTGAGACAATTCTGACAAGGCTTTTAAACAAGGCAAGATCTGATGGTTGTCTTTAAACAGGATTAAAATTGAACAGTTTAACAAACCAGGCCTGTACACACATTCCTCCCTAACATCAGCTGCACAGAGGATGGTCCAGAAATGCTTTTTACCCCAAGATGCTCCATATCAGACCAAGAGAGCCATCACTGTTTGTTCCAAGGGAGAAATCTCATCTTCAACTGGTGGTGCTCCAACACTTGTCCATTACCAGGGTACAAAGATCCTCCCGTCCCAAAAGCAGTTATTTAATTAAGTCAATTTGCCAAAAGCTTCAAAGGGCATTTGTTTTGTTTCCAAAATCCCCTGACAAGAAGAGCAGCCATGCAGCCAGGACAGCATTGTGCTGCAGCCAGTCAGAGAACACGAATCCTTTCCATCCAAAACAGCAGAATGCTAAAAAATCTATTTACCACACTCTTCAAAAAATCTCTTTCATTTCTTTTGGCAAGGATGGTCCTATAATTAACATGCTGTATTTTCATTATGATTCATTCTAAAAAGACACTGTTAAAACCCTTTTTAAGGCACAGGACACTGTTATTTCCCAAACCTAAATAGGATTCATATATAGATATCAGAGAACACATCCATCACTTTGGGATCTGAGCATGTAAGCACAGACATTTCCAGGTGCTACTTACAGGTAGCTTTTGTAGCACCAGGAGTTAAAAAATCATCTCAAGTCCTTATTAATTTAACTATCAATTCTGCAAAGTATTCCTGACCTTAGAATTAAAGCCATTGCTTGGATTACACACAAACAGTTAAAACACAAGCAAGCTTAGTGTGCCACTTCACAGTCACTGCAATTTCTGGAGTAAATAAAAATACTCTTTACTGTAATAGCAAGAAGGAGGAGGATGAGGAGGAGAAATGAGCACATACTATTTACAGCCCATGGACACAGTTACAGCACACTGAAGTCAAACACAAATGGACTTCAGCTTCCAAACAAAAACCAACAGGTATTTCCTCCAAACATTCACAAGGAAAGAAAATGCCATTATATTCTGCCATTCCTTATACTCAGCCCTCAGAGTAAACTAGCAATTGTGCTAGTAAGAATTCCGATTTTTTGACATATGGAGGAAAAATGTGTATTGAAACAAGTTTTCTAGTTTAAATGTTGATCAAGGTGAAGAATAATCTGCCCCCTACAAAGTAAGTTTGGACATGCTTTGTGTAGCCTCCTGTATTGAAATTTTAACCCCCAATGGAAATGAGTGAACTTCAAAATTCCAAAGTGCAACTTTCCAATACTCCTGATCATTTTGCCTGATGGTTGAAGCGTCCCATTTTCCTTCAACAAAGCATTTTTCACTTGTGGAAGCTGCAAAAGGAGAATTGCCTCTCTCACTGCTTCCACTCACTCCTGATCAATTTCTCAACAAGGATGACACAGTTTATCAGACTCTGTGTAATCTTCCAAGTTTACTGCACTGCCTTTTTTTCTAAAGAAACAGACCACCAGCATTTAGTTTCCAGATCATAACACTGCCTGCTTTGACACGTTCCTGTATGTCCTTCCAATTACAGGATTCCCAATATAATCACAGCTGACTGTCAAGCACAAATATTAAGTTTATCTTTTAAGTAAGAGCAAGCTTTGAGATCTGCTAAAAGGTCTTTTCATCAGAAAGGCTCCTGTGAAATCATATCTACATGCATGATTGGAGTCTATTAAGAAAATTACTGTGACACAGTAATTTTGAAGGAACCAGGCATTTCGTAACTTCTACACACCAACATTTCAGTTGGCAGGTTTTCCTCCCTCCCAACATCTGAGTCATTTTTCACCTGGGTATTAAACACCCCAAACTACAAACAGCAGCAGGAAGACATGTGAAAGCAGTCTGAAAACTAAAAAGACGTCATCTCAGTTACATCTGTCAGTAAGGACCTGGGAGTTTCTGTCAGTCTGACTAACCTGAAACACAGTAAATCTTGTGTTTAATCAATGGCCTCCAAAGGAACCGGTGGATCTGTTAGCTTCACTCCCAAAACCTTCTTTCAGACAAACTTCTTAGAAATAAACCCCACTCTAACAACAAAAACTGAAGAATTACAAGACTTTAACCAATATAATTCATGGTTAGTGAAAAAACCCTTAATGTTTGTGGTGTGTTATTAGAGTAGAAGATAATGGCATAATTCTGATCTGAAGAGATCCCATAACAATTTTTGTCAGCTGGCTGATAAGCCAGTGCAAGTGCACAGAGAGGCTTTTGGGTGTGAAGCAGGAGGAGAGGAGCCTGAGCTGCAATTTGTCCCCACCAAGGCTGGGTGCTCTGTTTCTTGCAGCCCTGGAGCCAAACTGAACCTTGATACCTGCATAAACCCCAGCCAAGTGACTATCGCTGCAAAGATCTTCAATGACATTGCACAACTGCAAACAAGACTTTACTCATGTACTAGAAACAGGAAACAACTCAATTTCAGATGCCAGGAGTAAGAGTAGTGGGAAGAGAGCGTTTTAAGTCACTAAATCTCTTTGACGTATCAGCAAACTCATCTGTGGAGCACCACTTTCCACGGTCATGTTTCAAAACAAAACTGCCTCGGAGACTTTCATTTTACTACGAGTCAGTGAGTTTTGCTATTATGTGTTTCTCTGTATTTATTGCTTTCTTCTGTTGTATTATTATAGAAACACGTATGTCTCTCCTCAGTAAAAATGCTGTTCGGTGCTCCTTATTCATCAGAGAATGGAGCAGTTATGGTTGAGTCTGTAATGTTATTAGGAGTCCCCTGGAACTGGGAACCAGCACTGTTTGGAATATGATTTGGACTGGCTACTGGTGTTTGCCAGAGGCATGGTCTGCTAGGAGACAGGCAGCTTGGCAGCCGAGCACGGACAACTCCGTGGATGAGAAGCAAATTAACTGCAAGTCATGTTAAAACAATTCAGGCAGAATTCAGACAGATTGAGAGCCACCACAGAAACAAACAGCACCAGCAGTTTGCTAAAACACACAGAGCTGCAAAGGAATGAGAACATCTTCAGCTGACTTAATTCACAATCAGCAAGCGTATCTAAATCTGGTACTCAGCAAGAGCAACTGGGGGATCTGTTTAAATAAATAGTTGGCTTCATTTTTTCTCATCACAAATTTTCCTTACCACAGTTTCCTCACAAGACCGAGACAAGTAACGTAACCACATACACTGTGTAAGTCTTGCTCTTTAACACAGCTCATTATCGTATTTAATTTACTCAAGATTAATTTCCAACATCAAAACACCACTCAGTGAACAGCCCAGGGAGCAAAACTGTGAATGTGCTTGTCCAAGGCACATGTATTAGACAGACACCCTGCCTGGAAACAACAATAACAGAATTCGCTTCTTTTATAGCTCAACACTAAAAAGCCCCAAGACAACGGGTTATTCTCTTGGTAGAAATTAAAAATGGTTTTACTGTTTTCTGAAGTTCACTTCTGGTAAGAGTTCCTCCTCACCTTTACTCGGAATCTACTCTTACTGAAGCATACACTGCCATGTGGCTATTCTGACTGAAATAAAGCTGAAAACATGCACTGTCCAAACAAATTAGGCTAATACCATTTAGAGGAAAAAACTGTTCTGCACTCATAGGCAAAAATCCAGCAGAACAGATCTACTTTAGCACAGTTAGTGATTGTTTTGAATGTTTTCAGGTTTTGATGCCAATCCCACTTGCTGGTACTAACTTTTAGTGGGGCTTAAATACATACACAGAGGTAAGGAAAACTCATCACCCGCACACAGCACTTGGAACTCTGTATCTAAACTCCCTGCTACCTCCTGGAATACTACACTGGAAGATCTGCCAGCCAGATCAGCTTTTCCATCAGTTTCTGCCTGCATGCAGGTTCTATTTCATATCAATGTAAGTATTTTCCTTCAGAGTTTTCAAAATAGGTAGAGTGAAGTTACTCAATCGTCAAAAAGGCATCCCAAGAAACCCTCAAACAACCATTAATGTTGTAAACCTCATAACAAGGTATGAAAATAAGCAACCATTTCCTTCTCATCTCTTTATAGATTCGGTCTGACCAAACAATTTAATCTTTTTCTGAGATATACAGAGCCCAATGTTTGATTAAACTGTGCCTGCCTTTCAGAAGGAAAGCTGAACTTGGGGTAGGTTTAATGGTTCTATAAAGAAAAATACTTTGAAAGGAGCCCCCAAGCAAGCTGCATCTTCACTGCAGCTTAACAACAACACCTTCTGCACATTATCAGCCTTGCATAAGATTTTTTCCTTAATTTCTGCTGCTGGGTACCAGAACATCTTTGTTGGAGTGATAGGACTCTGAAGTTACTGAAGAAAAGGCGATTCCTTTTACAGATTTGCATGAGATGGCATGTTAGCCTGGAAACACACGGAAAAGAAACCACTCCCATCTGAATGGGACTTTACCACTTCTTAAGGAAAAGAGCAGAAGCACCAGTTAGGGAAATCACTGTCCAAAACTCTTAGCACAGGGCAAAAAGAAAGCCTGAGAACCAGACAAAACAAATGGGAACTTCCCAACATTTTCTTCTAACTTTCCACAGGCTTTGACAGCTGTACTAGGACATGGGGAATGCATCTCAGCAAAAGACTCTCTAACAACTCATCGAAAGAAACACAACTTCAAGCCCTTGCCAGCCACAAAGACCAACAGGAAGGTTTCATCTCCTTCACTTGGAGAAGATGAGTTCCCACAGCAACAGGAGAGCATTAGGCACGAGCATGTCTCCAATGAAGTGCTCATTCCTATGGAAGCACTGGCCATCTGCTGAGCTTTGCTTACTGCTTATCACATCCAACAACCAACAATCTTAAAAAAACACCTCCGACAAGATGTTCTGGATGGTTTGAACACAATTTCTCGACTTAATGGACTCAACAAAAAACATGGTACAACACAAAAGGGCAATTCATTACTGCTGGAAATGACTGTGACAAGATGATCCATTCTACTCGCATCAAGTAATAATTGTTCAAAGACAAATCCTTTCCTCTTTAAAGCTGATTTCCCAAAGAACTTCAACCCAGTCCAATAAAAATTCTCCTTGTAGCATCATTCCAGAAAACAGGGCCACAATGCCACAATTGCAAGCAAAATTATTACAAGAAAAGAGACTGCCAGGGAAGGGAGGAGAGATATGTATGTACAGTATCATGGAAGAGAAGGCTCCTCAGAGATTTCCAGGTATCTCAGCAAGTCAAAATCACTGATCTTTGGGAGTATCATGCGAAATCTATGAAATCTTTGCTAACATCTCTAAAGACAAAGAAAGCATTTTGCTTTAATCTCTCCATCATAATGGAAGAATAATTGTCTTGATAGCAGCACCTTGTTGCCCTCTGACACTGGGAATTAGTTATTTTCCACTCTTGTTTAGGTTAGGGGTAAGATTTATCCCCATCTTTGGCTCACGCAAGCACAGGAACATGAGCTTCAGTCACCCTGCCCAGTTCTGCCTTAAAATAATAAGTCCAGACCAAAATTAACAATCATGGCCGACAACGATCCAGATGAAATGAATCCTTGCAATTTCTGAGATCAGGTGAAGGGACCAGATTCTGAATATTTTTCCTTCCTTTTCTCTTAATAGAAAGAATGCTTATATAAACACACCACAAAAAACTCAGCCAGAAAGAGGAATGAGCTGATTAGTCACACACTAAAAAAGGATTACAACCAACCACCACAGAAGCAAGGTCTTGCCCAACAAAACTGGTCCCAAACCATAAAGGGTCACCAGTTCCCCACACTGTATATAAACACTGAATTGAGAAAAGTGGGCTACTGAGCTGTATTTGAACAAGGTTAGTCAGAGATGCACATCACTTAATTTTAATGTCATTAGAAGATCTCGCTTTAAAAAGTTCTTTCAGGTATTATTTCTGTATTTGTATTTCACAGCTCTTATTTTCCCTTAGGATATTGCTACAGTCATCACCTAGAGGATTTCCTTCCAGCCTTGAAACAGTTCTTCAAGCAGGGTGGCAGCTACATTTTAAGCCTTTGAGTCAGGTTGGGCACATTCAGTATCAGGTAGATCAGCTGCCTCACCACTTTTATTACAGCTCTTTAAAGCTTTTAAGCTGTACACATTAAGTGGTAAACACCAGGGAATCAGGAAAAAACAAACTAACCCACATTTTCCTTCAGCAGAAATTTCAGTTTCAGAAGAACAGACAATCTAACTGAAGTGTTTCTTTACTTTTCTTAAAAGCTTTCCTGGAACATGAAGAAGAAAAAGCTAACAAGCAATCATGGCTGATAATCCTATTAGGACAATAAACTGGGGGATGGGGAGGGACTAGAAAAGGATACCAATCCTCAAATGCCAACTAAGGAAAATGGCAAAAATAGAGAACGCTGGTGCTTGGCACAAGAAAATTCAGAGAGCAAGTATTTGTTCCAAAGTGGAAACACAAAATCTTCGTGTAAAACACTGAGCTCACCTGCTCTCTCTACTAAGAGAAAAATAAGATGTATAGAAAGTAAAACTTTTTTAAGGAAACACAACACTTTTAAGCTTCATCTTATTCAACAAGAGATGGAGCCCTGGAAAACACCAGTTTTCCTGTTTTACTTGGCCAAGTTTTTAAAATTATTTTAAGTGTACCTTCAAAGAAGCACCATTTTATCACTTATGCTCTTGTCATGAAACAATCCTTTTACTACTCTTTTCCAAGGTATTCCTTGCACAAACCAACTTTGCTTCTTGCACATCTGTAAACTGAGGCAGTCACCTTTTCCTGAGCTGGTGAATCTGTTTGCAGGTGGCAACAGTCTGAGCCTGAAGTCCTTGAAATCTGGAATTTGTCTGAGATCTGGCCTGTTCTTTAGCAGAGATGGGTTTGTTTAAAATAAATCAAGACCTGATAGAACCTCCCCCACCAGGCTCCCACAGACTCTGTCAGCAAGTCCTTTGCTTTGGGGTAATTCTACTTCAGTTAGTTCACATAGAAAAATCAGTAGTTTCACATAAAACCGAGTAGTGACTAAGAAAAATCTACTCCCAAGAACTTATGTATCTGTAAGTTCACAAAAATAAGCCAGATAAATAGAATTCCTCACTCTTCCCACAAATTTCAAAGAAAAACAAAAGAAAGATAAGCTGACTCTCTTCCGTGCAGGCCAATCAGCTTCCACACAACAAAGCCAGCTGTCTCCAGCCTCCAGAACAGTTATGTCAACTTTCAGATGCTCTGACCTTCACTCATAACACAAGTATCTCTTCCTTAAGCAGAAGCATCTCTCCACTGCCGAGAGAATGCTTTTTATGGTTTTTATTTAAAAAATTAACTCTACAGTACTCCACAGTGATGTGAGCACCTCTTAAGAGTACAGGACACACACTTTCATGTCAGACAATGCAATTTTTTCCACAATTACTAACATATCAATGAATTAACATTTACATGTTAATAAACTACAGTGACGACAGCTACTAATATATGAATAGATAAAATATCAGAGATAAAAATTGACCTTTTTCTACATATCAGAACATGGTGGGTTTGCCACCAAAATTTCATGAAGGAACTGTACCAAAACAACCCAGACAGAATAAGGCACAATTCAGGAGGAACAGCAGTCAAAACACTGCTCTAAGCTCACACCTGGCAAACAAAGAACTAAAAAGCAATAACTGCATCAAACAGGGAGCCAGAGCAGTGCCCCCTGTTCCAGGTATATATTCCCTGCCCTGATCCCCGAGGGCCACCAAATTAGGCTCATGCCCTTCCCTTTCACAGTTTGCATTAACTTGGCAATCTATGTGAAATTTGATGTTTCCAGATCAGTTCCTCCATATTTAAAAAACACTTCGTTGCACAGCTGCTGACAGTGGTCCTTGACAAGAGGAGCAATTGCTACACCTCTCCCTTCAGTCTCCAAGTGTTCACATTGCTTTACAAGATGGTGTTGTCTGGCAGCTAAATTGAGATCCTGCGCATGAGAAATCATCTGCTTCCTTTCTGCAGGATTATGCTACTCTTTTCTAATTCACCCTGCTAAGATACTCTCCAAGTTTAGTTTCAAGGATGTCTTTTTCAACAAGTGCTTTCATTTTTGATTACATGAGAAGTACTGCTTCAATTATCTCCTTTTCACAATACCACTGGTGACTGAAATGGGCAACTACAGACTCAAGAGAGCACATCCTTTAGTTCTGTCCCAGAAAAGGACCTCCTGTGTTTCCTAAACACCTGTATGGAGAAAAACAAGTGCAGTAAATAGAATACAGTAAATGGCATGTACATACTTTAGTAATTGCTCCTGTCTGTGCTGTGTTCAGCCCGGTGTGCCCAGCCATCTGTGGAGATACTTGGGTTAAAGTCTCTGCCAGCACACTGCCTGCATTCCCCTGCATGGCAGGGGCAGAATATTGCATTCCTGCTCCCCTTCCTCTTCCAGCTGCCCCAAGAGATCCATTCATTACCTGCCCTTGTCCTTGCTGAGGCTGATTCATTAAACTGTGACCAGAATTACTGTTGAGAAGGCTCTGGTGTGTCTGACTGAAATTAGTATTCATACATATCCCAGGTCCAGTCTGTGATGTTGCAGGGCTGCTCGTCACCATTCCCACTTGTTTTTGTGCTTGAGAGTTCAGAGTTTGGGATGCAGGTGTGGTAGGTCCAGAGGTGCTGGCTGCTTGCTTGGCCAGGCCCGGAGCAGAGGAGTCTCCCGGGTTCAGCGGGCTCTTCCCCATGGCGCCCAGATTCCCAATGTTCGCGCTGTTCGGCTGCCCCTGGACCTGACCACCAACTCCCTGCTGCACGGGGCTGCTCGAGTTCACATTGCCAATTCCTGGGTTTAAGGAAGAGCCGCTGCTTCCCCTCAGAAGTTCAGAAAGTTGTTTGTGTTTGGAAGCCGCATCTGGAACGAGGTTCCCACCGCTGTTTAAAAGGCCCAACTCGCCATTGGGGATCAGCTCATCAGGAAGATCATTTTCCAAGTCAAACAAAGATCCAAAATCTACAAGTTGAAACAGAAACATGGGTGAGAAAACATGACAAAGGAGTAGCTAGAGTATTTCTCTTCGCTACTTTGTAGCAGTGTAAACAATGAGAGCATTCAGGATGTCTTTACCCAAGGCTAAGGAGTGAGTGAGGGTCCCAGCGACACGAACTCCAGAGCCTTTCAGAGCACAGTCATCACACACGGCGCACACACAACCATGCAGGCCACAGCACTGGCCAATAAACAGGTTTTCTGGCAAGAATTTTGACAAAACAAAGCTTAAGAAAACTAAGGTGGCATGAATACAATGATCTAAACTAACGCTTAAATTTCCTCTGTTTTGGCTAAAAGATGAAGGCAGAAGTAACTTCAGATTTTTTTTCCTATTGATTTACTCTCCCAAAAGAGCAATTACATCACCTTTTCCAGCCTCCTCTGTAATCTCAAGCCACCGCATTTCATCCAGCAATTCTACCTCAACCCTGTCATTATGTGCCAAAGAACATCTTCCAGCACTGCTTCAAAACTTCACCAAAGAACAACGATTTACTCAGCAGCCTGATCCCAGTCTCACATATAAAGACATTTAAGATCAGTTTCTAGTCATTGATTTGTACCATGATCTGCTACCTCCGAAGATCCCGAAAGACACTCAGCATTTTCTCCTTGTAATGCCTCTTGAAGCGAGTCACTGCTCGATTCCTAAACAGCTCAAATAATTCAAATTGCTCTGTAAGTGCCCAGCCCTCATTTATCATGCCCAATATTGACAGAGGTAATCCACACACTCTCCAGATGAGCAAAATAAATCAATCAAATCTTCATTAAGCCACTTGAAGGAACAGCTCTGCCTGGCTGCAACATCCAGACTAATAAAAAAGTGGTGAGGCTTTTTCTTCCCCTTTAAGGGACCAACTCAGGTTCACTAAAATATTTTATTGCACATCATAAGCAGCATCTGTGTAACAAGGTTGTTACTTCACTGTATATAGGTACTTCCATGTGAAAATAAAAGTTACATATTTGAAGACATAAGGACAGGCACATATAGCAATATTTATAAACGTCTAAGCAGACCAATCTCAATACACCAGAATAGCTGTTCAAACATGCAACACGTCTTGGAAGAATTTTCCAGTCCAAGGATGTGAAGTAAAACAATCACTTCTCACTGTAACATAAATGTGTGAAAACTTTATTTTGCCCCCCTAGGCCAGCCCTGACAAAGCCCAGTCTTTCCCACTGAGCAACAAACCACATTTTTTCCAGGTTAGAGCAAAGAAGAGTTCTTTACTAAAGAAAGGCATTCCAAAAGCTTCATTGTTTTAAAGTTTAATTCACTCTTCAACCACAAAAAGTCAGTGCAAGACCCAGGCTGCAAAAATGATGTAAGATGGTACATTGAAAAGAAACAACAAACCTCAAGCGACACATAAACTGTATCACAAAGCACAGATGCATCACCAAGCCATCTCAGTACACTTTAATGTCATGCATTTCATCAGCACGTCCATTTCCAATTCAATCTAACTGAAGAAAGATTAATAAAAGCAGTCACATTGCCGACTTTCAATGACTAGTGAATTACACAAACAGGCACAGTAAACAAAGACAAAAACATTAAATTCTGGCTGTTTGGAGGCACTCAAAGCACCACGTCCTTCAGGGGCTCACACCCTGCCATCATCACCTACTGGAGTCAATAATCCTTCCAGGACTGCATCATGTTGGCCGCGACAAACACAGCCCGCTCAGAACAGAGCCCCTGCTCCCTTCCAAGCAGGCAAGGACCAAGCTAACATTTCATTTAGAAAGATTCATTGAAGTATTTTTGATTTCTCTTACTTGCTGCCTTTCCTTTCAGGTCTTTAGTTTATCTTTCCTGCTTGTCTTCTAGAAAAATTCCTGGTGTACTATTGACTCCATGATCGCTTCATGTCTCCTCCTCTTTCACACTGACCATGCTGCAGGTCTGCCACTTCCTATACATTTTGGTTCTACTTTCCCTCTTCTAAGATTTCCCTATTTCAGCCCAGAACACTGGGAGGTTCTGGGAGGTTCTGCCACTGGCAGCAGCTGCAGCAGGAGCCTGACCAAAGGCATCTGCCCACACATCACTGAGGGTGGGACATGGGGCCAGGGCTGAGGCTACACCTTTGTTAAACTGCTCTCACCACCCCAGCTCTCCCCAAGTTCAAGGTTTACAGTGCTTGTTAACACAACTTCTGCAAACCCCACAGAAAGGTGCTCTTCCAAGCTTCTGCACCGAAATTGTTAATATTTCATGGACAATAGATGTGTGGGTGCAGGGATAGGGGCAGAGAAGAAGAGACAAAATGTCAAGGGGGAAGATGTTGCTGTGGCTTAAAGAGCAGTTTTTTCCAGCTGTATTTCAAAATGGGATGCTGGAGTATAAATGCTCAATTTGTTTTTTTTGCTTGGCTGGCTGGACTCTCAGTCTTGCCAGAGCCAAGAACTGGAAATGTTTTTGCAGTTTACAAAAAAGGGTGAAGAAAGCATTTGGGAATACTGCCACTTAAAACCTGAAATAATCCACCGCTCCTAAGCTCCTGTAAGAAGGCTGTACATTAAGGTTAGACATGGAAAATGTACAGCTCTGCCAGCAGGAAAATAAAAAGCAGGTAAACAACTTAACACAATGGTCCTGTAAAAATTCACCAAGAATTCAATTGTTCATGCAATGATTAATCATCTTCTTTTATATTTCTTCAGAGTCATGCACATTAAAAACAGCAACACAAGGCACATTTTACAACGGTTATAAAATACAACAGAAAACAGAAATCTACTTGAGCATGTCTGCAACAAATCCATAAAGATAAGAGATTGTCTTGGCAGTTATAAAAAGAATAAATATATTTACACACATATAAAAATC
Source organism: Hylia prasina (assembly GCA_013397195.1). NCBI lineage: Eukaryota > Metazoa > Chordata > Aves > Passeriformes > Sylviidae > Hylia > Hylia prasina. Next base: position 146,028 of record VYXD01008385.1, read on the forward strand.
TGCCATAATAAGAACACGGTCCATTTCTACTGACAGAGAAATGAAAAGCAACTGCAGTCCCTCCATCCTCACAAGAAGAACAGAACAGATCCCATTCTCAATGCTTCAACTCTTTCTCAAAGGCAGCTACCAAGAGGCCAAAAACCAAGGGATGCCTTTGCCTTTACATGCAGTTACCTGAAGCAATGGCCAGGGAAAACCTTTGCTGAGATGTCCCACCAAGCTTTAACCTGCTCCATCCTCAAACCTGCCACGCACCCAGCACACATCAGAGCAGGAAAAGTGGTCTGGATTTTAAAGGAGAACAGATTCCCTAAACCCATAAGGCACATACCTCTAATTCAGTGCTCAGGAAGCAGCAGAGCTGACTAAGGCTGGGTCGTGTCTTGTCTCTAACAAGGCACTTCTGATCCTAAACCTCACACTTTTCATTACCTCTGTCACATAAACCCAAACGTCCTCCCAAGAGCACGGCACCAAAAAACCAGAGATTACATTTTCTGCAAGGCATGGAAAAGCACCAGGCAAGTACCACACTCCCACTCTTTCCATAGGGCTCCTTTTCCAGCTTGAGCCTTCTGCATTCTTTGAGCAGCTATTTTCACACATAGAAGATAACCACACTTAAGACACTTTCTCTCCAAATTTCAGTCTTATGTGCTTAAATGTCACAGTTTTCTGCCTTCCTGGACAACACTTTCAGCAACCAGAATGAAAAAAAAAGATGTTCTGTTTCCTTCCAGGCCTTCTCAGAAAAAAACCCACCCCAAAACTGTGCTGCATCCTGAAGGCAGAACGTTCTCATCTATACAACTACTTGTGACTGTTACCCGGAGACTTTCCTAATAAACATATTCAATCAATTAACTTGTTTCAATGTCACCATTTTTTCCCCTTTAGCTCAGCCTCGAGAGGTGACAAACATCCTAAGGTGTTTCATTATGTGATTTATTATCTCAAATGTATTTCACAGCAAGCAGGAGGACAACTATCAAATTCAGTTTCATTTTTTACAGCATAATCTTTGCTTGAGACGTGACTGGGAGTTTTCCTGTCACAAACCCACTGCTTGTGGCACAGAGCACACTGAAGTCCAGCACACAAGCAGTATTTTCACCGTGCCTTTCTTTCATGCCAACATAGCTGTTACATTTCAGTGAGCCCAATTTTGTTTTGTAAGGCTTCTTTCAATCATGCCAGACCCCAGCAGACAAAGCCCCAACAGTTCAGAGCTCCAGCCATTCCCTAAAATTCACTGTCAGGTAGCTCCCCTCAATAGCCACACTGTGTGGCACAGTCAGCAATTACCACATCCATTCCTACTTCCTTTCGAGGTTTGAGGATTCTGTAATTTATTGTTTCACAAAAGACAATTATTACATTTAATGTTTTAGAACAATTAAACAATGCGTTCATGGAAAATCTAAATTTTCAGTAGGGAAACTTTAGATTTGTGTCTTTCCGTAACAAGACACAGAAAGCTTGGGAATTGACATGCATCTGACCTTGACTCTCAGCAGAGAAGCATCACTTTTTTTCAACTCCATGTTTAGCAACCAGGTTGAGAATGATGAGGGACCCAGCTGGGCTAAGGAGATCCTGATGGCTGGGTGGAAGGTGGTGAGAAGGAATGAGAGATCCAACACAGAGGATCTGGATGAGTCTCAACAATTTATGGCTTGAATAATAAGAGATTTGAATATTTAACTAAATTTCCACCTGCCTGATCATCTGAAGTACTTACACTTGGGATGAGAAAGGAATACAGTCTGCCTTGTTCATCCTAAGTCACTGGACTGGTCAAAACTCAAATACGTTGACATGAACCTCACCTTTTGGAATCCTTGGGACTTATCTCCAGAAAATTCATTAGAATGATCATCACAGCTCTCTCCTGTTGACAGGCACTCAGTCACTCAGGCTGGAAGGGACATTAGGTCTGTCTGCAGCCCAGCCCTACACCTCCTCTCACAGGACACATGCTCCAGCTCCCAGTCTCCTGAGCAGCCCTTCACTGAATTCATTCCAGCTTCTCCATGATCTTCCCAGTGATGGATAGGAGGCTGAACAGCCTGCAGCTGACTGTATTGTCTTTTAATCCTTTTTGAAAATGGGTTTAACATTTGCCTTCTCTAGCTTTCCTACAGCGATTTTAGAGACAGCTCCTACTATCTCCCCCGTCCACATTGGTAACACTTCAGCAACTAAGTGTCTTTTCAAAACTGAAGCTTGTTACACAAACAAACAATGAAACTAATGAAAAAAAAAATCAGCTCTCTTCTAACCTCTACTGCAATACTACCTGTATTCCTGACTCAGCTCCTGACACCAGCTCCACCAGCAGACACAGGAGCCCGGATGGGGGAAATGCACATATCTACATCCTTCATACCACCACGAAGGTGTGATAACAACTACCACCTGATACAGGAAAAGCCACCTGTTCTGTCCCTGTCCTCCTCCTCACCTCCATGAAAAGAGCGTAGTATAAACTGAGATCCTTCCTTGGTCACACCAGGTTTAGTCCCCAGCCTCTCTTTCCATTCCCATGTTTTGTATCACGATGTCATAACCTCAAGGTTCTCTCTGCTTTACTTGTCCAAGTTGTCTCCACCATCTCTCTTTTGCTGTGTTCATAGTGACAACACCACCTGTGTTAAAAATCTAGAAAAACCTGAGATACTGGTTTATTTCAGAAATAATTAGTAGGTTTAGGGATTATTCTACCCTTTCATAAAAATAAATCACAGATTATTTGAATGTTTCCCTATCAATTACAAAGTAGTATATGAGAGCACATTAAATGGCCCTCGTACCTGGCACTAAGCTTTATATAAAGAAGCAAATATGAAAAATATCCAGATAAGAAGCTAGTCTCTAATCTCTTTGCAGAGGCCTGAGGTGAATAAAGCCAAGGCAACCCTAAAATGCTAAGGAGCAGCCTAACAAGAGCGCTCACTCCAGTCTGCTCTTAAAAGCATCAGATGGCTAATGATGGATTGCCTCTGCCTTCCTCTGCCCCTCTCCAAAACCACTCTTCCTCTTAACTGTTTCCCAAGGTAATCTTCACTGCTTTGACACAGTTGCCACGTCTGCTCTTGTGAATAAGTCTAAATCCCACCCAGCAGCATCCACAAATCACTTATGGCTACTGTCCCAGTGCACACGGCTACCAGGCTAACCCTCTAACAGACCAGAAGGCTTCAGTCAATTTATTTACCATAGGAAGAGAAATCCGGACAGAAGGAAGAGGAGGCAATCTGCCTATGGACTGTGAGACACCACGCTGGGAACATCAGCTTCTCATTCACAAGATCATCCTGATGAAGATTAAATACTTTAAGGTTCTTGGAGCACATTAACATTAACAGGAGCAAGACTGGCTTCTCATCCTATCACAAACACACATCATGCCTCTCGCCCAAATTTAACAGCTGACAGAACATTTAAGTTCAGAATGACCCTTTTAAAAGGAATCATCTGAGAGTCTGGTAATTAATAGTGGGCACTTGCTTAAGTCAGCATGAAGTGCACAGTCTGTACCAAGCCAGTGTCTGCTTGTGTCTGCCCTGAGTTGGCTCCCACAGCTTCCCTTATGGCTGCACCACCCTGACTGCCCACCTGGAAAGGGAATTGGCACATAACCCACAAGGACACGAACTATCTTGACAAAGAAACTTTAGCTGTGACATTCCCTGGCCAGAGACTTCTTAGCAAATATATTGCCAACACAGGTGGTTCAGAGTTGAAGTGTTCAGATCCTCATGCTCCCCACAATGACTGAATGTGTCAGTGGTGAGAACTCGAGCTCAGTTCTGGCTCAGGAGCTCCCTTCAGCTACACGAGTCCTTCTATGAAAATTCCCACCTTAACACAGCTTCTCCAAGAGAACCACGGAACAGGCCTATTCTGGGAGGAGTGAAATACATAAATATGTACTTGAAGTAATATTATGAAACAAGGAAAAAAAATAAGCAACATTACTATGAAACAGGCAAGTCTGGGGTCTCCTCTATGATGAATAAAAGCTGCAGAAAATATATTCCATTATTTTTAATGCCACTTTTTCCTCCCTATTTCTGACACCAAATTTAAGGGAACTGTCTTCTGCTTGGCAACTCAAATTCAGCTGTGCAAGGACATACAACCCAAAACAAACCAAACACACATAAGGAAGCAACAGCACGCGGGCTCTTTAAACTAACAATTTTTGTATATTTACATCTAAAAAGCTTCCAACCATAACTGACAACACAAAAAACCCCAATGTTCCCTCATGAACATTTTACTTTAAAGCACTGATTTCAGTGAGATGAGGCTGTTTTGAACCATGGTCATTAATACTTTCTTTTAGGAAGTTTATGAACTTAGGAAAAAACTTCACAGCTATTCCAAACCAGACTCATACTCGGTACTTACTCAACTCAAGCCACTTGGGAATTTCCCCATCTCTTTTCCCCATGAGATGACACCACACAAGAGATGACACAGAAGTGATGTCATCAGAAACACCCACTAACCCAGCCAGCAAAGTGGCAAAGCTGGGCAGAGCAAGAGAGCAGCTCGTGCTCTCCTGGTGACACAGACCGACAGGGGCTGCAATCTCATGTCCCATTTCACTTCTCACTCTGCAGCAGAAGGTCTCCAGCTCTGATTCCTGTCTCTGCCGTGTCCAACTGCAGCAGGGAAATGACATGTGCCCAGGAGACTGGGAGGGACAGTCATCCAGGGAAGAACAACTCCTATTCCTAATGCTGTCCTCCCAAGGAAGCTTTCACAGCCCTAAAGGTGATCGGCAGGGAAGCGGGGAATTATTTTAGACTTACAGATGTATAAATAAAAATATATCCATACACAAACTGCAAACCAAAGATACTGTATTTATCCAGTGTCATAAATAAGACCCTTATTTCTCAATGATGATAAATAAGAAAGCAGGAAAGGAAGAGTATGTTAAGAGATTTAGATTACAAATTGTAATTATCACTGCTAATATAAGTTGCAGTTTTCTTTTAATTCACACTTATCATTCTGCAAAATACTTAATAGTATTTGTTGAAGCATCTTTTAATAAGAGTTCTGCAAATAAACAATTTAGGTTCTCTCTATCTCAGACATCTGAGAAGACAGATGGAAAACATAACATATGTTAAAAGGAAGATTTACAAAGCAAAAATTCTTGAAAGTGTAAACCAAATTAGGGTGGAAGTGTCAGATTTCTAAGTTATGCCTCATGTTTTTTCACTGTATAAGAACAAACCCCAGAATTTTTAAAACTGGGTTCTTCAACTACTCCCTCCACCTCGATTTCACATTAACCTGCAGTATTTTGTTAATAGGGTGAGGGGATTTTTTTTCATGTTCTTCTCTCTTAGCAGGTAGCAACAGTAAGTAAAATACCTAATAAAGATAAACACTAAGAATATGTGGGGGTTTTTAATATGAAGCTGCAGGTATAATAAAAAAGCACAGCATGTTGCTGTAGAAATAATTAATGGCACTGGACGACAACTCCAAGGAATGTCCAGCCAAAACAGAAAGTGAATAATCTGCAGCAGAAAACTGGGAATCATTTCACAAGCTACCAAGAGATCTCTGGAGTACAGCAAAGACACAGCCTCTATTTCTGCCTGCTGCTGGCAGGGCTTCTCCAGGAGCTCTATGCCACAACACAAGACAACATTTTCCTAGTTAACTTTAAATCACTGGAGGGGGAAAAAGTTTGAAGTCCCCAGTACATGTGCAATTATCCAAGTATGAATTTCAAAAAATAAAGGAATGGGCAAAATGGTAGAACTGTGGACTGTCACATATGATCAGGCTAGCAGATCATCTGCTCAACTTTTCATCCCACACTGACATGAGTGTCAAACTCCTTGGAAAAACCTGTAAAAGCCCACAAACATTGAGAGAGTACACAATACCCTGCTATCAGCAATGCCTCAGGAACTGGTAAGAATTTACTGTGCTAGACTCTATAAATGAGCCCATTTCTAATCTCACAAATCTCCTGTCCCAGATCACAAACGCTGGCATCAAGTTATGCAGGTCAGTCACTTCAGGTGAAAAAAAAAAATATCTAGTTTGTATCAAGCTTCTAGCAAAAAGTAAACATCTTACTTGGCATCATCCTCTCCCATTAACCACCCTCACGGTTCCATGAGTCTTAAACAATATAACCATGAAGTATTCCACAAGAAACAAAATAGCCATGAAATATCCCCCCTCATTTTTCCCATCCCAGATAGAGCACAAGTACAACAAAACAATCAAACAACAAAAACAAACAAAAAGGACATTCCCGTGGAATAGTTGCAACTACACACGCGCCTTCACCTACAGCTTTTCAGAAAATGAATTTGTTCCCTAAATTTTCTGCCTATAAATGAGAGTGTGTTCACTTAATGAAATTATCCTTTTCCTTGTTCCAGGGAGAGAATAAGGAAGTGCATGTGTAACTGTGATTCTTGCTGCCACAGCACACATATGACACTCAAGTTTTTCGTACAAAACAAGAGCAGACCAATTACACAGGCTTCCATGAAGCTTTTCATCCACGCAGGAATGAACCCTTTAAAACATCCATACTAATGCTTTCACGTGTCCAAACAAAATCTGGGTTTAGATTACCAAGACGTCACTCCATCTTGAAGTCTCTGCTAAGAATGTGAACACAAGCTTAAAAGACCTTGCTGTCTTTCCTTAAGCTACTTTGCTTTTTGTCCACCTCTTTTCAAACTAAAACCCAAATCCACTCCAATACACCTATCTGGTTTTTGGCAGGAGAGCAGGATCAAATCAGGCTGCACATTGACACGAACTCCCTTCTGTGAAGTTCTGTGGCTGGCTGGGAGTCAGCCAGAGATCTACTTATCTCAGCACGTAGGGAGGCACGTGCAACAGGGCCAGCCCCGTGTAAAATCCGGGCCCTGGATGCCAACACAGGCTGGGAAGAGAACAGGAGTTATTGGGCAGCTCGGACTGCAGCTTTTGCAGCAGCAGCCACGCCATTTAATCTGCGCAGGATTGGAAGTTACGGAGGAGCAAAGAATTAAAAAATCAACAAAACCCTCTACACAAGGAAGTGTGAAATGAAAACATAGCTCTAATGGACTTTGGAAGCTGCTCATCACATCTTCTTCCCAACTTCACCTACTTTAGGACTTTGTTAACTCCTGATGCCGTCAGGGACACCCTCTGCTCTGGCCCAGATTACGCTGTGTTGTTTCTGGAACTGGCGCAGCACCACAGCAGCAGAAGCTGCAGGGAACAAACACAGTGAATGCAGACAGAAGCATGACTTTAGTGCAACTTGGACCCTCACCAAGCTACCTGCAGAAGGGACCACAGTCCAGGGGCCCCTGAACATCTCCAGCTGTGCTGCTGCTCCATTCAGGCACGTTTTTCCCAACCAGCCAGAGACCAGCTCAAGAACGCCGCCGGGTCTCTGTATATTCTTCTGAAGGACCAATGCCAGCAATGTACAAAACAATCACAAAGCTCAGCACTGAAATAACACACTGCCATAAGCAAAGTTACTGTAATTCTACTTTTTGTAGAAGTCCCTTGTTTATTCTGCAGGGCTGGATGAGAACATCTCACAACAGCCACAGAGGAGACAAATGTTTAGGTATGAAAACGTCTGTGTATCCAATAAAGAAGTAATTAGACAAAAGCACTACTCCTACCTGGCTAGACAAGGAAAAATCTTTCCCACAGACATTTTACCACAGGAGTCAGCTCGTTCAATACGGCACAGTAATGGCAAACGAAGTTAACAGCCAGGAGTCTTAACCTTCCTTATTGATACAAAGAGCAGCAGGGCAACTGCAAAATGGGACTATCATGAAACTTAATGATGGTCACAGCACCCATTTCTGTTATCCTTTCATCTCTGCGCCCTTCTGCAAGATCAGACACTGGATTTAGCTGCTTAGGTTTAACAGAAAAGGCCGTATTTTCAGAAGGTAAGCAGACCAATTTCAATGGCACAAACTTTGCCCCGGTAAGCTGAGGAGCTATTTTTATCAGAAAGATTAAAGGCAGCTAAAACTTACCCTGACAAAAGGAGTTGCTTAACATCACCGCATCAAAGCATCAAGAGAAACATAAACAAGGAGGAGAGCAGTTGCTTTCTGCCCAATGTTCAGGCCTGCCTTCAGAGCCTCGGGTGTGAGCATTTGCAGGCTTGAGCCGAACTGTTCAGCCGGGCCCAACTCGGCGGCTGTAAAAGCACGTCCCGCTCACGGCCGCCGCAGCACGCACCAGTGTGGGGCTACCACTGCAATTACAATTCTGTTCAACAGAACAGAGTTCTGTTCTACTCACTGCTCATCCACGGCAAAAGCCTCACACCTACCTCTCCAGGCTCCCCCGATGACAAACGCCACTTTCCAGGTTACAACAGAACTTTTCCGTTTAAGCCCCAGCACCAGGGAGCAGCCTGGTTTAGTTCCAGGAGCAGGCATTTGACAGCAATCACTACTCAAACTATTTGTATTGCTTGCCACAATGCACAGAAACCTTCAGCGATCCTTCAACAAGCAGCATTAACTGCTGGCAAACCTAGAAGTGCTTTTCCTCAAAACAACCCTCTCTTTAAGTGCACGAACACCACCCGCACCCTTGGCAGGGAGGTACTTTTGCCTAGGGAGCACCAGGACGATGACAGAACTCCACGGACACACTTGTCCAGAATACAACTTGGGGTTTGCCATCCCAGTGCCCCCAGGCCCCCTGAGCCCTGCAGAACTTTCTGCAGATGCTGGAGTTCACACATCCAACACCACACAGAGCTCCCCGAGACACATGAGAACTTGCTGAACAGGACGTAATTAAAACTGAAGCATTCCAGAACAGCCCAAGTGAACTTCAAAAAAGAAAGAAGAAAAAAAAAAAAACAAACAACAAAACCAAAACCCGAGACACTGGCTACCAGGAGAGTCTAAAATGTCTCACTGAAGTATTAAAGAACTCTAAACTGTATTTGTCCTGAGTTACAAAGAACATTTCGCAGACACAATGCAATGTTGTGTATCAGCCTTCCATATACTCCGGTGCTTCCACACAACGCATTAACAGCGCTCAATCACAAGACCTCGCCAAGATATTCCCTGACAATTCTTATTTGATACTGTTTCTTTCTCCCTTGTTTCATTTATTTGCGGGCTGAGAAGAAAAGGTTTCCACAAAAAAACCCTAAAGGACCCAAGCATCTGTAAACTGTTACCAAATGCACACTGAGCAAGACGGAAAAAAATCCACAGAATTTATCAGCTCAATTATAGTAATATTTTTTTCAGTCTATGAAAACACAGCAGGCATAGCATGATTAACTTATCACTATCCCTTTCACAAGATTCACTAATCTCTGAAAGAAGAAATTCAAGTCTAACAGACTTCGTGTTCTTCTGAACCCACTCGTTCAGGGATTGAAACAGTCAGAACACCGGGAGAGGCCGGTCCAGGCACACATGCTCTTGTGCACACACGTGTGTATTTACAATGAGCACACACTAGCTGGAAAGGAGACATTCCGATGCGTTTTATTATCTACAAACCCATCACAATTGAAGAAAAAGGCACACCAGAGACACTACACGACACAGACAAGCTGCAGTGACTGCCAGGCTGCCGGGCATTTCGGCATCCGAGCAATCCTGCAACTTCAATTATTATCTACAAATCGTTTGGGGTTTAAAGGAAACATGCTTGAAACAGTTTAAGCCAAATGCCTTAAAACCTCGGTCACAGGTTGGGAGGTAAAAAAAAGCACGAAGTATTAGCTGGAGGGTAAAACTAGATGGTCTTCAAGGTCCTTTCCAACCCAAATCATTCTATGACTAAGAAGCTATTAAGGAGTTTTTATTCCGTAGTGTGTCACACAGTGGGGCAGAGCGAAAAAGCCTGTATAGGGCTATAGTCCTGGGTCATCCGTGGGGTTTAAGTAGACAGAAGAAACCTCAACTACCCTTCCAAGAAGGCACCTTCAGCTTTAGATTCGGTATCAGGGAGAAATTCCTTCCTTTGACGGTAGTGAGGCCCTGGCACAGGGTGCCGAGGGAAACTGTGGCTGCCCCATCGCTGGAAGTGTCCAAGGCCAGGCTGGACGGAGCTTGGAGCAATCTTGGGATAGTGGAAGGTGTTCCCCATGGCATGAGATGGAAAAAGACGGGCTTTAAGGTCCCTTCCAACCCGAACCATTCCATGATTGTACAATAAGCAGGATGGTCGGTGCTTCCCATGCCTAGCCCTTCTCCTTCCCTACACACACCCCACTCACCTGTGCACCCCCACCACCCAAACCGAGGCACTAAAAACGAAGGTGATGGAGGAAAAGAAGGAAAATCAAACTCAGAAAACGTCTCTTTCCAACCGCTATTTATAGCCGGGACGGTACTTGGCGTACGGGTCCCGCCCGGTAACTTCGACTGCAGGAGGCCCAACCCACCCCCGCCAGGAACCGCGGCAGGGCGGGCGGTCCCC
>VYXD01008385.1:158106-197206 GCA_013397195.1 Hylia prasina
CTCAGATGTTGCAGTGCCCCCTCACAGAGTCCCCTCCAAGTCTCCCTGTGACCCCCCCTTCTCCTCAGTCCTTTCAGAGTCACCCACACAATCTCCCCTTTCAGTCCTACCACGGATGGCTCAATGCCCCCTCACAGACTTTCCTCCCCTCATACTCCTCAGAGCCCCCACCCGGTCTTTGCTCTCAATCCCACCATGGATGTCCCCTCTCAGTCTCTCCCTCAGTTATCCTCAGTTTTCCCTCTCAGATTACCATCAGTCCCTCACAGTTACATTTCCAGTCTCACCATGGATGTTCCCTCTCAGTGCCCCCCTCACAGCCATCCCCCTCACAGTCTCTCTTCTCAGTTTCCCCTCAGTCACCTTTCAACTTCCCCCAATTCCCCCCATGACCTCAGGGCAGCCACACACAAGGGCAAGTGTCCTATCGAAGGTGACCCACTCTCAGGCACCAGCATCAAACCCAGCCTCACTTTACAAACACTTTCTGCTCTGTCTAGACAGACTTTGCCAGCCCAAAACAGGTTTAGAAGACTGGAGCTCACATACTTCCATGGATTTCCATACTGGTTCCCAACCTGAGAATCAGGTCGTATAAGCCCCGGTGACGTGTGTGGCAGCAGAGCTCCTTGTACCCAGACTGGTTGCTTGGGGCTGTTTTCATCACCTTCATGTTGGAAAGTCCTCCAAGGACAGCCACAATGGGAGGAGAGGCTGGAGAAGGGCTGGACACGAATCTAAGGATGTGCTGATGAGCTCCATAAGTTGAGTTGGATTCAACAGCAATAATTTTTTGGTCTAAAGGAGATCTATACTGACAAATTCCTTTGCAAAGAGTAAGTCTGCCTTTTGTTTACTGTGAAACTCGAATTCATTACATTTACTTCTACATTTACATGAATTTCATTACATTTACTTGCAAATTCTGTATTTATTTACATGGTGCCTGTCCTTGCTGAGGTCTGGCTGTAATCATGTGGAGGTCTCTGACAGGCCTCTGCTTCTATCACTGTATTTATTACTCATTAGTTACACAAGTAAGGACTCTCTGGTTATGCCTGCTTTAATTTCCTTCAAAAGCAGTGAGTTCCCATCTGTTTCAGGATGTTTCACTGTGGGACAGGGTTTGGTGTCTCACAGTGCCTGTAGATGTAAAAGCAGCATCTCTTATCCAGCAGCATTTTACTGTGGTATAAAGCATTTATTCCGGTTTAGGTTAAAGGAGAATATTTTGTTGTTGGAGGTGAGGGGTGGGAGTCAGGTCAGACTCTAAGGCACAACTGAGGACAGCAGTGTCTTTTTCTGGCTCCTGCTTCAACTTTTTAGCAAGTTTGGGTGGTGTATTTTGAACTGCATCTTGGATCACTCTTTATGCTTTCCTTGGCCATTACAGCCTGGGCAACCTGAGCTAGCGGAAGGTGTCCCTGCCTGTGGGAGGGAGGTGGAACGAGCTGGTGTTTAAAGTGCCTCAAACCCAAACGAGTCTGTGGTTCTACAAAGACATCACTTATGGATATGCTGGAGTGGCTGACACCAGGAGCCCTCCATAGCACTTTGCTCCCCTCGTGACCCCCTTCCCTGCTGCTGCACTAACTCTGCAGCTCCAGGACAAAGTTGGGATGGAGATTTACCACTGGGGACACACCCTGGGTGGTCCCACAGCTACTGCCTGTCACCAGAGGATGTTCATGCTGCCTGGTGCTGGGCAGCACAGCCCTGTCACACCAGTGCTGCAGCCCTGACCACACAGCCTGTGAGCCAGGGGCCCTGGCAGCCCCGGTGCCGTGACAGGAGCTGCTGTGTCAGTGCCTCTGAGGGAAATGCCATTACCCACTGTTGGGAATGGGGAGAAAAGCAGAGCATGTATGGAGGCCATGATTAGCCTGGAGAGCTCCTCTGTCTTTACAGCAAGTGCCAGGCTTGCCACATCGGTGAAGTCAGAGCGGGATGCGAGTCCCAGGAGCAGAGTGGGAGGGAAAGGAGGTGCTTTGGAGGGAGAGAACCCTTTAGCCCAGGCAGTAGGGGCAGAGGAGGATCTACTGCCACTGTGTCCTGCAGCTTCTCCATGCTGCCATGTCCCCTTAGGAGGGCCCCAGCTGCCCCTGCCATGGGATCAGAACAGCACTGGGTTAATGGCAGGAGGGAGAGGAAGGCCTTGGCTGTTACCCACTGCCCCTGGAGAGAGGGCTATGATTAAATATCCTGAAGGCCTAAGAGTAGGCTGGGGTACCACAGCCCTTTGGTATCAGTATTGCAAGACTTGGATGGCCTCACCCACTGGTAATACCAAACATGGAACAAGCTCAAGCAGAGTAGGAGGATTTAATGAGGAGAAACTCTTTGAAATAAAGTATGTATCAAATACACCAATATTCCCAGCCTGGACCCCAGTGCAGGGCTCCCTGCTCCCCAGCTGATGGGTAAGCCCTTGAAAAGATTCCTGAGGCCTTCATCTGTGGTGTTCAGGAGAGAGGGTGAAGCAGGTGCTTAATGGATAATTCCTTTATTCAAGGACTAGTTCCAAGAGAAATTGCATAATAAAATCTGCACTGCTGCAGCCCATCACCAGACTTCCTGTCCCCAGAACTAAGCTGCTTAAAGACACAGTTCCTGAGATCCTACCTTCCTTCCCTACACATGGAAGCATCATTTCTATAGCTTGTGACCTCAAAACCTTACAGTCAAACAATTAGCAGTGTTTGAATAACTTCTGAGGAGCTCTGTCCTGTAGCTTGTAGTCACTGTGGCACCATCAGGGGAGTTCTCATTGGGAATGGGAGTCTGTTTTTCCTGGTAATGTTATGTCCCAGCACCTGGTGGTCTTTCCATCCCCTTGTGCTTCCAAAGCTGTTCCAGGATAGAAGAAAAGCCCAGAGCCTGTTGCCTCCTCTCCTCCCAGCTGCTGCAGAAGGTGCTGCCTATTCTTTCTCCAGGCGCATCTGGTTACCCACACCCTGCACTCATGGGATTGTGGAGCAATTTTGTGTGAAATAACTGTTGTTCCTGGCTTCTGATTTTCATTGTGTGTGTGAATTCCGTGGTGTTCAGGAAGTGGTGGTAGCCCAGGGACCGCAATCACAGCATTGTTTTGTGTTTAGCTGTGTGTCTGTGAACTTCTGCAATCCCTTGAGTCCTTGGGCTACGGAGCCTGACACACGCCCCAAAGGGTCTCCTTGCTTCATTTCATGCAGAAAGAGTCTTTGCAGGTGGCTAAACATGTTCTGTGGGTGATATCCCACAAGCACCAGTCAGATCTGATTCTGCTCTCCTTTTCAGTAAGTATTCATGAATGTAAAGCCATTTCCTACCTACTTGTTGAATAGAGTCTAGTGGGGACTGGATGCAGACTTGGATTTTTCTGCAAATTGCTCAAAATCCCGCCCCTCATCTGTCAGGACCATCTAACTGTGATGTGGAGGAATCCCCCAAGTAATGGGTAAGGCTATCTCACCAAAGTGAGAGTAGCAGTTCAGGAAAAACAGTCTTTTGTCATCAGCATAACTGAATCTGTCACTCTGAGGGGTCCTTCTTTCATAACTCCCAAATGTGAAGCCTTTTTGCTGCAGTTGCCCATAACTTTGCCATGCCTGACAAACTATTAAGAAAAATCTGTATAAATCTTTGTGCTCTCACTCTGGGTTGTTGCTTGACAAGTCTCAGACTTTGTCTGAGACACAAGAGTCCATTTGCTTTACTTTCAAAGTAAGCTGCTACAAAAAATGTCTGTCTTTGGGCTCTGCTACATTGTCGTTTCTCATCTCTCTGACACCAGCTTGCAACCTGCCCCACAGTCAGTTTGAAAACCATATTTCTACCCATAAAATAGTAATCTGGGTAATCTGGGCAAGTTTCATGTCTGCCAGCTCCCTTTTAGCAGTTGCAATTAGTGGTTTATGGGTGGTTTCAGCCAAAATGGGCCAAAATAAAGACACAGAACCTTTTTTCCTGTGCAGATTATGATGAAAGATCCCTTCCCTGAGCACAGAGGAAGGCAGGATGCCCACAGATACACTCTGGCCACTTGAGATGGGAAGATTTCAGTGTTTCCCACTGCTGTGCCTTGTCCCCCAGTTAAAGATGTGGCCTTCCCATTGCACCATCAGTAGGAGAGGGCATTCACAAGCTCTGCAGGTGCTGCCACTCACAGTTTGGCATGAGCTGGATGCCAAATGCACAGTCGTAGCTTGGGTGCTGAGCTGTGAGCTCACACTCCCCTCTGCCAAATTCACCACAGGCTCCCCCTCTTGCCTGAACCCGTATCTGGGAGCAAGACCTCGTCCCTCCCACCAGGGCTGGTGCTTCCCTCCATTCATTCTGGTCCCTCCACACAGCTCAGAGCAGTGGCCTGTCAGCAGCTTCAGACCTGAGGGATTGGGTGATTCCTCATCTGTTGAAAGGTGTCTCCAGATTCCTCCCGTCCCGTTTTTGTCCTCTGCTCATTCCATGATGGCATCACAGAGACAAGATCTTCCAGTACCTAAGGGAACTGAAGGGAAGGATGGGGCAGGACTATTTATAAAAGCATATAGGGGACAAGGACAAGGGGGAATGGGTTCAAATTGAGAGTAGGTTTGGCTTAGATATTAGGAAAAAATTCTTCCCTGTTAGGGTGGAGAGACCCTGGCACAGGGTGCCCAGAGCAGCTGTGGCTGCCCCTGCATCCCTGGAAGTGTCCAAGGCCAGGCTGGACAGGGCTTGGAGCAGCCTGGGACAGTGGTAGGTGTCCCTGCCCATGGCAGGGGCGTAGAATGAAATAAGGTTTAAGGTCCCTTTCCTTCTATCCTATGATTCTGTCAAGTGCTCAGCACTTTTGACCACACTAGGCATTGCTTCTTCCAATTCAGTGCCATCCAAGCATTTATTAACCTACTTGGACACACTGTATATGTCTTTTGTGGAAATAATTCATTACTATAAATCTCATAGTTCTCTTCCCACCCCGTCTCTGCATATAGCTTGCATTTTTTTCTAATCAGTAGCAGTGCTCACAGCAGTGCAGTGACTTCACACAAGTGTCTGGGATGACATTTGGAAATGCCCTCCTTGTTTTCTGGCTGACAGTCCTTATTTTTTGCTGCAGCAAAATCTGGTTTTCCTAAGAAAACTCTGGCCAAGCTCACAGTCTCACCACCATCCTGTTAGTCACCTGTGTGCAAAACTCTGCTGAGCCACTGTCAAGGCCAGGCCATGGGGACACTGGTGGCATTTTTCCCTGCTCTGCCACTGTCCTGGTTGGTAGAGGCAGCCACAACAGTATGGCTCTGCAATTCCTCCTGCTCTCTTCAGCCTTGCCTGTCCCTCTGCCTCTTCTCTTCTTGCTATCAGTCACAATTTTAGTGCAAGTCTTGGTTATCTCAAGGAGCTTCATTCCTGGGAAATTCTCTGTACCTTCTCAGTGTTAATCCTGCCTCCCACACCAGCCTTCAAGCTTTTTCCTGTGGATTCAACTCCTCACAACTCTTGAAAAATTTTATTTTGCATCAGAGACTCTGCTGAACTCCCACAGTCATCCAGAGAGCAACCCCAAGCTCTTCTGCAGAGTCAGACTCTCTCTCTGTGCTGAGTTAAAAGCCAGCTGTGAAATATTTTGGATTTAGGTGGCAGACAGGTCCTTCACCCTCTGCATTAGGCTCCAAGAGTTAACTCTGCCCACATTCTTGGAGAATGGTACAGACCCAGGTGGCTGCCCTGTCCTTCTCTGGCGCTGCCATGTGCAGTCACAGAATCATGGAACGGTTTGGGTGGGAAGGTCCCTTTGTTCCAACCCTGTGCCACGGGCAGGGACACCTACCACTGTCCCAGGCTGCTCCAAGCCCCGTCCAGCCTGGCCTGGGACACTTCCAGGGATCCAGGGGCAGCCACAGCTGCTCTGGGCACCCTGTGCCAGGGGCTGCCCACCCTCACAGGGAAGAATTTCTTCCTGCAGACTGTGCACTCCTCCCACAGAGGAAAGGGCCCCCAGCGGCGACCAGGAAGCCTTTCTGGGCTGGGTCTTGGAAAACTGTCCTGCTGAACCAGTTCCAATTTGTATGAAATTCTTCAATATTCATCAGGGCAGGGAGGGCATTGAGCTGGGTTGACAAGGGGAATACATTAACTGCCTGTTTGTGCCTTCAGCCTCTCTCTTCCACCACAAGAGTTCTTTCCTTGTTTTGGGTAAAAAAAGAGCAACTTCCACAGGAGCTTGAAGCTCAGTGCTCACTGGTTTGGGACTGGTAGAAAGTGGGACTGGCCCAGCCCCACACTGCCCCACAAGTTGGATGATGAGGACTCTCTTCACCCTTGTTCTAGCAGATAAGATGTTTATGGAAAACTTTGCCTTCTGCAGGTAACTCTGGTGTGTTCAGGGCTTCAGTAAGTGCTCAGAAAACCCCTCAAAGTTTCAGCTTTCAGAATCTGGAAAGCACTGAAACCTTCCGATTTATTAATTGACAGTGAAAACACCTAAATTCCCTGCTGTGTGAGCAAAACTTTAAAAACAGCTTTTACCTCCAAAACTGGGAAAATAAAGGGAATAAGAAAGGACAAAATGACTAAAACACATCAGTCCATTCACCTTCTCCTTGGCAAATTTTTCACATATTTGATTCAAACCAAAATCTTCTTTTTTTTCCTGTTATGCCAACAACCAGTTCAAAGGCTCCACTTTTTCTCCAGACCCGTGGTTCTCTCAGGCAGCTCCTTGGGCAGCGTGGCTCTCATGCATCCCTGTTGGATGCATCTTGCATCCCTCCTATCACCTTGTTTTGGCTGCCTGAATCACACCTGACACTTCCTGGCTGCCCAGCACAGAGCCAGACCCAAACCTTTCCTGGTGATTCAGTGCAGAGTTTCTCCCAAACACAACAGGAGGGCTTTTAGCTGGAAAAACTTTTTTCAGCATTAATCACCTTTCACTTTAAGTTTGCACGAGTTCCTAAATAATGGGCTCAGGTGAAAGTAGAACTAATTATTGTCATTATGGCTTTAGCTCATAGAAATATGGAATGACTGACTGGTTTGGAAAGGACTTTGAAGTCCATCCTGTTCCACCTCCTGCCATGGGCAGGAACACCTTCCACTGTCCCAGGTTGCTCCAAGCCCTGTACAAGCTGGCCTTGGGCACTGCCAGGGATGGGGCAGCCACAGCTGCTCTGGGCACCCTCCTCAGATTAGGGGGATCACAGTAGGGCAAGTGTCGCAACACGACAGGAAAGAACCTCACGAGGGTGCCCTCATGAGGGATTAGCAAAGCAGGAAAAGCTCAAGTTTATTTGCAAAACTCAATTTTGTACATTTCCAAAGGTGCCTGTGGGTTGGAGGATGAAACCCCCCCCCCCAAACCACACTGGTCAAGACAACTGTCAATCAACTTTCTCCTCTTACCTAAAAATATGTAAACAATGAAGGACAGTTAGGAAAACAAAGCTGTTGTTTATAGTAAAAGTGTGGGAAAGTAAAAATTCTGATTCCAATATGAAAGACAATTCAGAAGGCCTGGAAAAATCCTCAAAACCAGGGTGACAGGCAAGAAAGTGACTGAGGTGGTGATGATAATCCGCACAGGAAAAACTGGGATAATTTCCTCTGGAAAACCTGTGAGAGGATGATTCCAATGAGGTGCTCTACTCTGTTGCTTTCAAGATTATCAAAGAAATTATCACACCCTCAGCTGTGCTGTCCCATTCTGTGACATTAATGGCAAGAATCTCTTGGCACAGGATGTAATTTGCCTGGGGAAATTGCTTTCAAAAAGGACCAGAAAGTTAAATACAATCGCAGAGCTTAAATGAAGGTAAATAATTTTATAGCCAAAATAATATTTTTCTATGATAAATTATGTAGAAGGCAAGAGTAATAAAATGTGGTGCTCCAGGGAATAAAACAATCCCTGTAAAGGTCAGCAAGCTCTTTTAACATACCTGCACATCAGTCCAGATGCATTTTAATTTGTTTGTGTTTTGTGTGCTTGGTTGGACATAATATTCTTACCCGAGTTCCTTAAGGCCAAACACCTCATTGGGTGGACAGAGAAACCTTCCCCAGCTCTCTCAGGATATTGCTCCATCCTTTGACACAGGAGGCAGATGAGTTCTGTTACACTCCTGTCCCATTCCTGTAGGACTTGAGTGGCATCTCACCCTGAGAGTTGTGACCCCACGATTTTGCTGTTATAACACTGTCTCTGATTATATCAGGGTTAACTTTTCACCCCAAGCTGTCCACCTTGTGCATGATGGTTAATTCCTGTGGTGTGGAGTTTCATGGCCTGGCTGTCGATGTGCTCTGTGCTTCAGTCGTAGATCAGCTGAGGTTGCTTGTCTTCCTGTCTTAAGCCAACAGCATGTTAGGTGTTAAGATGAGAAATTCCCTTTTTCCCTGCTTTTCTTCCACCCCATATCAGTTTATCCCAGCTTACCAGGGAAGTGGAGCCAGATCAGCTCTCAATCACCCAGCCTGGAGGTCCCATCATTGCCATCCAGGAGCACAACCTGACAAACTACTGCACCTCATCTCAATCCCCCAGCTCCTCCACATCCAGTGTATGGCCACATCTATTAAATCAGCACGTTTGGCCCCTCTGCCACATCAGCTCCACTCCCCATGGCCCAAGCCCACTTCTTCCTGCTTGCCCAAAGGTTTCTCAGCTGCATTCCAGGTTCCTCTGTCATCCACACAAGATGACACTTGGTGCTCATTTAGGGCAATTTACCAGGCTGGTTTGAATATAAGAGCTCCAAAATTTATTTCACACTTGTGAAACAAACCCAGACCCAACTTTTTCACAACGGCTGTCAGTGATGTTCAGAGTATCCTGAAATGCTCGGGTGGAATTTGCTCATGAGCTTTGTAGAATTACCCTCTGGGAGAGAGCAAAAATGGGAGAATTTGAGCTAGGAAAGACAATTTATATTACTGAAGTGTTAAAACATGACAGAGCTGTTACCTCAAATCTGTATTATGAAAGTACCCAAAGACTTGATAAAATACAGGATTTTCATACAATCCCAGACTCGTTTGGGTTGGGACTTTAAAGTCCATTTTGTTCCACTTCCTGCCATGGGCAGAGACACCTTCCATTATCCCAGGATGCTCCAAGTCCTGTCCAAACTGGTCTACGACACTTCCAGGGATCCAGGGGCAGCCACAGCTTCTCTGGGCATCCTGTGCCAGGGCCTGCCCACCCTCCCAGGGAACAATTCCTTCCCAATATGCCATCTATCCCTGCCCTCTGGTAGTGGGAAGCCTTATCCTGTCACTCCAGGCCCTCGTCTAAAGTCCCTCTCCAGCTCTCTTGGAGCCCTTTTGGCACTTGGAAGATGCATAATACCGATCATAACACACAATACAGATAGCTGAGACATCTTCAAAGAAGTACCCAGTAACCACTGCAGTCATTACATGGTCCTGGTCTCCCCCCAGCCTTTGATCAGAGATGTTTAGAGTGATCTCTGCCCCTTCCAGAGCAAAGGCAGCTCCATCTCCTCCTTGCCCAGTTCTCCTGGAGGAAGCAGTGACCCTCTGTACTCCCACACCAGCCAGAGTTCCCACCACAACACTGGGGCATCATGGCTTTGGTTATGACTTTGCACAATTTGCTGAGCCCAAACTAACAAAAAAACACCCCAAACTGTTTGGCTTTGTGTTTTCCTGGAGTTTAAGTCCAGATGAAATCATTAGATCATTGTCTCTGCATTTTTGCATGTCACAAGTCATTGCATTTCAGCTGAATATTGAGCCCTGTCACTCAGGCCAGATTAAAACCCAGCAACCCTGGGGAGAGCAGAGCTGCTGTGGGCTGACCTGGGAAGTGACAGGGTGCCAGCATGGGCTGGGTTTGACAGTTCACAGCAGCAGCCTGGTGCTCCAGCCCGAGGAAAGGAGGATGATCCAGGCACCCTGAGCCCTCTCCCTCCCCAGCTGGCACTGGACACTGAGCTTTCAGACCGGATGATCTCAAAGCACTTGCACAAGGCAAGAAATCCTCGTAGCTTTACCTCCCAGCTCCCTGCTTGCAGGCTGAGCCCTTCTGCTCAGTGGTTGAATTGAACCCGTGTGGTTGAAATGAGCTAATTTTGCTTGAAACGCTGCAAGCCCCGGTGCAGCTCCGCTCCCCTCGCGTGCTGTCGCAGTACGCACCCACCGCAGCCACCGGTGCTGCAAGAGAGCTGCGGCTCATTTCAAGGTTGAATTTGTCCAGCTTCAGTCCCTGGGATATTTACATCTCTGGAAATTATCTGGGGATGCTGCAGTCCGTTATAGCAGAGCTCTTGCTTCTCTGGTCAGATTTCTGGGCAAGTGCTTGGATTTTAACACTCCAATGTCCCTACATACACCCTTCTCTGTATTCTGCTTTTTTTTAAGATTAAGGAAAACATATTTTATTTTCAAGCTTTTCTTTGCAATTGCAAGAACCAGATAGCCTTTTTAAATGACAAGAGATGAGAATCTTGTGCATTTGCATGACCCCAATGGTTTCAAAAGCTCCTTTAACTAAACCATTGCCCAGATTTTACCAAAGACACGTGGGGCTGATGTACGTGAGGGCCACTGACACCCAGCTATGGAACACATGAGCCCTGAAGTACCTAAAATTATCTCATGTTGGCTTTTGAAGATAAGTCTCCACCCTCCATTCAGAATGACAACTTTTGGCAACAACAAGAAAACAGAAATGACAGATGGTAACAAAATCTGGTACACAAACATGACAGTAGGCAATATAATGAACATTTCACCCACTCCTTCATTTATGCTAATCGGTGCTTTTGAGCAACCGGAATTGTTCTGCCAGACAGCCATGGATCTGAAGCTCAGCACAGCAAATCTCAGAGGGCTACCAACCTGAAACCAGGGTAAAGCCCCACCAGGTGACTCACTGTGAATGAAATTAAGGTATCACTAAACTCCAACCCTGAGAAAATCCCCTCACTCCTAAAAAGCGTATCAACCTCTCCTCCTGCCTGAAATTCCTGCCCTGAAAACACCGCATCCACAAAACAGAGGCAGTTCTGCTACTCAAAGCTTCACCAAAATTCAGAGGAACCAGCAGAAATGAGAAGTAGCAGCCTTGCAGTCAATGTGAATTGCACTAAATAAACGCATTTGTTACGGGAACAAAAATTTCCTTCAAAAAGTGCTTTTCTCCCAGACTCAGCTCTCTGGGATGGACTCTGTCCCTGCAGGAAAATGGTTACTCTTCCCTTTGAAGCCCACTTATCTCACGCTGACATTCTCAGCGGAAGGTGCTATGTCACCCACAAACCTCCTTTTATTTCCTATAAAAATGTAAATCAGCCTATTTTTTTCCCCCAACAACCTTATGTAATGAGCAGTGTCCTCGCTCAATCATTTTGAAGATGTGCTTTAGCCTCTATTTTATGCAGGAATCTGTAAGACTGAAACCATTTCTCTCCTTCCCTGATATTTTAGTGCTTGCTCCTTCGCTTGCTGATGCAAAGCTCTGTGGCCATTCCTGGTGTGTGCAGGACCTAAAAACATCTCAGAGGACAACAGCAACACCCTTGTATTCTCCCAAGGATATAAAGTAAGTTTTCCCACAAGTTAATTGCCATTGCTTTCAGGAAAAAAGGGGCAACCTTGAGCACTTGCCCTCAGAGCCAGCTGGGATGTGTAATTGTAGAAATCTGTGTATGTTTTGTAATTATAAATGAGGCTGGTCTTCCACGGTCAAGATTTCAAGGCACTGCCCTTTACAGGACACAATTTTTTTTTTTGCTTACAGCACTGTCACACATTACCCACAGCAGATGAAATGCTCTCTTCTGGGGGCAGAATCACAGTGAAAACACAGGAAAAATAGGGAAATTTGGTCAAAACATTTCAGTTGCTTTTGAGGGCAAAAAGCCCATGGTCTTGGTGGGTTTCCAGTAACCAGGTCTGCAAATCCTACACTTGGCCTCAGGAAAGGGGCTGGAGATTATCTTTGTGTCAGCAAGTCATCTCATAGAACCAGAAATCTCCCACTGTCCTCATGAAGATCCACCCAGACTTCTCTGACCTATGGAAAACTTCACTTCTCCTCCTTTCTGTCTTATCCACTTGTCATTTCCTGCCCTGGATGAAGCCCAGCATGTTTAGATCTTCCTTGGGTGAAAACTACTCCGTATCTTTAATTATCCTTGATGCCCACCTCCCCTCTTCTAGACCTTCTGTGCAAGGCCACACATCAGTTTTGAGCCAAGGAGATCTCAGCACATGGAGCAGTTGGAGCAGAATCCCACCATGGATGGAGTCATGGCAGACCAGGGTTTCCTGTTCTCTCTGCATCAGTTTCAATCATTCCTAAGAATAATGCCCCAACCAACTTCCAGACTTGAAATGCTGGAGAAGCACTGACCAGTAGGTCTGGGGTCTTCCAGAGACCCCAGCAACCCCTGGGTGCTTTCATAGCCTTTTGATAGAATAGTTTGGGTTGGAAGAGACCTTAAAGCTCATCGTGTTCCACCCCTACCATGGACAAGGACACTTTCCACTAGCCCAGGTTGCTCCAAGCCGTGTCCAACCTGGTCTTGGACATTCACTCCCGGGGATCCAGGGGAGCCACAGCTGCTCTGGGCACTCTGTGCCAAGGCCCCCTCACCCTGAAAAGGAACAATTCCTTCCCAAGATCCCATCCATCCCTGCCCTCTGGCAGTGGGAACCCATTCCCCCTTGTCCTGTCCCTCCACCCCTTGTCCCCAGTCCCTCTGCAGCTCTCCTGGAGCCCCTTTAGGCCCTGGAAGGGGCTGTGAGCTCTCCCTGGATTCTTCTCTTTCCCAGGTGAACACCCCCAGCTCTCCCAGCCTGGCTCCAGAGCAGAGGGGCTCCTGCCCTTGGAGAGCTCTGTGGGCTCCTCTGGCCTTGCTCCAGCAGCTCCACGTCTTTCTGATCCTGGTGCTCTAGAACTGGAGGCAGCTCTGCAGGTGGGATCTCACCTGAATCCTGCCTTCACCTGCTGCCCATGCTATAGGATGAGCCCAGGATAACGCTGGCTTTCTGGGCTGCCCCTTCAATCCATAGGTACTGAATATCACCTTCTAAAAGATAAACAAATCCTTTTTTTTTTTTTTTCCCCCAAGGCTTTACACACAAAGGCTTCCCATTGCCTACCACCCATACGCTCCCTTCCCTCTGCCTAATTTCAGAGTAAGGAAGCCACACATGATGTTTTCTCTCCAGGACATGGTGAACTGGCTGGCAGGTTGTCTGATGAGAAGGAATCTGCCCCGGGACACCGTGAAGAGGTGGGATCTTCTGCCTGTTGTTTGTCATGAGAAAGGGAAGATGCCTGCGTTCAGCTGCTACTGAAACCAGGAATGCAGCTCAAAACCTGGAACATCAGCTTGGGAGGTTGCTGCTCTGATGCTGCTGCGGCTGAAGGAGGCTCAACCCCACCTCCTCCCAGGTGCGTTCACAGGGGTCCCACAGCCAGGGGGCCCTGGTGCCCCGGAGCTGCCCGGCTATGGGGTGTGTGGGGCACAGGGGGCCGGCATGTGCTGCTGCGTGGTCTGGGTTGCTTTGCTGAAGCCTGGGCCAGGACCCCCGGCAGCCTCCAGCTCTGCCGGGGCCGTCCCCACGTCCCCAGCGGGCTTTGCCCGCTCGCTGGACACGCTCAAAGTTCACGGTGCTATAAATACCCGGGCACAGGGCTGCCAGCGGGGCCAGCCGGTGCGGGGGGGCTGCTGAAACCCAGCGGGCTTTCGTTGCAATTAACCCTGTTGTGGGCATGAGTCCCCTCTGTGCGGTTTGAAAAAGAGGAATCCTCCAATTGGAAATGTCTAAAGCCAGAAGAGAGCAGCAAACTCCTTCAGTGGGCTGATTCCTGCTGGGAACAGCCCTGGGATTGGTACCAGGACTGGAAGAGCACAGGGCACTAGAGGATATTGCAGTGGATGGGTGTTTTGTGGCCAGGCACATCCACAGCTGCTGTGTGATCCCCCAGCTTGGGCAGGCCCTTGTGTTGGGGATGCAGTCATGTGGATCCAGCACGGCTTGGGTACCCCCATAAAGCAGAGGCTGCCTGTGCATCCCACATTCCCCAAGGAGCGTGGCCTCATGCTACACAGCCCCCCGCCCTGGCCCACATGGCCCCACAAACACAGCGCCACACCCTGCCCCCATATGGCTCCACAGAACACAGCCCCACACCCTGCCCCTCATGGCCCCAGAGAGCAGAGCCCCACACCGTGCCCTGTATGCCCCCATGCCCCGCAGCCCTGTGCCCCAGCCTGCCCCGTGTCCCCTGCACCACCTGCAGGACTCGTTCCCAAAACGCATCCTAAAACTTGCAGGGCAACAGAAACGCACTAAATCGGTGCAGGCTCCAGCCCCGGCTTGGGGACAACCACAAAAGGTGGAGTCCCCAGTGCTGCCAGGTCACCCGAGGCAGAGCTCAGCACATCACCTGCAGCAGGGTGTGAAGTGACTCCCTGGGGAGACGCCTGCGACCCCCGTCCCCCACGGCTGTACAGAGCCCTTTTGTGGTGCCAAACGTTATATTTTTAACCATTTCCCCCCACACCTTACCCTGCCGGGCTGAGGGGAGAGCCAGTCTCTGAGGAAGAGCCTCCTGCCCCTTTTGCCTGTTGAGCCCAGGGGCGATGGGAAGCTCGGAGAGAACAGAGGACAAGCTGGCAGAGCAGAGCCTCACGTGAGCCACCCCCGGCTCCTGCTGAGGCTGGATACAACTCAGTGCACACATGGCTCAGGGACAACGGCTCAGGACTGAGCAAGCTCCTGGTGACCAAAGGCGATCTCCAGCCCCAGCTGGGCCAGGCTGCCTCGAGTACAGGGCTGCACATCCCCACGGCCTTGCAGGCAGGGGGTGACACTGTTCCCTTCCCTCGGGAATGTCGCAGCTGCAAGGGACCCTTAGCCTTGCTCAGGTTACAGGGCCACCAGAATAACCTCATTTCAGCCTTGGAAATGTCACCTTTTGGGTCCTTTCAGGCCAAGCAAAGGCACATTCATCACCCCACTCTCCACTATCACCACCAGCAGCTCCCGTGATGCCAAACACCTCCTTGCTGCAGTTGGATGTCGTGGCTCTTCCTGACGCTTACTTGACCAGGATTTTGGCTTACTCAGGTCATCACTCCTGTGGCTGACAGGGTCCTGCCCCACAGCTGTGCCCTGGCCCATTCCCCACATTCCCTGTGCTGCTCTGGGATGTGGCTGCCCCAGAGCTGGTCCCCTCAAGCCCCAGGGCTGCTGTGAGCAGCACTGCCGGACTCTGCACGGCGCAGCGCCGGAGCAAAGGAGCCTGGTGGGTGGCACTAGGGGGAGATAAAGGCCGGGACATGCCGGGCCCTGCGCCCTTGCCAGCCCCTCCTGTCCCCTTGTCCCCAAGGCCACCCTGGCCCTGGCTGCTGGCAGGGACAAAGGGGAGAACTGCAGGTTTCTGCCTATCACAATCCCGTTGCTCTGTGGGGTCTTTCCTGGCATGTTCAGTCTTTGGCAACAAGGGGCCTTATGGCATTAGACCTTTATGTGGCAGGTATAAAAGCAAGAAACTACCTTCTCCCATGTGCAGGTAGCACATGAGCACCCCAAAACCCATCCAGAAAGGAGCAGAACAGATAGAACACCCAGAACGAGGGTCAGCAGGGAAGGATGAATCCGGGGACATGGCCTGGAAGCAGAAAGTGACACATGCTATAAGACCTCAGCTGGAGGCTCAGCCTGTCACATCTGACTACCCTTTCCTAATGCCTCTAGGTGCACTTGGCATCAGCACAGCTGTGACAGCTTTTACAGGATCCCACCACCAGCAAAGTGGGCACCTTCAGGGCCAAAAACCATTTCAGGGGACCTCTGGGTCAAGGTGCCATCCCAGTATCACACCAGCTCCTCTGTTCCCATGGATGTTCCCTTCTCCACAGGCTCCCTGTGACCCCTCTCAGCAGAGATGAGTTCATTAGGCAGAGTTTGGGGGAGCTCCTGGGAGACAAGGAGCTGAACCAGGAGGACCTGTCCCCAACGGAGCTCTTCACACCCAGCTGATCACAGTGGCACCCATGGGTGCAGCCATGGCTCCTGTTGTGTGAATCAGTGCTGGATGCTGGGGCAGGCACTGTGCAATGGCAGCTCTGCAGACAGGAGCCACATGGGGGGAGCACTTTCCCCTTATATTTTCTATGGATGAGAAAGAAAAGTTAAAGGAATTCCTTTTTCCAGGAGGAGAGATTCAGAGTGTGGCTGGCACAGAGTTATCAAAAAATGCTTCTAATACAGGTTTGTACATCACTTGCAATGCCATCAAACCATGATGTCCCGGGGCCTGAGCTCACTGGGAACATGCCTGAGCTCCCCCACCAAAAACCCACACAAACTCCACACAAAAAACACCCAAACCACCAACCCACTGCAAAGCTGTGTTTTCTCTTTCACTGCCCAGTTTGGTCCCAACCACAGCACACAGAGGCAACACGTGCCCTGCAGCCACATCTCTGGTTTGCTCATATCTACAATTATTTAGAACTCCTGCTCCACAGCTTCCAACATTCTCTCTCCTAAACTTCATGACTGCTGTCGCTGGAGGGGAATGGGGCTGGTAACGTGATAGGGATGTTGGCCTCAGACCAGGAGGCTGGAAGCAGAGGGTGGAAGGCAGAGGGGCGCCCAGGCTGGGGTGTTATCCAAGCCCCTGCAGGAACAAGGTGTCTTTGGCTTGATGTGAGCTGGCAAGAGCAAGAGGAGGGAAGCAGATCCTTCGTCAGCACTTTGCTATGCACTGTGCTCCCTGCTCTCCACTCCCAGACACATGGACTCACCACTGCTGTGGTGGCAGGACAGCTCTTCCCAGGGCTGCTCATTCCAGGTCCTTTCTCCCTCTCAGGCCTGCAAAATTCCATGTTCTGCTTCAGCTTGAAGTTCCAAACACATGCCCAAAAAGCAGAAAGCAGCACATCACTGCTTTTCCCATGCCACGAGCTGAGTGAGGCATAGGCAGCAGCACCCAATGGGTCACCCCATGTGCTGAGTGTCCACTGACAGAGGTGGCTCCAACACAATGCTGTTGTGTAAAAGAGCTGACAGCCTGTGCCAGACCCTGTCACAGCCCCTAAACCCTCAGGGGGCTCTGGTGCAAGTCTGGGGTTTGCATTGTCCCCTACCCAGGCAGATCCATGGATTTGCGAATCAACCAGGAAGTAAAGGCTCATTTTTTCTGCTATTTTTCAGTAACATTAAGTAAGGACAGAAGCTCAAGGCACCCAGTGCTGTGACTGCAGCACAGCTTCCCCCCTGTGAAATGCATCTTGTGCCACCACAGAATGCCAGTCCAGGATCTTGGACTACAAATGGACAGGGACTGGGGTTTGTTTCAATTGTTTCCATGCTGGTTCTTTGCTTTGAATAGATAATTCCTAAGATTGTGCCATTCTGCCACATGTTCTATACATCATCTCCCATCTCCCAGCTTAGACACAGCCTTTGAAAAAGGACATTTCACCTCCTCCCGTGTGCCCCTGGCACTAACACAGCCCCTCTGCAGGCAGAACCAGGCTCTTCCCAAAGGTTCCCTCTCTCAGGCACCTCCTGCCAAGCCCAACATGGTCATTTTGTCATTGAGTGTCAAGTACAAAGCATATGCAGGACAGATGGGTATGAGGTTGCTAAGATAATTAAGCATGTTAATGAAGTCCATTTGCATCTAGCTCTTAAATTCCCATAAACTCTGTGAGGTTGCAAAGCAACGGAAGTTTAACTACCAAAAGCAAAACAGCCATTAATGCGTGAGACCCAAAGCTGCTGTGGCCAGGTGGTCCCCCTGGCAGAGCCACAACACAAGATGTCCCCCATGCCACTGCAGTGGCCACAGCCATTAACATGAACTCCTGTGGGCTTTGCTGGACTGAAATGTCACAGAACCAGAGAGAGTGTGGGGAAATCATTGCTCCAAAGAAAGATTAGACCTAGAGAAGATGGAAAAGCTCTTTGGTGTGAAAAGGAAAGTTGGTGGCTGGTGGCTGGTGTGGGAAGCCAGGTGAGAGCATCCTCTCCATGAGCTGTGCCTGAAGCAGGACCAGGGCAGAGTCCTTTGATGAAGTTATAGTGAAGTTATAGTGATGGCACAGCAGAGACAGACGGGCATTCCCTGGGCAGAGATGGAGTCCAGGGCTGTGACCCAGACAGAGCTGGAGCAGCCCCAGGAAAAGAGGGGAAGAGCTTGGTTGGAGATCCCCAGGAAACCCCAAGGACACCCCGGGGAACCAGGGCAGGAGCTGGCAGATGTGCTCCACACCCACCCCCCACAGTGCCGGAGCTCAGAGGTCACTGGGGTCCTAATATGTGGCCAAGCCTGAGCCAGAGGTGACCTGCAAGTTCTCCCCTCCACAGGAAAGCTGAAATATCACCTCTGGTTAAGCAAGGAGGGCAAAGGCTGAGCAGTTTCCAGCCACCCACTGGTCACTGGGAGACTGCTCCAGGTGCTGCAGCACCTCTCCATTACCCCCGGGGTGATGGTGGTTCCTCGGAAGCAGAAACCCCGAGAGTGGCACAGGCAGGCAGTGCAGAACCAATGACCTGTGGGGTCAGCACCACTCACCTTCCCCACACCCAGGGCAATCCCGGAGCCTCCCGCTTCCAGAGGAGGAAGAAGCCAGTGGATCCCACAGAGATCCCGTTCTGCAGCATGCCTGAGGTGCCAGATCCCTGGCAGCACCTGTAGATGGGAGACACGGAACAGCCTCCGGGATGGCCCTGCTGTCCCCCACCATCCAGTTGTGCTGAGCACACCATGGCAGCAGGTCGAGCACTCAAGGCTCACTATGGAGAAACACAGCCCAGACTTCCCAGGAACTGCTGGGAAACATCTCCCTGAGAGATCTTTGGGCTTTTCTTGTTAAACAGTGCCCACATAAAACAACCATGCACACGATGGGTCTTTCAATACACCCAATATTAGTGAATGACATGTCCTGACCACAAACCAAGGCACAGAGAGAAAAGAAACTTTAATGTGGGCTTACCCAGGACAAGGCAAACTGAAAACAGCAAGACTGGATTCATTTGAAATACCTTGACCAGATTTATTAAAAAATATCCCTTGGCAGTTGACAATCACCATGATCCACAATCAGAACCTGACTGGACAACACTGGAACACTTTTCACCTACAGCAGAAGGAGAATACCTGGGAACACCCCAGCAAGGCCTACACACCCCTGTTGGCACTAAACACTGGGCTGGCACTGAGGAGCCCAGGGCAAACGCTGGCTGTGGTGCCAATTGCACCATAGGTGTTACCGTGTGCTCTCATACTTACCTGATCTGTGGGAAAAAAGCAAACATTCAAAATAATGGGAAAAGAATCAGTCAGGACCCAGAGAAACTGGACACCACTTTGATTCCAGCAGCTCTGGCTCTGCTGCAGCCAGGGGAGAGTAGCGAAAGGGAAGCTGGACAGTGTGGCTGGATCCATTCAGATGCTGTGGCTGTCTGGTGAGAAGAGTTTGGTGCTGCAGGACACAATGGTGGTGGGTCACTGGTCATTGACAGACAGCAGGATACAGAGGAAACCTTAACATCTGCCAGGTCAAGCCCTGACTGGGAAGGGCTCAGGGCTTCATTAGGGGTTTCATTCCCCAGTGAAACCCGATGAACACACAGTGAGATGCTGACAAGAAACCCCGAGAGAGGTGCAGCGTGTGGGACAGACACACAGACAGACATGGGGTTTGCTCTTTGGGCCAGATTCTGGTTTTGGAAGTATCAAGACTCCTCTTCTTGCCCAGCCACTGCCACTCAGCCAGTCCTGGTTCTGTGGACACTCCCTCCAGAAACACTGCCTCACTCCCCTTTCCAAGCAAATTAAGGGGATCTGAAAAAGGCACTGGAATTCCAGAGTAAACCATCAATGCTCTCTGCCAAAGAGAAAAGTAACTGTTTAAAGTTCATCCCCAGTTTTGGCCAACACAAGCCCCCTTGTGGGGAAAGGCTCTGCCCAGCAGTGACCTAAGGTGTCTGCAGAGGTGCTGCCAGTGGCAGCTGCACGGCCCCTTCCCAACGCTTCAGAGCTGGATTAAAATGAGGAAAAATTAGGAAGGAGTTGTCTTCTCACCCCGGGCACTGGGAACAGGAAGGTTATTCACTGCCAACCAACACATCAAAGTGCTGTGCGTCTATGTGACAAATCCCTTCTGTGTTTAAGATGCCTCCTAAATATGCACCTAATCAGTGCTTCACAATTGGTGTGGCTTCACAATTACCAAAGAAACATTGTTAAAAGCCAGATCCAAAACAAAGGGCTGAAAAACCTATTCCAAACTATTCTTCTTCCAGATCATGTGTCAAGGGCTGCGGCTGAAGAGGGGCTGGAGCAAAAATACAAAAGCAAAAACGATTTGGAGTTGACACAGTGTATTGTGAATTACTTCTCAGCTTTTCTACATCTAAGAGAGCATGAAATGATCGGCCGTACAGTGGAACAGTTTAATACACAATTGATTACAGAGCCGCAGATAACACGCGTTGGATCTATATACACACACAGAGCTTAATATTTCACAGATACAACTTGTTGCCATCTCGGTTTGTCCACGAAGCATTGGCAGAGTATTTACAGCGAGGCTGCTGCGAGGAAGCCCCGTCCCCCCGCACAGCCCCGGGCGAGGCTGCCCCAGCAGGGGGTGTAAACTGAGCGGTTCTCTCTTTCTGCAAGGGAGGGAGAAGGTAGGAACACGGGCTGCGCTGGGCAGGAGGGAAATGAACCAGAGATACCAGGAAAAAATAATGTCTAGCTAACCTGGAGACTTCAAACCACTTAAATTTGCCTTTTAAAATATTTTAACTGGAAACTGTCCTCAATTCATTTTCAATTTGTAATTCAATAATGTTTCAATGGCATTTTCAATTAATGCCTTCTATCCATCTGTATTTCTATCCATCCCCACGTGTGCTTGGACAAGGACAAGGACAAGGAGTGCTGAAGGCCTGGGTCAGTGCAGAGGGAGCTTCTCAAGGAAGCAAGGGATGCTCAGGGCCCCCTCCTTGCCCTCAGCAAATCAAAGCCAAACCTGGTTTCAGCTGATCACTCCAAAAATAATCTCACTCGGGCTGTTTGGAATCAGGTACCACCACCCTTAATGCCCAGTGATGGCTTTTACAGGGGGCTCACTGTGTGGGAGTCACTGTGTGGACAGAGGGTGGGTAGATCCAACCCCAAACCCCATCCCCACCCCCTATCCCCAGCCCCAGCTGGTCGTGGTCGGGCACAGCGCTCTGATTCCCAGCGCAGGCTTTCAGCAACCAGCTGAAATTTGCCCCGTGAGAAAAGCAAAGCAACAGGCAGGAGGGAAGGTGCATTTACCAAGGTGTCCATGGCCTGGCTGCACGGAGCAGGCAGCAGGATGCAAACCTCCTGCATGGGGACAGCTCAGCTGATGGAGCTGCCCAGGCACCACTGTGGGACCTACACGGCAGCTCCTCCACTGGGGCTGGCTCCAGGGGCACATCCAGCTCCTTCCCAACTGACCCCCCTTCTCCATCATTTACATCCCTGCCTTGTCCCCCTCAGTGCTGAAAGGACCAAAGGGCAAGAAAGCAGGAATCCAGCCCCTGCCACCAGCAAAGACAACGTTTTGTAAGTTAAGAATACTGTTCCATGGAAAGCAGCTTTCCTGAGCAATTCAACACCTAAAGCCATCACCCAGCTGGCACTGGGCAGTGAGGGGACCTTCTTGAGAGCACACGGGGGGAGCTTGTTTACCTGTTCCTGGGGAACTGGGTGAGGATGGCCAAGGCCCTTGTCATCTTTGGATACTGCTGCTGCCTCCCTGCAAACCAGAGACGCCTGTGCCATCGAGCAGGAAAAAATCCCAAATATTCAGCGCGACCTCGGAATGGTGTTTCTTGTCTCAGCAGATGTTGGAGTTGTTAAGGCTCTTGGCTTTAAAGAGTTTATTACTTTGGAAGTTTAAAGCTGTACTTGCAGTAGGGTGTAACAGCTCTGTCTCAGCATATGTATCATGCACCTGTGTGTCTAAGCACGGGCTCTGAAACCAGAAGCCATTAAACTGGGGAGAGGGTCCCTGGTAACTGTGGGCTCCTGGAACATCTGCTGGTGCCAGGACCTATGCAGTGGCCAAACCTGGCTGAGGCAGTGACACAGAGCAGAGCTGGCAGTGCTGCCACCCCCTCCTTTGGACATGATGGAGTTGTACATCCAGTACCAGAAATAAACCCTACACACACCTCTGGGCTCACCTGGGAAAGGCAAAGCTTCAGAGTCACTAAAAAGCCATTTCCCCTTAGGCACACCCACAGATGGACCATGTGCTATGTGTCCTTCCCTGCCCTGAGCTGTATCTCTCAGCACAAATGGATACAAACCATCTTCAATTCCAGAGATGGAGCTGATGCACTAAGGTAGAAACAGGTGAAGACTTGAGTAACTGAGGGAGGAAAAGAAGGAAAAACTTGAGAAAGTCACCTTGACTCATCTGAAAGAGGATTTGAGAAATGATGCCAAATCAGTGACATGCAAGTGGTAGCACTGGCTTACACCACACACCCAGCAATGAGCTGGATGACAAATTGGTCAGAGCATCACCAATGAGAGTGGGAAATTAAACTTGTACCAACTGCTCCCAGCCATGACCTTCTCTGCAGTTCTTCAATTCAATGAACGCTGCAATTTCTGGACATTAAAATCCATTATGGGCACAGAGCTGCCCCAAGGGCTGGAGTCCCTCTGCTCTGGAGCCAGGCTGGGAGAGCTGGGGGTGCTCACCTGGAGAAGGGAAGGCTCCAGGGAGAGCTCAGAGCCCCTGCCAGGGCCTAAAGGGGCTCCAGGAGAGCTGCAGAGGGACTGGGGACAAGGGATGGAGGGACAGGACACAGGGAATGAGTTCCCACTGCCCAGGGCAGGGTTAGATGGGATATTGGGAAGGAATTGTGAAGAGGGTGAAGAGGCCCTGGCACAGGGTGCCCAGAGCAGCTGTGGCTGCCCCTGGATCCCTGGAAGTGCCCAAGGCCAGGCTGGACATTGTGGCTTGGAGCAGCCTGGGACAGTGGGAGGGGTCCCTGCCCATGGTAGGGGGGAATAAGATGAGCTTTAAGGTCTCTTCCAACCTGAACTGTTCTGGGATTCTGTGCAATTGTTGCAGTGAGCCAGAAAACAGGGAGAGAACGGAGCAAACAATGCCAAGGCCGAGACAGGAGATGGCAGCAGCGGCCTCGGGGCCATTCCAGAAGTGTAGAACACCAAGGGCTGCTGCCTCAGACCCTGCTCTGCACTGTGGAGACTGGCACGTGGGACAGCTCCTGAGGAGGTGTTAACTCCAGCCCTGGAGCAGGTTTGTGGGCACCTGCCTCCAGCTCCTGGCCAGCCTCGGGCTGGGCAGCTGGCTTAGGGCAGCAAATGTTCAGCAGCTCCAATAAGGGATCAGGAAAAAAGGAAAAATAAAAAAGGGAAAAAAAAAAAAAAGGCTTTAAATATCTCCCACCAGTCTGTTTTGTCTAAATTCATCCTCTTTCTCCCAAGCTAAAACTGACTCCCAAAGGCAAGGAGCAAACAGCTCTGTACATGTTGTACAGTCCAGCCCTGATAAAGGGCTGAGATAGAAGTTCAGTTCACATCAGAAAGACTTGAAAGAGATTTTATACAAAATATTTGTATTTTTTCTATCAAGAGTTTTACCCAGTGCCTGCAAAGCACCTCAGACTTCCTTCCCATGGCACTCTCAAACTGCAACACTGTCAAGACAAGACACATTCCACTCCTGTTTTATTTTCTCCTCCAACCTCTACAGAGTCTGATGTTTCATTTTAAACAAACTTTAAATAAGACAAAGGAAATAAGCTCTTGGTGTCTGACTTCCACCAATAAAACTCTCTTGGCAGAGTTCAGAGGGTGATGTTAATGCAGATTTTAGTAACATCAGCCCATTTTAAGGCTCTGTGTTCCCCCACCCCTAGGAAACAAGAACAGCTTGGGAAGCCAAGGCTCTGCTTCCCACCTGACACACCTTCGTGTCCAGCACTCCTGGACACAGATCAGCCCTTGAAACCACCCAGCAGCTCGTTCCACACTCCCTTCTCCTTGTCTCCCCAGTTCCAGACCTGGGAGCACGTTACCATATGGAGCCAAAGCATGACACTGTGTCCCACCTACAGCTCTGAACTGCAACATCCTCAGACCATGGCAGCACTCAGACAGCTCCAGGGCCAGCAGGATTGGTGAGTAATGGTTACTAATCCCAACATTTTTATAAGAGTTTGCAGAATCCCACTGGCACTGCCTGCACAGTTCCGTCTCAGCAACAGCCAAGAGCAATTCAAGTTTTACCCCAGGAAACAAACCAAGGACTGCTACAGCCTGCAGAGAGAACTCAGAAGGAGAAAAACATTGGAGCAAGTGACTTTCCTGCCCAAACTGATGTTCCACGAGCAGCCAGTCAAGTCTCAGCATTACTCTGAGACTTCAGCTGGCATTTCATTGAGCTGCCTGGGCATTGAGATGGCAGTGCCATGGCATGGGTCATCCCTGCACCTCCACCTTGACTGTTCCCATATGCAAATCTTTCTGTACTTACAGTCAAACCACCCCTCTGGCATTTCCAGCAACTGGAAAAAAAATCACATCAATAAACAACTGCATTTAAAATTTAATTCTTAAATTTAACTGCAGAGAGATGCCTCTTCTGTATCTTCTGTCACCACCACGAGGAGGAAGCTGCAGTGTGAGCAAGAAAAATAGACAAACATCAAAGCAAATACCTTTCCTCAGGACACAGGCAGGCACCAGCAGCAACTGGAGCTGTGACCTCAGCTCAGGCGCTGCCGTGCAATGAGGAAGACACAGGTTCCCAAAGGGGAGGAGCAGGGAGGCAACAACCACCTGTGTGTCCCTTTCAGATGGAGCAAAGGAGACCACAGCAGGGAAGAAGGGAGAAAACAGGTGCAGCCCTGGTTCCAGGCCTGATGTTTTGGTTTACTGAAATTCCTGCTCAGGAAAGCTTGAAAAACAAGATCAATGTTTTTGTAACAGTACTTTATGTTATTCATTCCTTCTGACAGGAGGGACTTCTTGATGTCCCTCTGGTTTGACCAATGTGATTGAAAAGGTTTGCCTTTGTTTCACCAATCAAATTGTCTGTGTAAAATAGTATATAAGGGAGACACCATCCCTAAATAAAGGGTCATTTTTAGCCTTCTGATTCTCAGAGTCTGTGTCATTTGTGGTCTAAAACAGCATCAAACAGGGTCTTTAAATTTTGTAAACTCCCCTGCCAAGCCAAGGTGCAGATTTAAACAGCCAAAGGCATTACAGCCGACCTGAGGCACCCTCAGCCTCCTGAGATGTTGTGACATGAATTAACTGCTCCCTTGCCACACCTTCTGCTGTATTCAGAATGGAAGTTTTAGAAACAGGTCAGAGTTGGCAATTTTAAAATGCCAGAAACCCTAAAAACTTGGCCTTTTACTCAGGAACAAACTCCTCTTTAGCTAAAGCTGCTATGGGAACAGGGACCTCCCTTCAGTTTTGCTCTGGGCACCTCCTTTCTGTTTTAGCCCTAAAAGAAGAGTATCCAAATAGTTATGTTTTGTGTAAAGCCCTTGGGGAATCCACCCTTTCCTCCCCTCATTTTGTCACTCCTGGGACACAGCAGAAGCTGCAGCCAGACCGTGGCACTGCCCCGCTCTGCTCGCAGTGCTCACATTACCTGCAGCAAAGGAGAGTGGCCCCAAATCCTGGGAAGTAACAGGCAAATCCATCCTTCTGCAAGTCCTAATGCCAGAAGTTAATCAATGGGAATGCCATTTACCTGGTTCTCACTGAGCAATCTCTCACAGGAGCAGCAGGGAGGAAAAAGCATTTCAGTGTGTTAGCAGCAGATTAAGACCTCACTGCCCACACTATTCTGTGCACTCCTTGTCACTCTGCACCCTGGAGCAGGTGCTGCAAGTGGCAGAAGGCAACATGGGGCCCACCAACACTCAGCAATCTCCCCAGCTGCCCCTTCTGGATCATTTTAAAACCACTGCCATTAAACCACCCTAAAGATTGGAAGCGCAGCCACGCAGGGATTGTCTGTGTGGAGGAAACCCCTGGGGACACAGCCAAGCCCCCGTGTTCACTGACAGCACTGCTGGCACCAACAGCACACACACCACAGGCATTTCAATGAAGTGAACTTTGCCTGTGGCCTCCCACCAGCACATGTCAGGAATTCTGCAGCAGAGCCACACAACACTGCTAGAAACGCCTCCAGAGTCGTTTTTGTGTCAGGATAAATCTTCAAAAGCATAAGGGGAGGTGTGAAGGTTCAGCTCACACTATTTTACAACACAAAGAGGTATCTCCTTGCACCTGGAAAATCTCCCCCTCCAAACCATCCACTGAGAACTGAACTTCTTGATTTGGTTACTGCACTTCATTGAAGAGATTTAACCCCTGGCAGCCCTGCAGCCCCAGCTGTGGGGTTCTTGCTCCTGTCCTGGCAGTGAGCAAATGGGGCATCACAGGTCACCCACCAGGAGCCTTTTCCCAGTCCAGAGTTAAGGCAGAGTACCATCACTGGCAGTTCCCAGAGCAGACAACAGCCCTTGATCTCTGAGTCCACCAGTGCTGCTGTCCTCAGTGCCTTTATTTGCTTAATGCCAACAAAGAGAGGCCCTGGTGGGTTTGGGGTTTGGGGTTTGGTATTCAGATGCTCAGATGAATCCAACAACACTCCCACAGCCCCACACCACAGCAGCACGGGAGCCTTGTGTACTTCATAGGCTGGAGGAGAAGGATTTTGCATCCTGAAGTGCTTGAACAATGAAGAGGAAGGTGCTTTGGGCCCTGGGTCCCATTCCAGCACCTTTTCCTTTTGGGTGGAACCACAGGTTGCCAACCTCTCCCTGGAGCAGGGCTGGGGCTGGTGGAGGTTTGGGTACTGTGCAGAGTCTCAAGGAGCCAGTGCACCCTGACTGAGCTCTGCCCTTGCCCAGAGCTGAGCAGGGAGAGAGCAAGGATGGCAGGGTCTGTAAAACTGGGAGAAAGAAGTGACAGGGAGAAAGGCTGGAACGACTCTGAGACAATAACATAACACTAGAAGGTATGTAAACAATTCTGGATCATGTTAGCTCCTTGGCTGTAGGAAAAGGAATACTGACACACCTTAACTGAACCAAGAACCCTAACAATGGTTTCAGGAATACATTCTTCAGATGCAAGAGGTATTTGCAGAATTACTACCTGAAAGTTGGAAGTGCAACCCACTATGGGGAGGGGGGAGTTGTAACCTAGGGAGAAGGAAGCTGCTGGAAAACTGTGCCCTCAAAACAACCTCACACTGCTGCTCATTGGGAACAGCCTCCACCAGCATCTGTGGCACAGGAACTTGGGGGTGAGGATCCCCTGGTTTGTTGTGTGCTGGCAGACTGAGCGAAGAAGATGAATTCTGAAGAGCTTTCCTATCAAATGGGACACTGACATGCATAAACTGCAGCTTTGCAGGACCTGTGCGCAGAGTTCTGTTTAACTGAGATCCAGAAATCCCACAGACTCTCACATCTGCTAAAGGCTTCACGGGCTCCTTGCTGACTGTGGCCTGGAAATGGATCTCCACCAGCTGAACAGGAACCCCACAATGGATATATTTATTACCCATACCCCAAAATGACACGGGGATAGGAGGAAGAAGCAATACATTCTGACTCGAGTTCAGATGGAAAGAGCCCCCAGCACCACGCAGCCAGTGCAGCACTGCCTTTCCCCAGCTCTTCCGTGGCTGATCAACTTGTCTGGGGAATAAAAATCCTTTCACTTTATTTGGTGTCAGAGGGAGTTGGCTGAACTAGAGTAGTTGAACGGTCAATGTGATCCCCAGCAGGACATCAAATGCCAGAGAGGGAGGTGGTGGAAGCATGCAGAGGGCAGAGTGGCACAGCCTAAGCCCCCAGTCCCACAGTTCCCTCTGTGCAAGCAGCTCCTGGGCTCCCGCAGGCCTCTGCTCCCAGGGACCTGCACGGAGTTGTCCGCAGGAGTGCAAAATGATTGTGCTTCTCAACTCACTACAAGGACTCTTTTCCCTATTCCTGCTTTCAGCAACAGGAAGGCAGCATCCTGTTCTCTTCCCTGTTGCAAAAGCACGGTGTGTGTGTGTTTGTGTGTGTGTGGAAAATCCTGAAAAATATTGTGCAGCACCATTGGTTCAGCCCAGAGGGAAGCTGGGATACTCAACTGTGTTTGGCGGCTTCCGAAGTGTCACCAGCTTGGAAACAAATATTGCCTAAGGTAACATCCTCACAGTGGCTGGTAGTTCACAGAGGCTCAAACACTCTCTTATTACTCTGTTAAACCCATGAACAATTCATCCCTCCCAGTCCCTTTTGCAAGCAAAACTTCCCAAGCGAATTAAAAAAACCCAAAAACCCAAACAGGAATAAAATAAATAAATAAATAAAGGCATTCCCAAAACATTTATTTTGCTTCTCTCTTTCTCTCTCTCCAATCAGCTCAGAGACACCGATGTCACCTACCTTCACCCACTGAGCTGCATACGGAGCCGGGAGCCCTGAACTGCAGCGCTCCCGTGGTCTCTGTCTGCTTCTGGAACCTGTCCCCAGAGCTGGCACTGTCCCAGCCCTCCTCCCGCTCCCACGGAGCAGTAACTCCTTGGCTATAGGGAAAAGAAGTGTATCCAAAGCACACGATGGCACATGGAGGCTGCAGAAAGCATCGGGAAAGGAGAACAGAACGACAGCAGCTGTTCCTCCTGCCCTAACTAAAGGCTGAGCCACGGCACAACTCCCCCTCCAGCCCGACCCAAAGTGCGTCACCCCTCGCCCAGACATTCTTGTGGTGCATTACTGGCACTTTATAGCAGTCTCATATGGTAGATACATGCACATGTCTGTGTGTTACATACAAAAGGTCTGATAACAGTAAAACATTGTTCCGAGAGATATAAAAAACCCAAGGAGTTGCATTAGCCAAAAAAAGTGTTTTGTGAGAAACAACAATAAAAATGATATAACCACAGCTTTTCTTTTCTTTAAAATTAGATAAATACCCAAAGCTATGATTTCACTTGGGGCCTCTGTACCTTGACAGGGAGTCCAATGGAGTATATCTGAAGGCACTTAATATCCTCTACTCAGCTGTAAGATGGTTGCACAGGGAGCTGGGGATCTTGGGATGTGATCTGGGGCATGGAGGAGAGAGATGGATGAAAACAAGCCCTGAAGAGCCATGATCCACACAGCCCCAGGTGCTGAAATGAACACAAACGTACAACCCAGGCGTGGAGAAGGTCTCTCTTGAAAAAGAAAACTGCCAATTGCAAAAGTCTGTGTGTTTCTATGGACAGAGCACTTCATGCAACTCTGACAGTTCATCATACACTCTTAGAGATATTTAGCTTTGTCAGTTCATTGACCTCCTCAGTCCCCGCTTCCTCACAGTCATCCTTCTCCATGGCTTTGCCAAACCTGCACCTCTCCTCTGCCTTCGCCGCATCCTTCTGGAGCTTCTTGGCGGAAGGAAGGATGTCCTTGGCCTCTGAGTTATCTGTGCCATGGGCTATCTTATCAGAATTCTGTACAGAAGGCACCAGGTTGGCAATCTCATCCGTCGGAGACCGCCCGATGCTGCCATCCACTTGAACCCGAATGTCTGGAGATATGGACAACTGGTGATGCGGCACGATCCCGTTGTCCGTGCACTTGGGGTAAAGGTAGGTCTTCATCTGACCCTTCCCCTTCACATTGACCGTCCCCCTGTAGTCAAAGTCATACCCCATCTTGCTGAGGATGCGGTAGCTCTCCTCACTCACCTGGATGCGGCACTCGACGCCGGTGGTGTCCATCCTGCTGGCGATGTTCACAGTGTCCCCCCAGATGTCGTACAACAGCTTGGTGGTGCCGATGACCCCGGCCGTGAGGGGGCCGTGGTTAAAGCCGATCCGGAGTTTAAAGTTAAACCACAGCATGTTGTTGTTGAAGTCGTCCACCACCCGCATCATTTCTTTGGCAAATTCAAAAAGGGTCTGCAGGTGCCCGTGGGGATGGCTGCTGTCCTGGCACTGCGAGGTGTTCAGCCCCGACGCCGCCATGTAGGTGGCCCCGATGGTTTTGATTTTCTCAATGCTGCTGTAGTGGGGTTTGCTCAGCAGCTCGTCGAAGTCCCCGATGAGCTCGTTCAGGACCCGGTAACACTCCTTGCCGCCCTCGTAGTTCTCCTCGTAGAACTCGCTGAAGTTCACGATGCTGGCAAAGATCACCCCGCCGCTGTCGTGGTTCTTGGAATAGCTCTGGGACACCTTCAGCTGCTCGGCCACGTGGTACGGGATGATGTTCCTCAGCAGCCAGTCGGCCTGATCCCTCATGCTCTGGATCTTGGTGCGGTGCAGGTCGGCCTCCACGTCCCCGTGGTAGTGCAGCCGGTAGCTGACCTCGAACTCGCGGTTCAGGAACCAGACCAGCAGGAGCAGCAGGAAGGACACCAGAACCACCTCCTGGCCGATGAGCTCCGCCGGCCGCTTCGCCTCGCTCGGCGCCGAGCTGTTGCACGGGCTCCTTCTGGAGCTGCACAAAGGGGACAACACACAGGGGCGTTTTAAGTTAGGGCACTGCCATCCCTGCTGCACAGTTAGAAATGCTCTGGTGGAAGAGGAAGTGTGGGAAGTACAGTTACATACTAAATTATAAAATATGCGTTGAGAACTTCATCTGCTGTTAAGAAAACGCCAAAGAATTAATTTAGTTCTTAAACTCACTGAGTACTTCCTCAAATCCACCAAGTATTTCTTTATCATCCTGTTCAGTGGCACAGCCCAATCCTGTTTTAAGGACTTCACCAAGGAAACAGTTGTCATTATATCTAAATATGTAACTAGAAGCACTGCATGTAAGTGTGTACCTGTGTGT
The DNA here is from genome assembly GCA_013397195.1 of Hylia prasina. Taxonomy (NCBI): domain Eukaryota; kingdom Metazoa; phylum Chordata; class Aves; order Passeriformes; family Sylviidae; genus Hylia; species Hylia prasina. Next base: position 188,950 of record VYXD01008385.1, read on the forward strand.
GTGTTTAGGTATCTGAGTGCACTCAATGTCTGCACGTGGGGCTGTCTGTGGGTTTTGTGGAATTTGTCTGATTTTGTATTTTTTGTTAACTCCAGTATTCAGAACCAGCTGCTTTACACTCCTGTGCCCTTCCTTTGTGTCCTCACCAAGGACCAGGAACCTTTGCCACGTGCCTTTAATGCTACCCACTAAGGGTTTGGGAGAAGATAACCCTGTAAAGGACATGTCATGGAGAACCTCCCCCGTGACAGGGGTTGGAAGTGGATGGGCTTTAAGATCCTTCTGACCCAACCCAGTCTGTGGCTCTAAGAACTGCATGGAAGTGGGGAACATGGCTGTGCCGACATCTTTTCTATGATAAAACCTCTTCAGCTCTTCACGGCAGAGACAGAAAGTTTCTCCAAGTGCCAAGATTACATAAAATAATCAAAAATTCCTGTCTGCCATAGACTGGGAGCAATATTTCAGATCCTTTCGACAGTTCACTGCCTGCCTGTGCAGATTATGAGGCGCTGATGGAGCATCTGCCAGTGCCAAACCACCCTGAACGAGGAGACATCTGCACTCTCCAATCCCAACTCTCTGCAGAGATGCAAAGACACAAATTGAAGCTGAGAAGGCCCCACCTATGCAGTCCCAGAAGCGAAGGCTAAACGCAGACAGCTTGGCACGCAGTCACTTCTGCAGGGATCCAACTGCATTTTTTGGATAAAATTGTGCCAAAGCTCGAGATTTGATATGAGCAGACACGTGCTGAAGTTTTTCAAGTTAAGAGATGGTTTGAAAAGGGAAAGCATCACATCAACCTTTCTCCTGGAGAGCCCGAGAGGAATCCATTCTCAACACCTGCCTGCATTTCTCTGGGAAGGCAGGAGGGAATTAGAACTCAGCACAACTGGAGCAACAGCTCAAGCAGAAAGGGCTGACTTTGTTACTGTAACATATAAAAACATTCCTGAGTTAATTTTGTTGCTTCATGTCCCTGGGGGACAGGCTTCCACTCTAGATATATTTTAGAACTGAACTTTATTACAGGCACAGTTTCTTTTTCCGAGTTTCATTCTCAAATACTTGATTGACAGAAAAGTGTGATGAAACAAAACCACAGCACAGCTGTGAGACAGATGAACGTGCCCCACATCCAAAAACATTTCTCTGTGCCACAGTCTTTGTATGTATTCACTTTTTTACAGAAATCCTATGGGGAAAAAAGTTTCCAGTGACTGAAATATTTACAATTCAGAGCGTGCAGGTTGAATTTCAGATGAAAGATAGAACAGATTACATTGGAAATTACTTCTCTTGTTTTCTACCATAAACATACTTCTCCCAGGAGAAGTGAAGGTGTATTCATTTTATTCCCTCTTCACAAGGGGACCATGAAAGGAGGAGATGTCCCAACTCAAAGGAGGGCTCCACCATCAGACTCCTGTAACTGCTGTACCAAGACACTCCCTCCTCCCTGATTCTCAACAGAACCTCTGTTATGGACCTGTTTACGTCCTCCCTTGAAGGACAAGTCAGAGACAAAGACAAAGATGTGGTTTAGTGGTGGCCTTGGCTGGGTTAATGGTTGGACTCGATGATCCTCGTTGGTCCCTTTCAACTCAGGATATTTTATGATTCCCTGATCTCGGAGCTCTTTTCCAGCATAAATGATTCCATAATTAATGACTGGGAGGGAACAATTCCTGAAATACAATCCTTGCTACCTATTTTGGAGGTGACAAAATGCCCTCCCAGCTTGATGGGCTTATAAAACAAAATGAGGGGATGGTAGGTAAGAGAAATTATCTTGGAAAATAAGAAGAGGTGGCAGAAAGTGAGGAAGGAATCTGGATTAAGGAGCACAGCTCAGGTTCTTCTCTGAATCAGAGTTCATTACTTCACACACCTTGTGGGCAGAGATCTGTGAAAGGATCTGAGCAATGACTCTGTTACTGCTCAGAGAGTATGAGCTTGATCCAGATAATCCTCTCTAATATCAGACATTCCTGCCACAGGGATTTATTTAAGTCATTAAAGACTTTTTATTTACAGTTTGCTGTACAAAACACTCCTCAAGGTACTTTAACTCCTCTCCAGTGGATGAGATGAGCACCACAAAGGTTCTGTCAGGCACAGTGCAAGGCAGGATCTGCCTTCAGGGAAGGAGCTGCTGCCTCCCATTCCCCATTCCTGGGAGCTCTCCAAGATGTGCTCTGGCCTCGTTGGCAATGAGAGCTCCAGCCCTGAGATCTGCACGTGCAGGGAGTGACTCACTGTGCACTCACCTCCTTCCATCAGTGGGGAGTGGGCTGGGATCCCCAAAAGAAGCTGCAGTGGCTTCTCCAGAGCAGGTGTTTTGATCCCAATGTGCATCAGTATGGAAAGCCCTGATTGCAGCCTGAAGGAGAGTGACTGCATTGTCCTCACTTGGAAATCCAGCCTGTGGATGTTGCAGTGACCAGGATACAGCACCTACTGTAAATCACCTCCCCCAGGCAGCAGCCATGGCCTGGAGTCACCCTTTGGAATGAAAAGAAGTAAAACTCCCCCATGCCTCCAGCAGAAAGGATCAACCCTCTGCCCAATCCCTCTCAATTCTATTTTTCATGAGGTGCTGTAGCAGAAAACTGATTTTAAAAATCATTCAAATTGGAATCTTGAGCTGACAATGTTTCTTTAACTCGAGCTGGTGAAATGCTGCCTGGCACAGTCCCCTCACTATTAACTTGGCACCTCCATCCAGGCTGTGAACATGGAACAAGTGAGACTCTGGAGATAGAATCTCCTTTGGCTTGATCACAAATCATGAAGATAATGACTTTCCACTTACAGAGCTTTCTGGAAAGCCAGTTTGCTTCTGAGCCAGTAACCCCTGTTTGGACTTGGATATTTTGCTATATTGAAAGAGGATGCCTCTGCCTGCTAAATCTGAGAGAAGAAAGCAAGGGAGGGAAGGTGTGGAAAAGGGAATCAAACTGCTGCTTTCCATGAAAAATGTGCAGTGGATGCCTATAAACCTTTCCCTCCAACCTGGTGATGTCAGGCTCCACTCAAGTGGCCAACTGCTGCTCCCCCTTGAGCAGCCACACTGGAAAGTGGCACATCCCACCTGCTCTGAGGTGAGGAAGGAATGAAAATGAGAAATATTTCCTGCTTTAAAGAGAAAGTTCATGGTTGCGTCCTTTGGGCTGCCTGGAAAACAAGGCAAACTCCACATTTTTATTTACAGACAGTCCAGAGATGAACTCTGTGCTAAGGCTTCATTACCATTAATACTGTCTCTCTTCCCAGGCAAAATTAATATTATCTCTATTCTTGATCAAGGAAAGGGAACAACCTCATTAAAGGCAACACACAAGCTTGTCTAGCCCTCTTAGAAGATGGGAAAATTTTAGTGCTGAGTGGAGTAAGTGAGGAACCTGATTTATTTAATTCTGGCAGAGACTTGCAGCAGAAATTTTTGTTAGGCTAAGAGAGTTTCACCTTTTATTAGCCCACTACCAGAAAAAAGGGGAAATTCTGTACTCTAGAAATGGTGTACAATAATATACAGAGTAAGAGCCCTGAAAAAAGAAGCCCAATTCTGTTTAATGGCAGAAACAGAACAGGATTAACTCCCAGCCCTCTCTTTTAACTCCCAGTACTTGTTAATGTCCAAGTTTGGGCAGGGTCAGGCCAGGGGAGCTGGACTGAAGGGCAATGCTGAGCAGAATTAGCACATGGATCTCCTCCTCAGCTGAGGGATCACAGAGAACATCTTAATAAAAAGTGAAAATGAAGTTTAGAAATGTTTAACAGGTGATATGTTTTGGGTACTGCCTGCTTGGCCTTTGGATCACAAGCCAAGCCTTGTGAAGGAGCCAAAGGCTCAGTCCACAGCTGCTCACAAGAGACACCTCCATGGTTTGGTCCTCAGCAACTCTCACCTTCACCTGTCATGAGTCAGAAGTTAGATATTTATGGAAGAAAAATATTTGCAGGAAAACAGTGCTTGACAGGTGATGTTTCCCCAGATTTCTGTCACTGAGGAGAAGACACAGTTGTCAACGATTTAAGGCAAGGATGAATTATTGATCAGTGATTAGCAGCTGGTCAGGAGCCTGCTGAGCTGCTGGGGAAGAGGTTTGTAATGCTGAACAGCACAAAAAAACGAAACAAATTTTTCACAAACAAAAAATAAGGATCCAAACCTAAGGATCCAAACTAAGGCTGATCCTAAGACACTACTGGAGTGATCACCACACCATTTACCAAAAAGGGGAAAAAAAAAAAGTTCCCTCTATTCTTTTGGCTTTAAATTTCCATTCTGGATTCAATGAGGTGGAATTCTGTTACAAAAAAAGAACTTTCTTGAATCAAAACCAGGAAAAAGGAAAACCCATGCCCCCCAAACCCCAACACTGCAGTAAGTGCTGAGTCCTTGGTGAATAAATACCCAAAGAAACACTGTTCTCATTCGTCTGTACTAAACCCCATGTGTTTCCTAAACTGCCACAGCATTTGTGGACATGGCAGTTATTAAAAAGGAATTTTTAATTTCAGGACAAGCAACATGCTCCTGAAAACCCCTTTTAGATGTATTACCAAGGTCACATGCCCACAGTTCAATCAAACCCAAATATTGCCCCAAATTTGCAATGAGCAAACAGAGTTGTCTAATACCAAAGAGCAGTAAAAACACTTCAAAATGGTATTGCAAAAACATGCAATAAACCCACGAGAAACTCAACACTGAAATCACCAGAGTGAATCTTTAACACGCTCATTTTAAGGGGCCATTAATAACCCAGGAAGGGATTTTTGTTTGCTTTGAAAGGCCGGGGGCTAAAATTTCCTTTGCTCTCAGTTTTATGATTCCCTGTTCTGCCCAGGTGAGGTGACAGCCAGGCCCAGACTGTCACATCCCATCCTGGGAAGGCAGCTGCACATCCAGCTTTTCCAGAGGAAGCTCCTCTGCACCAGGGAATTCCCACCTGCCCAGCTGTGAGAACATCCAACTCACACGGCTTCTGCATGGTGCAGATCAGCCAAGGAAATCAAATAAACAGCTCGTGGTGGACAGAAAATGCTCTAAAAACTGCTGCTACTGGAAAAAACAGATGCTGTTTTAAATAGGTGCTCCATAGTTCTATTTCCTAGAAATCCAATTTAGGGAGAAAATGTCATTACACAACTCCGTGACTGCAGCCCCAGTCCTGATGCGTTTTGGTCATACCCAAGTCATCTTTTACAGAAATTACACAAGGAGCTTAAACACAACTTGCTGAACCAATTTGTTGAATTCCCAAGTTATTACTGTGGATGCAAAGTTGTGCTACACATAATTCACTGAAAAATGTTTCTATCCCTAGATATAAAGATGGTAATTTTATATAAAGCTTACCTAAAGTTCTGTGCCAGATCTAGATGAGGAGCTTCCATGGAGCTGAAATGAAAAAGGAACTGATTTCAGAGGGAAAGTTAAAGCAATAAACAAACCATCCTGCAGCATTCCAGACAGAATTTTCAACTCTCTATTGCACAGACCAACAACTGCACTGCAGACCTCACCAACCTCACACAAACTTTGTCTGAACATGACTTATCTGCTTGGAAGAAGGAACCAGCCAGAGATGCAAATCCCTGTAAAGGGAAGCTGGAACTTGGTGATGCCTGGAACAAGTAATTGTTAAACAATCCCATCTTACCTGGAAAAGAGGGAAAAGCAATCCCAGAGCTCTAAGACTCCATTATGCCTTCATCTTATGTGAGCACACAGCACAAAGATTTTAAAAATAAAACACAAAGAGACAAATCCCAACATCTCCAAACAGAAACCAAAACAAAAAAAAACCAAAAAAAAAACCCCCCAAAAAAACCACCAAAAAAAACCCCAACCAACCACACCACCCAAACCCCAGGGGGTCAGGAATCCCCAAAACTCTAACAAACACATAACCCATGATTGAAGAAACCATTAGAGAAAATAGGTAGTTCAAGCATTTGCTCATTTACTTGTATTACAATGTCTCTACTGCAATTAAGTAGCAAGAGAGTATCAAACTCTCAGGATTAGTTACAACTGGAAAAGGAAGTAAAACTGCAGAATGAATCTGCCAGGGGTGCAGACAGGGCTGCAATTGCCACTGTGACAAAAAATATTATCAGATTCATGGTAAGACACAAACAAAAGGATGATTATTAACCAAGTGAAGTAATGGGTTTCACTAACTACACCTGTGTGACTTTTGTTGAGGATCAATTCAGACCTGCACTTGAACAGCTCTATTACTTGAAGTATTTCTTTTTGAGGGATGAGGCAACAACATATTCTATGATTTCCTCACCTTGCCCATTAATGGTCACTGCTGTTCACACCACAGGTGGAAATACACCATCATTAGTAATATTTATTAAGATAATGGGGCTTCTTAATGTTCACAGAGCCCCTTTAGCACCCAGCAAGAGCTGATGCTGTGACCTGACACAACAGCAAGGTCTCCACCTCTCAGCTTTGGAAGAGACATTCTCAATCCCTTAATAAAGTTGAAACTCAGGGAAAATCCCCAGTTCTGTGTTTTCTTTCTGGACAAAGCACGGAGCCTGCCCAGCAGTGTGTTCCATTCCCTCTTTTACCAGGCTCTGCCAGGAACCCCCAGGGAGTTCTGTGCAGACACAGCTGCACTGGGGAAGAGAAGGAGCTCCACGAACTCCTGCTGGGGGGAATTAGGGAAGAGCAACCAGGGAATCAAGAAATGGCATCAAGGGTCAGCTCTCCACTAATTTCCCTGGAAAACCAAACCTGGAGTTTGGAGCCAGCTGGGGGTCAGGCTCTGCTCCCAAGGAAGAAGTGACAGCACATGAAGAAACAGCCTCAAGTTGTGCCAGGGGAGGTTTAGATGGATATTAGGGGAAAAAAAAAGGTCTTAAGCAAAAGCCCTGCCTCAGCTGCCCAGGGCAGTGCCAGAGTCCCCATCCCTGGGGGGATTTACAAGTCCTGTGGATGTGGCACGTGGGGCATGGGTCAGTGGTGGCCTTGGCAGAGCTGGGGGAACAGCTGGACTCGATGGTCTCAGGGGGCTTTTCCAACCTCACAGATTCTGTGATTCCACAGTTCTCACAAGCTGGGCTGGCCAGTGAAAGCACCAGTGCTACAAGGGGAAAAGCCAAGGGAAGAAAGTCTTTGTGACTGGGAGAGGGCCACTCAGTGCTGGGGACAGATGATGTCCACTGGGATCCTGAAGCCAATGGGACAAATCCATGAGGAGACAAGGGAGGCTTCAGAACCAAACTCTCCTTTTCTGCACTGAAGCTGGAGAGAACTCCCCTGCCCTCCATGTCCAAGTCCTTTGCAGACAGACAAGAAAGGCATTTTTCTGTAGTCAATATGATGTAGAAATCATTTGTCAGCTGACTCCAGCTCCAGGATACTTTTTTCCTAGAACTTTCTCCATTCAACTCTTACATCCATCTCAAATCACAGATGTGAACAGGTATAAGAGGCATCTTTTATTCTCCCTTTCTTTTAAATACAAAATTGATCAAGATTAAAAGAGACCACTGAAGACACCTGAAGAGGCAAGTAAACCTAAATACTCACTAAAATATGTATCTGCAAACTCTTTTTGGTTTGTTTGGGCTTTTTTTTTCATGTTTTTCACCTTATGATTCAGCAGCTCTCTGAAGGAGAGGAACTGACTGAGGAGAAGACCTTACTAAGTCCATCCCAAGGGAGGGTCTTAAGCCACTGACAAGTGCAAATTGACTATAAAATTTTGCCAATAGGAGTAGAAGGCTGGAAGGACCCCCTTGACTCTCTTGGCAAGAAAACAGCAGGAGAATACTGCAAAGAAATTCTCCTTCCAGAAAATCATTTATCAGAGGAAAACTGGACAAGTTTAAAGTTATTGCACAGAAACTGCATTATCTTGATTCCTCTGGTTAGTGTTCTGCAGAGTCCTCTGAAAAGGCAGGAAAATGAGAATGGAACTGGGTATTAGATCCCATTAAACCTAAGCACCTGCCTTCCACCCTGGAAAATGCACTGAGGAAGGACGTGGAAGAAGAATATGTGGTTCCTAAGGGCAAAAATAAATCCAGAGGGGCGTTGGGGAGCAGTTGGGCTCTGTGGCACCACCAAATATCTGTGAAATTCCTTAATAAAATAGATTTTCAAACTAGTGGTGAAAGGCAATTCTGTGGCTCTGTAACTGTGTCCTAGAAACAGATCAAGAAGCACAGAACGTCACACAGAAGAGGGCGCCTTGAAATCCTTAAAAAAAAAAAAAAA
>VYXD01008385.1:197246-230627 GCA_013397195.1 Hylia prasina
AAGAAGTAATAAAACAAAATCATTAAGGTTGAGAAGCTGGAGAAAGTCATGGCAGACAGCAAAATCCTGTGCATGAGCCCCTTGTTTCCCTGGGGAGAAGCCCAGCTGTGTTCCCCCGTGGCCGCGGGCGAGGCTCACCTGGCGGGGCACAAGGAGACGTAGAGCAGGATGAGCAGCACTGCTCCCACCACGGTTGCCAGCAGGGATCTCATCCAGGAGCTGAGCTGGCAGAAGTTACAGTACTGCACAATGGTGATGAGAATGGCACAACACATGAACATGGTGTACTGCAACAGAGAGAGAGAGGGAGTTAACAGCTGCCCAGGGCCCTGCCACGCGTCCACAGCAGCAGGGAAAGGGGGCCAGTGGGGAGAAGGGGATAATTCGGGCACAGGGAGTGATCCCACGTGAAGATGAACATCTTCCCTTCCAGGACCAAGGAAACCTTTAGCACTGGTGGTTTGTCACCATTTTCCCTGGATGGAGTTTTTCATCACACACCCGTTATTTCAGCGATGTCTGGAGGCTCCAGCTTACCTTGGCCAAAAGCTCAGTGCCTCTTCTCATTCAAAAAAAGGGAAAAAAAGAAGGTCAAAATTCATGGCAACCCCTCTCCACTGCTAGATCCTGCCTGCTTTAAACTGAATATCAAAATTCCATTGCATTGGAAATGCAGAGTGCAATTTCACCCACCTGCCTGCTTTTAAAAACACTTCAGAGAACGTTCTCACAGTGCCCTGTAACAGCTGAATCCAGGGAAGGAAAGATCTGCCTCGGTGACAAAAGGCAGCCTAAGTCACTGGCAACTCACACTTGGAAACACTTGGGGCAATTTGAAAGGACAAGTTCACATTTTCTGTTCCGAATGCCTTATCTCAAAACCCCTTTACCTCTCCACAACTTTGCTGGATGAAGGAAAGGAAGTGCAGGACAGATGCACTGCCCAGAGCACCTTCATTTCCCCAGGTACAACCTTACAATGCTCAAAACTCTCAAGTGTTCCAATTTTAGTTTCCCAAGAGTATTCATGACCATCCAAGCTAAACCAGAGACTCCACACTTGGATTAAGTTCTGTCTAGCTTTATGCTGTGTTTCAGAGCATGAAATGATCATTCTCTCCCTTTCTCTCTCCCTTTAGGTGTCCTGTGTAGCTGAAGTGCAGACTCTGCAGCCTGGCAGTCCTGTGGCATAACAAACAAGCATGTGATTCACAGCACACACAGAGTATGGGAAAAATCCTTATATAATTCAACATTTTTAAACTACAAACAACAATTGTTGGTTTTTTTAAATGACTTGGAAACAAATAAAAGGAATTTCAGAAGTGTCCATAAAAAACTCATAACTTAAACTTACTTTTTTCCCCCCATTTCAGGTCTCCTAAAGTGGCAGAGCAGTGGTTCTCACTCCAAGTGATGCCCCAGTATGAAGACAGCCTACAGAGGGTCAGGATGTGCTGGATTTTACTATGGATGCATGGCTTTGGAAAGTTTTTTTTTTTCATGGCTCTTTTTGTTAATTTTCATTTTAATTATTTTATATCCAGGGAGGGTATAAAATGCTATGAATGAAAAAAAACTTTGCAAAACCATGTCATAGTAAAGGAGGACACTTACCTGACCCTCTATAGATTGACTCCACTTCCTAGAGCTCCATGAGTGTGTAAACACTGAGCACAAGCTGAGTTGGGACATCTCTTGGAGAGTGAGCCACCAGCCCCACGACTCTGGAGCACCTGCAAGAGTAAAGAAAGCAAAGCTCATTCCCAGTTTGGTGATGAAAATCACCATTTAACTGCTGCTGCCTGAAGTGTTTCAACTCAGCCTGAGCTGCTGTATTGAAAGCACACTCATAAAGTTCCTCTGATATTATCTGAAACATTTGGAGAGATGATCAAGGATGGTGATGAATGGGATGGTATCAAAATCAATTTGACAGATTTGAGAGATTTGAAGGTTTTCAGCTCCCTTCCCTTGAGGAAAGCATTCCTATGGTTAGTTTACTGACAATCATGCAAGGGAAAGACCATCATTAGACTGAATAAACAAATAAATCAATTTACAGCTTAAAAATTCTAAACTACATTTCCAAAAGGTAGAAGCTGCCGAATGATCTTAAGCATGGGACGGAACAGAATGTCAACCACACCCTCCTGTGACTGAGAACCACGGGATGTGTCTTTAAATCAGCAAGGACCAAAAAATGTGTGGTCACACGTTCCCAGGGAACAAACACTCCCCAGTACCCAGGAATAAGCTGTGATAGGAAGAGTGAAGAGGATCTGGTCATTACCTACACCCAGGGCCCTGAAATAGCAAGAGCTTTGTGAAACAGAATTCCCTGAAGATCCTGGAAAGGAAGGATTGCACTCTGTGCTGCCTAAGAGAAACCTGCAGAGAAATATCTTTTGTCTCCAGCTTGAGGCCATTTTATTCACAGTTTTTAAGCCTTGATTTCATGCTATACTTGGCCTTTAAATTAAACTGTTCTCCCCGTCCTGTGGCAGGGGGTTGGAACACGAGGTGCTTTCCAACTCAAACCATTCTGTGATTTTATGAATGTTTAACCCCTTGTTCTGCCCTTCTGAGTGCTTTTAAAAACAGACACCAAATTCCCTATGGATCTCTGTGTCTGGGTTAAATATGCCAATTTCTTTCTATTCCTTTTCAGAAGGCAGTTATTGCACTCTTTTAACCATTCCCACAGCCCCTGCAATGCCCCTTTCTGGGTGCCAGGTGCTCTCTCCTTTGAGTTCCTCCTTCTCACTCTGCAAAGCCAAAACACCTCTCATTAATCCTGTTTTCACTGTTGAGGTTCACTGATACAGCTTCTCTGATTCCAAATTCAGCCCAGGACAATAATCTTGAGATAAAACACTTGCATTATCTCAAAAAAAAAAAAAAANAATTTTAAAAAAAAAAAAAAAAAAAAAAAAATCCTGCAGAAGTGCTTGGTCTAAGAGGAAAAAAGTATGTAAGCAGCAGGAATTTCTAGGTATCCTCTCCTCTTTTGTCTGAGAGTTTTCACCATGGCTGTGTTTACATAACAGACTAGGAATTCCATCATCCACAAAGCCCCATCCCTCTAAGGGATCTGTATCAAACAGATGTAAAGCAGGAGGGAGGTGGAGGAAGGCAGGCAAGCAACAAGCTCTGCTAGCTCCAAACTGTCACATTATGGAAGGGAATTCAACAACTTACATGTATATTTGTTTCAAAATCAGAGGTGAAGTGTGAAAAAACTGCAAGAGCTGGGAGAGAAACCAGGATTGCACCGAAGAAGTGTCGAGGCAGCCAGCCAGATATCACCTCCAGGAGACGCTTGGTGCAAGTCATCACCTCCTCCAGGAAGAACGCCATCCTGGAACACAGGAAAGCAGGGATCCAGGCATTAATGGCAGCACATCTCCTTGCACCTCTCATTTACCTGTAATAATACAGCTTCAAATCCCTCACTCAGGCTCTGTGAGCGACCAAGGTGCCACAGCAGCTGCTGCTGACTGCAGGGAGCAATCCAGCCTGGCTGCCAGATGAGCGAGTGTTTGCTCCAGTGAGGAGGGGCAGCAAAGGGAGGGAGAGCCTCGGCACGGTGGCTTTGAGGAAACAAACTGAAAGCCAAACTTCATTTCCTCAGAAGGTTAGGCAGAGACAAGATTCCTCACCATTCACAAATAAAGCAGGCAGGGAGAGGGGAAAACTTTTCCAAATTAAAGTTACTGAAAATAACACCAGGAGTGTTTGAGGAGCGGGGCAGCTCCGGCACCCATCACACCGCAACCCAAACCAGTTCTCCCAGTCGCAAGCAGCCGGTCTGCAGGCAGGCTGCGTTCCCTGTCATTAGGGAAGGGGAAGGGGAGCGTGGGCTGCGAGCTGGCAGGAGCTGAGGCGGAGGAGCTGAGCCCGGGGAGAGCAGCTGGCACCCGCCCGCTCCCCGCAGCGCCGCCCGCCCCGCTGGATCCCACCGGCGCGGGAAGGAGCGGCGCTCGCCTCGAGCTGCCGAGAAAACCACGGCCCCAACCTGCGAAGAGCTGAAGGAGCCAAGTGGAAGAGCTCTGGAGAGCGGCTTACCGGAGATGCTTCTCAAATGAGAGCAGCTCTAATTGCTAAAATGAACAAGGCAAGGTAAAAGGATGCTCAATGCTCAAGGGCATTGCATAGAAAACTAGTATTTATCCACAGAAATAAATCCTTGGGATAACTTCCTTCTCAAAGCTCAGCATTAGTCACTTGAGAAAAATTGCAACTGCTGTTCAAGTGCCTAATTATTTTTAAGAAGACTTAAGAAGGTGGTGTAGCACAGTTAGCTGCATCCAGAGCCATTAATGGCATTTATGGAGTTATCAGACTCAGGCTGGGCAGGTAATTCTGGACTACAGAGCCCAAACAATACAGAATCACACCGTTTGTTTGGACAGAGATGCTCACAGCCGAAAAAAACCCCCAAAAACCACTAAGTATGAAATTCTCAGTCTCCAAAGTCACATGAATTACCCCGTATCACCAATATCTCTAAAGAGACAAAAGATATCCACTCATTTTTAACCCCGTTGTCTGAAATATAAGGTTTTATATTGGATAAAAGCCTGACACAAACCAAGCTGAATTTAAATTTCTTTATCCCAGTCTGACACTCACTCCACACCTTTAAATATAAATTGTTTGTGAACGAGATTTTAATTTTCTGCTCTGGAATTCTGTGACTTGCAACCACAGGTATTTTGTGAAGCATAAAGAACTCTTCTCTAATTGCATGTGTTAAAATCTCTAAACTATACTTAAATCCATGGAAAAAGAGGAATTTGGGAGGATGGAATACACTGTAATTCATCGGGAGCCCACGAGAGGGTGCTCACAGATTTGCCAGTTCCCAGTTTAATGGACTTCCATTCACACCAAAAATTCTAACTGTATTCCATCAGAAAACAAAATTTCCAGCAAATCACCAAAATTTAAAAACTGGATACACAAGACTAAAAAAAAAGCTCTCTAGAGTAAGAACTGGGGTTTCTGAAGGGTTACAGACTGTCAGAACTGTCCCTGTATGCAGTGGCAGCCCTGTTGTCCAGCGCTGAGTGCGTCTGAAATCACCACTCAACTTCCCACCTGTGAAAATTTTATTTTCCTTATTGTCCAACAGCCGATGGATTGGGATTGGCACCTCCATGGCTGAGCTGAGAGCACGAAGGGGGAAGGGATGCCAGCCCAGGGCTCCCTGGGCACGCCAGGCCCTGCGAAGGCAGCCTGGTGCCACCTGTGCCCACGCCCTGGCGCTCTGCGCGCCTCCCACCCCGGCTGGCACAGACCCCAGCCCTGTGGCACACACCCAGAGCAGCTCATGTCTCTCACCCCAACCCACACACCAGGGACTCCACGGTTTGCATCTCCCTTTCTGCCAAGCCTCCATGCCAGGACAAATTCCTGTGGGAACTATAGCAACCAATCCACGGGCGAACCCGACGGGTTAATCCCACCATGAGGGCACTGCTTTATTTAGGCAGCTGTGTGTCTCAACAAGGCAGGTGAAAATTCCAGGGCAATGCCACGTTTCTCCTGATAATCTTTACCTACTTGCATTCATTTTTTCGGGATGGGATTTATCGTGGGGCTCTGCGCTCCAGAATTAAATGCTGGAATTCTCCTCCTTAATGGTGAATCCAGCCCAACGCTCCCAGCACAGGAAGTCAGGGGTGCATTAAATCCAGACAACAGTGAGAGCTGCAGACAGATTTAATGGCTACAGGGCAGTATCAGTAAATAATGCAGTGTCAGTGGGCAGCTCAACAGAGCTTAAATGCTAAAGCATTTGAGCTGTTTACACAAGCCAGAGTTCAAATTAGTAACTTTGACATAAATGATTAATGGCTAATGTAGACTGTTACCATCATTTCTGTATTTACTGGCAGTTTAAAATCAATTCCCAGAGTTCAAATCAAAAGCTTTTGGCATAGCAGCAATTTGGTGGGATATTAAATACCAGATGTTAGAAATAAATAAAGGCAAACAGACTACATTGTTTTCCCCAGCATCAATACTCTGTATCAGTCGTGTTAACAGATCTGGTTCATTAAGCTCCAGGGGCAGAAAGCAATTTCTGCTCCTGGTCATGAGGAATTTAGGAAGATCCAATGTTGGCCACAGGTCTTGGCTGAGGACAGACTCGGGGGTGACACCTCAGCAAGGCTGGAAGGCAAAGCACCAGGAAAAGGGCAGTTCCTTGGTCAGACAGCAATTTCCCTTCTGCTGGATTGCACTTGCTTTCTTCATCTAGATGATTCTTCTTTGCTGTCTAGAAAAGTCCTTTTAAATTCATGAATCAATTGAAAGTGCTCCCACCTCTCACTCTCTTGAACAGGGCTAAACACCCACTCTTCTGCCCTCAACCCTTCACCCATAAGCCTTCCCTGAAGCACGCTATCAAAAGCAACAAATTTTTTGTAAATAAACTTATTTAGAAGCAGTTTTACTTGAGGACAAGATGTCAAAATTATCTAGTGAACAAAACTTCTGTATTTACACTAAATATTGGGCAGTTGTTGGGCAGAATCTCTAACCCCTATTCCTGCTGAGCCACTCCTCAGGTTCCCAAGTTGAATCTCATACATTGTTGTACATTCAATGACGACGATATTTTTTTTGAAATACCAAAACTTTAGGATCTTTTACACTTCAGCTGAGCTTGTCAAAGTAGCTACGTTTCAAGTGGGCAGAAGGACAATCTTCAGAGAACATCTACACAGGAGATGACATCTTCCGCGTGCTCACAAATGAAGCACCAATTTTTGCGTGCAGCTTTATACAATTAGTTTTTGAGTGGCTCTTGTGCTAACAGTGGGATCCTCATCTATAGGTACTCCAATAATTTATTATCAGACACTTCAGAGGAATCAAAACATCCCTTTCCCTCATAAGCTTTGCCCCATGAGGACTTTTGCTGTTGCAGAATTCAAATTTTAAGTAGTTTCTCACTGCCTAGGCTGTGACAGTGCTGTGCTCTCCTCTTCCCTCTCACAGCTGGACTGAGGGCTGAGCCACGAGAGCCAAGGGAGCCCTTGCTAGGCTGAGTCCTGGATTTAATTACAATTTAGCTAATTTAAAGGCAGGGTGTTCAGCATCATGATAATGAAAATACAATGTGAAACTCAGGCAAGAATTTTCTGGTCTTAAAATAATCCCTTTTCCTGAAATTCTGGGATTGTGCCCAGCATTGTAGTCCAGTCTCCTCCCCAAAGATATCTCGGTGGTATTCTGTGATTGTCATTTGGGATGACATTTCTGCACAGGAAGTTCTGCACTGTTTCTGTGCATAATGAGCAGTCAGAGGGAGCAGTCCTCACTTGGAAGAGGATTTGAAGAGGAAAAAGATGATTTTCACCTCCCTGCCCAAAGGAACTGTACAGAGTGTGTGCCTCAGGTTATGGAGGCTGAGGTGGCCCTGAAGTGTATTTTAGGTATTTACTATAAAGCAAATACACAAAATAAATTCCAAACATCCCTGCTGGTTTGAAGGAGAGGACAGGGAAAGGCAGTGGTTACTTACCCCATCCAGCCATTGCTGGTTCCCAAAGTAACCAGGAAATTTGAGGGGTCTTGGGATCCCTGGTCAGGCTGACAGCACAGAGCTGCAGTGAAGCCAAACCCCTGCACAGCCACTCACAGACAAAACCACTTTGCCAACTCTTGACTACATAGACTGAAAACAACATTTTTTCTTCTCCTTAAGGAACCCATAAACCACCAATTATAGAGCAGGACTGCAATAAAACCTTATGTATCTACCTATAAATATTTCTAAGATTACAGCAATAATTTTCATAAATGTACAAAATAAGGCAAAAGCAATGTCCTACAGGGAAAACAAGTGGGGAAAAGAACAATTTGAAAAATACTAAAATGAAGCAAGAATTCACCTGTCAAGTGAGTGAACACAAATTTTCTCCAAATACACCTGGACAGCAGAAAGCAGCACTTCTGGCAAGTAGTGGTTGAGCTGCTCCCAGATGAACAAATTCAGGGCCACCAAACCCAGACCACCTGAAAGAGCTGCCTGGGCACATTAAACTGCCTGAAAAACTTCTGCCCCACCCAAACCAGAGTGCAGAAACTTCTGCAGAGGGAAAAAATGCATTTCTGATGCAAGAGAGAGGAACAATTAACAGTTTAAAATGACAACTCTACCAGTTCTCAACATCTCCCAGTACTGCTTTTAACTCTCTGAATTTCCAGATTTTCTAAAAACTGTTCCAATTGCAACAACCAAACACCCCTGCTAAGCAATGCTATCTTTAAAACCATTTCATAGATGGCTTCTCTCGACTCCACATGCCAGCTTTGATGTAAATCCACTTGCACACATTTATATGCCCAGTGAGGTACAAACTTCCTTCAGTGACTAAAGCATTAATTCAATGTTTTTCACCTCAACCCTGCAAAGTCAAAATAAGAGTGCAAACTGCAATCTCTTGTCTCTTTTGAAACAGCAGCAGAAATTGCTTCCAGCTCATAATTATGAAAGCATTTTGACTGACACATTCCTGACAGATGTGCAGAACTCCAGGAGAGGACACCCATTTGCACACACCACCCTTATCCTGCTGTTGTGTCAGGGAAGTGCAGGGAACATTGGGATGAGGAGGGCACAGTGAACTGGCTCCCACAGGTCCAGACAAACAAACAGCTCGTTAACAGGTCAATTACCTGGGTTAATGACAGGTTACACGGGGTATCTGGGTAGATCACACAGCACACCCAGGAGAGCACGAGCTGCACTGAACAAAGTGCTCTTTGCTCTCCCTGAGTGTGTGAGTAACCCCAGGGATGGAGGAGTCACCACAGCAGACTCCTGGAAGCCCAGAACACCCCAGCACTGCGGGTGACTGGGCACAAATGGGGAATGAGGAGCTGCTGTTAAAAACCAGGCACCTGCAGCCAAGTCTGCTGAGGGCACAGGAGAGGCTGATGGGAAGGACAAGGGTTCAGGTGTGGGGTTGGCACCTCGGAGCATGGCCCTGACAAGTGCCGCCCCTTCTGCAGAGACAAAACAGTTCCCCTCCCTTCTGGGGAAACACTGGACTCCTGTTATATGTCAGACACAGAAAACATGAACTAACTCAATGTTAACCCATGAAACATAAAAAAAAATAAATTCTGGACAGACACAATGTGCCTTTAGCAATTTCTCTTCTTTCTTTCTTTGAGGGCAGCATTGCCCTTTGCAGCCCTGATATATGAAGTCAGTTTTAACTCCAGAACTCTGTATTTTTATCTTGGAATTTAAACGAGTGGTTTTTTTGGGTGGGTTTGTTTGCAGGACAAATAAAAGTTTTCTGTTTGAATTCTGACCATCCTGTGAGAAGACACACAGTGGCACGTGGCATCCCAAGGAACAGTAAGAGAGGCAGGGATGGGTTGCAGATTCCATTTCCCTAAGTGATCTCTATCAGTTGTGCTGCAATTCCCGTAGCCAGAGCTCTCCCTGCACAAGACGTGCCATGAGCTTTGGCTGCACTGACTCTGCTCTTCAAGCCTTACAGCCCATCCAAGCGAGTTCCTGGGACGCTGTCAAACAAAATGCTCCCCAGCCAGGCACCACTGCAGCTCTCCCTGCTACCTGCAGGCTTGGTTACACTTTCTTTACCTGATGGAGACGACGAGGGACAGCACTTCCAGCAGGATGGCGACGACGAACACGGCGACGGCGGCGGGGGGCGGAGGGGCCGCGACCATTCCGTGTTTCAGGAAACACGTGATGGAGAGGATGAGGAAGACTGTGGTGGACAGGAACACGTCCAGGAGCGAGCTGAAGGTTGCACTGGCAAATGTCTTCACGGGAGCGTTCCTTATAACCTGCGTGGGACACAGGGATTGAGGGAAGGGATGGAAAGGAGTAAATGCTATTTTGCTGAATTCAACTGGATGATGAACAGCAGCTCCTGACAAATAAAGGAATGAAGAAATTTTGGCCACTTCGTTAATCCAGTGTAAGCACTGGCTGGAAACAAGAAGCAGAAGAGGTGGTTTGATGGCTGTCATAGCTCCCTGAGCAGACTGTGTTGACAAGTATTGGTGGCACAGCCCCAGGCTTGGGGTGATTTTTATACACTATTATGATACAGAAACAAAACAATATGAAAATTGACTATTCTGTGCAAAGAAACATAAATATAACAAATAGAAGATAAGTTATGGGATATTTTCTTCTATTATTTTAATTTAAAATAGGAAGAGATATTACTATAATCTTTTTAGCACTGATGGTTAAGAAAACCCTCCTAACACTCTCCACAGACACAGCTCCTGTGGCAGAAATCACATCTCCCTTTCAGACCAGATTAAAAGCTGGGTAATCCAAATTGATCAGAACCCAGGACGTCCAGTTCTGCACTTCTATAACCCCTTACCACACATTCCCATCCCATCCTGGCCTGGCCCAGAGCTTGTGCAGCTGTGCTTTGTGCTACTGTGGCCAGTCCTGCTGAAAACCAGATCACGAGCTCCACATCCTGGCTTATGAAGGTGAGTTTAGTCCTAGGAGTGTTTGTACCTGCCCAAGAGACCATAGAAAAACAAGTTCCAAAGAAAGCCAAAAATTATGTTATCAACGTCACCATGAAGGTATCCAGTTGGATTGCTCTGGTTTAATTTGGAAGTTTCTTTTGCTCCTCAGAACACTTTCTGTGCCCAGCAATACTGGGAAACAAACTTGTACCTCATTTGTACCTCTCTGCAACCCAATAAATCCAGCCAGCATCACTTCAGTGCCAAAATTACCTTTTGACCTGAAGGGGTAGCAGAATCCTGTTCATCCACACATGAAGTCCCATCAATTGAATGAAGGGAAGCAGCACTGTATCCCCAAGTGACAGAGTTAAAGATGCTCTCACAGTGCTAAGTAGTGCCTTCATTTCCAAATGAGAACAGATTAAGGCTCTTGGGAAGCAGAGCTGATTCCAGAGAGGGATCACAACCTGAGCATGCAGCTGGCACTGTATAATCACAAGTGAATTCAGGGGTGCTGGAAATCACTTTCAGCAGCATTGACTGTCAGGCCACGCAAGAACCTGGACTGCTGTCCAATCTTTTCATTCTCCTACAGAAGATTTCATTGTTATTTTGAACCAGAACTCTGCTAACATTAAAGCTTTAACAGGTTCTTGCCCCAGTGCTGCAGTTACTATTAGTGAAAATTCACACTTTCAAGGAGGTTTATGTAATAATTTTCAAATTATTAGCTTGCCACTAACAAAATGCACAGGCTTTTTCTAGGGATTTCCTACATAGACACATTAATAGGTCCATCTGCATATGCTTCACTGTCTCTGCTTTGCTTCTCTTTCCAATCTTTCCACTGGGAACTACTTGATTTACTATTTTCAGTACAGTTTGCAAATTTTGCAGGCTGTAACCCACAGGAAGTTTCTCCCTGTTGTTGCTACAGGAACTTCATGCAGAGAGATACCACTAAACTACAATGCTGCAGGATGAGCATGAAGCTCCTGACCAAAGTGAAGAGACTGAACTGCAGCACAACTGTGCTTTCCTTTGGGAAAATAAAATAAATTAAGTTAGGTCTCACCTGGAAATATTGGAAAACAAGCAAATGGGGGTTACTGCTAAGGAGAATGCAACAACACTGCCCAGAACTGAAAGCCACAAGCAGCAGAAGCAGAAATCCCACTGCCCTCAGATGCAGGACACACTGGGATGAAAAGAAACCCACACCTAATCTATCCTGATGCAGTTCTGCAGATGGATCACCCAAATCAACAGCTCAGTGCTGCTGGAAGGGAAGGGCCCATTCCCCTTCCTGCTGCCGGACGCTTCTCTCGTGCTGGCTCTGGCACTTGCCAACCTCTCCAGAGCTGCTGCTGCTTCAACACAGCACAAAACAGCCCGAGATGGAAAGAGAAAGAGCCCCAAACAGAAAAACAAACCATGAATATTTCATGCTAGGCCAGTAAATGAACTGCTCACAGCAGGGAAGGCTGAGAAGCACCAGAGTCATTAGAAGGAGCAGAGAAGAGGAGGAACAAGGAGGGCAGAGCAATTGCCCTTTCTTGGCAGCAATTTTTCAGCTACTGGTGGAAATGCAGCCTCAGATCTAGCTGACACCTAATGTCACTTTAGGTAAATTTAAATTATCTTGCTAGTTCCTACCAGTCAGGCAGGGAAATCCAGTGCTGTGGAAAGCCTCTGATATTATTAGACCCCAAGGGAATTAAGGTGTTTTTAGTCTCAGTGCAGAATCCTGAAGAAAATACCAAGTTCCTTACAATTTACTGCTCCTTAGCTCCAGAGTGTTTTGAGCTGCCTGTGTCTGAATGCAGCACACTTATGGAATCAGGACATCTGAATTCAGCACAGATTTGGATTCCACAGGGATAACCATGAGACTGTGACTAAACAAGAATCAAATTCCAAGTCACCATTCTCAAAGTTAGAATATTTGATGAGAAGAAAAGCAGTAATTGGTCCTTTGCTTTGGTAAGTGATGATCCTTACCATCTCAGCATGGTTCTCTGGCCTCCCTGAAGACTTAAAACTTTACCCTGAACATGGAGAAAAGGTGAGAAGCAATCAGTGTACCTCAGATTTCCAGCCCAAACACTGGACTAGACTCAGGGCATGGCAAAAGATGCTCCAAGGGCTGGAACTCCTCTGCTCTGATGTCAGGCTTGGAATGCTGGCAGTGTTCAGCCTGGAGAAAAGAAGGCTCCAGGGACACCTTAGAGCCTTTCCAGGGCCTAAAGAGTGCTGGAGAGGGACTCTGGATGATGGTCTGGGGTAACAGGACAAGGAGGAATGGCTTTCCACTGCCAGAGGGCAGGGTTAGAAGGAAGAAATTGTCCCCTCTGAGGGTGGGGAGTCCCTGGCACAGGGTGCCCAGAGAAGCTGTGGCTGCCCCTGGATCCCTGGGAGTGTCCCAGGCCAGGCTGGACAGGGCTTGGATCAACCTGGGATAGTGGAAGGTGTCCTTGCTCATGGCAGGGGGTGGAATGAGATGGGTTTATGGTCATTTCCAATAAAAACCATTCTGTAATTCTATAATAAACTGAGACTGTTTTCAGAATCAGCACTACCAAGTAGCAAATCACATCAGACATTTCATGACCTTTGTAATGAAACAACTGCAACAAAATGTGTTAAAAAACCCAAGGACAAACAGTGGGTTAGACAGATTACAGACAGGAACCAATGCCAGTAGAAACTCACCTCTTCCTGGTAGCTTGTCCTGTAGGCCATCTCCAAATCCTGATCCAAGAAGTTGAGGCTCAGCTTGTTAATAGGTGGTTTAAAGAAGTAATCTTTCATGAGGCTGAAGAGAGAAGACAAAATCAACATCAGTTTGTTCAGCTGTGCCTCCTTCAGCCCCCCAGTCTGTGGCTGCTGTTTCTAGGGATGCTGGCACTTGGCTTTGAAGTTTTTGTGGTTCTTCCTCTTTCTTCATCACCAAAGTATCCTATTGCCCACATCATTTGCTCAGTCAAAGGAAATATTCCACAAAAAAAGCGAACTTTTCTACTTACAGGAAGAGTCTAACAAGTCCTTCCAGAAATTTAACAGATCTAACCGATGAGTACAGATAACTGTAACATAAGCCAGCAAGTAATAAAGGTTAATTGTTGCTACAGACACACAACCTCTGGAGACACGTGGCTGTGGGATATTTGTGTCTTGGGTGGAATTCTATGGCTCAAAACAAGCCAAGGATGACAAAGGTGACAAATTGTTATGGGGGAAAAAAAGCCCATTGCCCATTTTAGCAAACAGCAGTTTCGTGTTATTTCAGACACTAAAATAACTCAGTAACTCAACTGAGAACATTCCCTTAATGATCCTGGCTGCAGAGAAGAGATGGAGAGCTGAGATTTACTTCTGAAATGGGAGATTTGCAATGACCAGCACCATCAACAAAGGCACTGACAACTAATGACATCAGAGCTAAGGAACCCAGAGGCAGCATCTACCAGAGGGTGTTTATGCCCTCCTTCATCTTTTCCACAGAAGGTGAAAAAACCCCCCAACATAAAAGAGCCTTCAATCATTAAAAAGTTGGTTTTATTTCCCATCCTGTGGAAGAGAAATAAAACTCTTTTGGAGTTTTGCATTAGCACTACAAGGTTTTTGAATGAAGTTTCCTGATGGCACTTGATCTGCAAACCTTTTCTTCCCTGAGCAGGTGCCAGGGAGCTGAAGGGACTCCAGAGCACCGAGTGCTTCGTGCCCAGGGTCGCAGAGCAAGGTCACACCTGCTTGTGGCACTTGTGGCTGGGACAGCCCGTCCCCCCTGCTCGCTGCAGCTTTCAAACACAGCCCCCCCTGACTGTGAACCTCCTCTCATTTTCAAGCAACTGATTCCATGTGTTATTTACAGGGAATTGTTTCTAAAATCTCTCCAAATCTAAAATGGGGTGGCTGCTTTCCCAGTGCTATTCCCTGGGAACTGCAGCACCAGAGGCACAGTCAGAGTGGGCAATTTCCAAGCTGGTGGCTCTGAGCAAAAAACAGAGATGCACATGAGGTCAAATTCCAAGCAGATGAAGAAGCTGAAAGAAAGATCCTACACAGCTTGTCTGTGCCTGAATTCTTTTTTTAAGGGGTTTGGTTTCGGGGTTATTTTCTGTTTATTTTTATGTAACTCTTGCCTAAGAGGTTTTCTTGGAAGCTCCCAGCACAAGATGGCATGTGGGAAGCCATTTTTTTTTAAACTGAGATGCAAGATCAACCAAACACACATTCCTAGACTCATGCTAGAGAAGTCAAAGGAGTCTAAGTATGAATATGGCCGATACTTGGTAACCTTTAAACATTCTGGCCTTGGCCAACACATTAAAAATATCAGGATACTCTGAAGGAATGACAGGATACATTCACTTGAGTCACCCCTCTCTCTTTAATTCTTCCTTGTCTTCATTCCTCACCTTTCTTAGACATTTCTAAGAGCATCTTATAATAAAAATTTTGAAAGCTTTTGTTTTTGGGGTTTTTTTTAAGTACTGTTGAATCCCCTTTCTTCCTGCAGGGAAGCTCAGCGGAGGTGGTGATGGTGCTGCTGTGTTGGTTAAGGATGTAGGAGGAACAGTCCAGCTCCACAGTGCAGCACGAAACGGGAGGTGGAACACGATGGAATCAGGCTGAAGGCAGCACTCCCGGGGCCTTCTCAGCTCCCTGTCAGCTCACTCTGTCTCCAAAAGGAAGATCCCACTTGATGAAACAGTCAAGTACATAATCTGCTTCCCAGGAGGCCTCTGCCTCCCAGCACAGGGTGTTCCCCAGATCAAGCAAGACTGGGAAGTGGGAAATGAAAGAAACAAACAAATTTAAAAATAATGAAAAATTATTTAGACAAGAAACTGCCCCAAGGAGGGGATGAAGGGCTGCACAGAACCCACTTCTGGGGGAGCTTCATACATCCCTGAGATTCTGCTCTGGAAGTCTGAAGAGCTCATTGTGAGTACTGCCCTGGTCAGCAGATGAGTACTTGCTTCCTGTACTTCAGAAGGTTTATAACCTAAAGAATACCTAATTTTTCCTGGAAACAAAAATCCCCAAACCAAGAATCTTTTGAGGATACTCCCAGTGAAATTAGGCTGAAAAATTCTATACTCTTACACTACAGTTTTCTTTTAAAGAACACAGTAATGTGCAGGTTACAATGAACAAAGCACAGGGCTTTTACAGAAGCAAAGCCAGACTCGAAGCTGAAAGTATTCACAGTTTGTCAAATACAGAGAATCAAGTTGTAAGAGCTGGTAAATTTCATAAAAGGATTCTTTTATAATGTACTAATACAAACATGCCACGCTAATACTGTCTTTATTAATATTATTTTTAAAGAACATTGGAATTGTGCCGAGGTATCGGCTCCAAGGTGAAATCTTGGCATGCAAAAACCTCTCAGCCACACAGCTGAGCTCAATATCCCCAGTGTCCAGCATTTCCTCCCAGCTAGCCCCAGGCAGCTTCCAAATACAGTGTACAGGCTCCTGAATCCCCCCAAGGATATGTTTAACCCTTCCCAGCTCTGCAGGAAGCCTCTGGGATTAATTTATGCACTTTATCACCATATCTGGGTTAAGTATTTTCTGTTAACAGGAATTTATATCCAAGTGCCCTGCACTGGAAATCACTGCTCAGTGCTCAGGGAAGATTACTTGTCTTTGCAACAGCATCCAACCAACAAGGCAAAACTCAGTGAAAATGGGGATTCCTGTAAAATGGCCACGAGGAAGTTTGGTCCCCTCCCTGAGACACCTCAAACTCCCCATTCAAAGATCCTCATAGATATTGGATTCATCAAGACCAACAATTATGTTTTAAAAAGGGGGACCAAGAACATTTTTAAATGGCTTATTACATATAATTTCTCATTGAGAAATGTTGAAAAAAATCAGTGTAGGCTTAAAGCATTTTGCACAGATCTAATTAATCAGAAGATTATTTTTGGAAAGTTATGTTTACATGAACTGAACTCAGCAGAGAAGTTTCCCTGGCAACAAGAAATGGCCCACTTAATATGGTAATGATGATATTTAATTGGGACCAAAAAAGTGCCAGGCTGATCTCAAATCATGGTACTCCTTCTTCCAAATCAGAAAAAATTACCCATTTTGGGAGTGGAGGAGGAAAGCACCAGAACACAAGAACTTGAGCAAGGAGGTATCTTCAGCAGACCAACTGCATAAATTAGGCTACTTCTATAACCTACAGTTTGCAGAGTGATGGCTCTGGTTGATTTCTGCCAACATTTGGACATTTCCAATCCATTTATTTTCTAATTTTTGGAAATATCAGCTGAACCTCCATTCTCAGCCCCTGATGACAGGCCACACACTAAGAAAAACAATAAAGAACTCTGAATTTTGACTCAAGTTGGCAACAGGAGAACAGTAAACTGAGAAAATCTAGGTAAGAGACTGGAGAGGGACTCCTGTCCCTCCCTCTCACCTCTCCCTGCCCCACTCATGTTTCCATAAAGGTGATGGTGTCCCTGTTCCAAACAGCCAACTCCACAGTACAACACAGTTTCAAGGATATTCAGACAAAATGCCCTCAATCTGAGTGGAAACAATGAAACAAAAATAAAAATAGCCATAAGTAATAACAAACTCAAGCTATCTGTTTAGCTGCTCCAGTCAAGTCACTGCCATAATGTTGACAAAAATACCACACTATTAAATTTTGAAGACTGTCTCCTCCGCCCAAAATGAGCTTTTTTGTTTGAAACAGAGAAAGAATCTCATTTTACAATATCTAAGTAGATAGTAAGTCCATGAGGACTCACTCCTATTAATTCTGCTTCCAAGCCCAGTAGGATTTCATGATTAGTCACATGTTAGCAGACGTTTTTCTTCTACTGAAAAAAAAATGTGGGTTTGGTGGTTCAGATTTTATGTTACACCTTAAACTGCAGAGGAAGGTGCTCAATACATGCATTAAGAGGACTCTGGATTACAAAATGGAGTTCAACTTTGTGACAAGTGATTTAAAGAGCAATTTCCCTTTCAAAGACTCGACTGAAGAAGGACTGACAAGAGGACTGTTCACCATGGAAGCGACGAAAAACTGGTTTTACTTATTTTAAACAGAAAGTTTCTGACATCAAGTTTCTACTGTAGTTTAAGCAGAATGAAGACTAAAATCAGAAAACTTATAACGTGTTATATGTCGACAACAATTACTGAAATCAGACAAAAAGCACATAAATACTAAAGATACGGGACCTCAGTAATGCCTGCTCACCTTTACAGGATTTTACACTGCACAGCCCCATTTTCCTTACCTGTCTTCTTTAATGACATCCACGAAGTGGGCATCTGTCTTTTCCCGGATGTTTTTGAACCTCAGCGGGAGCAGAGCTGACTGATCCAGGCTGACCCCGCCCCAGCGCCCTTTCTCCTGCAGCATTTCATACAGCGAGGTTTGGCTGTTGCTGAGCTTCTCCTCCTGGGGAGGACTCAGAAGTCCATTCTGAGTCTTTGGGCTGTGTCCTCCTGGAGCCTGGACAACAGAGAGCAAAACACACCCAGGGAATGTCAGCGGTTAAGAACAGACAGAAGAGGCTGCAAGGAGCAAAAACTGAGAGAAGCTCTTCCCTCAGCAACCTGAGCTCTGCCCTGACCACAAAGATCAAACTACTCCCCCTGCCTTGAATCCATCCACATTTCCTATGGATGCATCTCCCACACCTCCCATGTGCCTGTTTAGCTCCCACCTTTGTGCTTTTTATGAACCAACTCTCTACGGAGCAGAAAACATTTCCACACACTCAATGACAACCAACCACAAGCCCAAATTTCATTCACTCATCTTACAGTTAAGATTCTTCTAAAAAGAAAAGCTTTTAAAATACACATTTCATCTGTGCTGACTCTCCCTCGGTCATGAGACAGCTCACTCTGCCAGCCCTTGCTGATCCTTCCCCTGACCACTATGGGCCTGCTGCTTTTCCAGACGTTCCCCTCTCTCTCTCACCTGTGGGAACAGCCCTTTTGTACATGTCATCCTACAAAAAAAATCCTGCAAATTAAACTGCATTTCCTTCTCTAGGACATCCTTCTTTTTCCTGGTTTTCTTTTGCCTTGGTATTACTTAAGACAGCTTTAACTCTAACAACAGCTTGCAACACAGCTTAGGTACACAGTATCACCAATGCTGCTGTCATTGGAGAACGCAAATTACTTTTAAACAAAAACCATTCTATTTTCGTGGAGCCTGAAGTTCCCTCTTTTACATTTTGTTTGACCTAGACCAATATGTACTGAAGCAATTCCAAAAGAATTAGACAGCTAAGTGTGGTTAGAATGAAAATGAACTGCAGTTAGTCAGGATCACTTTCAAACGCAAACAGAGAGCAAACTTGGCATATTTGAGTGTTCATCTCCCTCCCTCCATATCTTATCACTTATCATGTAGCATTTATCCTCATCCTGAAGCCCACTCATGACAGAAGTTTCTCCATTCCTGCTTGCACAGAAGTGACAAGCTCCTCCAGAAGACTATTCTTGGATGCTACCACAGTGACCATAAATAAATACCATAAATACCATCACCACTCCAACCACGTGCTGAAATATGTTACTGACATTGTAAAATCAACTTAGTTAAAGTTAAAAAATATCTGCTTTCTGACTGCCCATGCAAGATCAATTCCATTTCCTGTGTGATCTGTCCCGTGAAGCAAAGGAGGCACATGAACACACACAGGTGAAGGGAAAGGTTCAGACACTGCAAAGGAGGATACAAGACTAAGGGGGCAGCAGGAGAACCCTGTACAGGGAAGTGTCAGGAAGCACTTGGGCTTGGCTCCTGTCACAGCCAGGACCTCCAGAGCTAAAGCCATAACAAGGTGTGTTGGAATGGTTCCCTGGAGCTACAGGAAAAGCAGGATGGAGGTGGGTTGTGCTTCCCCTTCCTCCCTCCCTCCCAGGGGGATGTGGGATCCCCACCCTGTGGGCTGCCCCGACAGAGGTGTGAGCCCGAGAGCCACGTGCTGGGAGCCAGGAGATGGAAGGATTCCCAGTCTGGTCCCTTCTAGCCCTCACAACAGTTGTTTTGGCAGCTTGCAGGTGTTCCCAGCACAGCGACAGCAGCTGAGGAAGGAACAGGAAATGGGGTGGTTTCCTTGGTGTGTTGCCAATGCTTTGCTGCAGACCATAATCAGCAGAAGGCAAAGGGGCTTTCAGCCACAGATCCCAGCAGGGGCACACCAAGAGCCCCGGGACAGAAGGACACTCCTCTAAGGCAGAGGCACAAGAACTGCTCACATAAAAGGTCATCAGGTTCTTTTCTAAGAAAAAAACATTGAGCAGCTCCTGAGCAAGTCCCCCTACATCTCTGCCACGTTATCCAGCCTGTCCAGAGGGAACAGGGCAACAGAGCATCCTGCAGAACCAGGGCAAACCCTTCTGGTTTTGAGATGAGGAAGATTAGCAAAGGGAAACCAAACAGACTGACCAACCAGCTCTTAGTGAAGAGCCTTCATTGTTTGGTGGGTTGGTTTTTTTTAACTTATGCTAAAGACTGTATTTGGTCAGAGCATTTCCCAGAACAACCTGAGTCCTAAAGAAAAACTGAAAGTCATAGTCATTATGGGTTTTTTTTCCCTATGAAACAATCTTTCTCCTGTTCCTCACCACTCCAGCCACTTGTTACTTGAAAAGCAGTAACCGAGAACACACAGTTTTTGCTATGATCAGCTCAAATAAAAGATTTGGACTCCTATGCACTGTCTGCTTTTCCTGTTGTTCCTCAAGATCATCTGAAAAATGCAGTGAAAATTTCTCTCTTTCAAAGAAGGTCAGCATGGACTTTCTCTTTAGCTCCTTGGCAAAGGCTCAAATCCCCAAGAAAATTCTTCCCTTCAGTCAGCTCAAGGTCTCTCTGTGCTCTGTTAATCTTAACAGGCAGGGATTAGAGTATGAAACTGTTTGTGTAGGAGAAAATCCCTATTTATTAAATGTTGTTAGTTCCAGTGTTACTGGGACTTCTGAAGGCAACAGGCTGTAGGGTTTCCCTGAGAACTTGGAGGCTTGGTGTGGAGTTTCCTCTCATCACGAGACAAGGAAGCTCCAGAGGCTGTTGGGAGCCACGCAAGTCCAAGGATACGATTAAACATCATTAACATTCCCAAAAGACAGGGGACATGAGTGCAGCATGTGCTGTGGGAAGGGAACAGAGATGGGTAGAGGGAGCTTATGGCTCTTCTTCCCAAAAGAGCTGAGGCTGTAAAGAAGTCTTGGGAATCAAATGCCACAGCAACTTTGTGCATGTGGCTGTTCTGTGAGCTTTCAGTTTAACAGGCATCCCAGACTTATTGATAGCTGTGACGCAGCTCCCATTTTTGGCTGAGCAATAACCGAACCAAACCCAAGAAGGACGTGCGATTTGGGCTCCACTGGAATTCCTGCAGTGGAATTACAGGCCTCTTCCTCAACTCTGTCTACAAATCTCCTCCAAGGAAGGTCAGATGACTTGCTGATTCACACACACGAAGCCAATGCAGCTACAGCAGGAAGCAACTTAAACCAGGCAGTTGGTACCTAAGGACAATCCCTCTTCAGTCGGTTCCTGGAGATCCCTGCACGTGGGCAGAGGCCACCTGGGGAAGAAGCATCTCCTGCCTACCATCTTGGCAGCCCAAGCAGATCTCCCACGTGTTCTCTGTCTTAAGAGATCTCAAGCTGGTTTGAGACAAGTCCCTGCTGACACCTCCCTCAGAGCTCAAGGGATCATGATTTTTTCCTTTTCTTAGGCTGTTTCCTGGAACTCTGGCACAAAACTGCTGTGTAACACACCCCTACAGCCCAGCAAGGCTGGCCCTGCTTCTGAGCTTACAGTTTAAGCATGAGACAACAGGTCAAGTACAGACAGAGAGGGACAAACACAGATTAATGCAGTGGCTCAGCAGTGGCAACAGTGCTGGCAAGTTTTTCAATCAGCTTTACAGGCAAGAAGAGCTGTAACACAGAAGTGCAGAACAAGATCACTGTCTCAGAGCATGTCTATGAAGTGATTCTCCCCGAGGATGGAAAACATTGTATTTATTTGAATAGATAACAACCAGGTAATGAGCACTGCTCCTCAGTCTGCATTTAGCTTAACATTCAGGGAGGAGTGAGAGGCGACAGGCAGAGCAGAGAGGCTGTGAAGGCCACGAGCAGGAGGACAAACAGGCAGGGGAGTCTGGCGTGGCAGGGGAAGTAGGTGGCTTCAGTGAGAATATCTAAGCAACAGGCAAGGAAAGCAAGTGTGGCAGCAACACGAGGAATACGAAAGAAGCTGTTTCTGTCAGTCAGGAGAGAATGCAAACTGACTTAAAGCTGTGAATTTCGTGTATGAACAGGAACGACCTTGTCTTAGAGTGGTGATGCAGGAGACGCTGGCACGACACAGAACTTGTGGTGAGGTGACACAGCCTGCTGGTGTGAGGATGGAGAGTGTGGCACTGCTCGCTGGGCCTCCCTCTTTGGGTATACCATCAGCATAGTTTAAAGAGTCCAAATTTTAGGTCTTTCTCAGGATCAAGCTGAGCCTACAAAATTACTAAGAATTTTGAAAGTTGGGGCAGGGGGACTCAACTAAATTTTTGAATACAAATCAAAAATCAAAATCAGCTCTGCTGCTTAAGAGATTGGATTAAGGAATAGTGGTGCAAAAATAAGAAAGCTGAGGGAAGCAGAGAAGTAAGGGAGAAAAGGAAGTGAGAAATACTTCAGTTACCTTCGCACTGTTTTTATGCTCATCCTGACAACCATTTTGGATAGCTCCTTCATCTATGCTGACATCGCAGTGGGGAGCAAGGGTGGTACTACATGAAGGGCAAGGCTGAAATGAGACAAAAGAATTTTAGCCAGGAATGTTCTGGTGTCCTTGCAGTATGATGCAATTTGTAATTCAGTCCACTTGTATACTTGCAGCACGCTTCAAAGATAAACAAAGCTTCAGAATGGGAGGCAGGGAGCAAAATTTGACTGGAACAGAATGCACCGTTTCAAAAATAAATCACAGATTTGCTGTTTGCTGAAGGTAAATCTAATCCAGGAAAGCTTCACTAGTGTAAGACCACAGATACACTGTAATCATTGTGCATAGGCAAAGGACCTCCCCAAGAGGAATAAAACACTGTTCAGTAGGAGAAGTGCAATTTTCCTGTGTGAAACCTGCCTGCAAAGGGATTTGAATGCCATTAGGAGAGAAGACAGCACAAAATGCAGCAAAATCCAGAAAAAGCATGAAACACCATGATGCATCATGAACAGTCCAGGGAAATGGAAAGCAACAAATCTGAAACAAATAAAGGAAAATGCTCTTTCATACAGAGCCCTAAGACAGGGGAGGGAAGCTCAGGCTATCGTACATTGTTGGAGCCAAACACCAGCAAATGTCACAGGGAACAAGGAGAGCAAAACCATCAGGATCTGTATTAGTTCCAGGTCGTGCATTTTGGAAGCAACCAAAAATGCTGCACTTGAGCTTTTAAAACAAGCTAATTCCTTCAAGTCAAAATGCAATCTTCTTTAGGGGAATTAACCCTGGAATTGTATCTTCCAAGTTCTTCACTCTCTTCTCCAGGGCTGGCAGTGTTCAGGCAGGATCCTGCTCAGAGGGACCCTGAGCCTGAGCTCTCTTGGCAGCACCTCTGCTCTGGAGATGTTCACTGTGACCAGGCTTGCCAAAGTCTGCTACTAAACATCACAGCAAGTTTTCCAGCAAGAACTTGAACCTTTTGTCGCAAACTCAACATCCCATATTAATTCTGTCTGTTTGTTCTGGATATGTTCAAGCCTCTCTAGTCCAAACCCACAACTTCTGCCTTCACGTTCACTCCCCATTTCAGAGATCAGCATGTTAAATCTTTTCAGAATTAACTTTTTACCTCATGCTCCTTTTCCACTTTTGATGTCCCACCATGTTTAATTTTCAGATGTTTCTCCCAGTCCGCTCCCCCTGTCACATCTAACCACTCCCCAATGCCTCTCAAAGGCTTTCATGTAGGACCTTGAGCCTCCTCAGCAGCCAGCAGACCATCCTATCTGCTGTTCCTCAGGGACACAGTCCAGGCTGGGCACTGAAATTTCTCTGAGTTTCCTAACCTGGCATCAGATAAGCAATTTACATCCAGTTCTGAACCTGTGCAGTCTGAACAAATACCAACACAGCTGAAGAAACTATGGAGTTGGTTCTCAAATGGTTTTGTTTAAAAATAATTTCTGACTATCATAAATGTTTTGGCCACTTGGTGGAAGGCATTACTAGATGGCCTAAAAAATAAATTGGCAGTGGGCTAACAAGCCTTACTAACCAACCCTCTAGGAGTTAAATTTAGAGTTATCCATGGTGAAAGTCAGGTAATGGTGACAAAAACCAAATACTTCTAACAAAAAAATGAACAAACCACTCCCTGTTTGATCCTGCTAACAAATAAGCAAGACCACCTCCAAAACTCGGCTCCCAGGGTTAAGCCAGAAGACAAAGGGCTTGGAAAAGGAGCCTGACCTTTGAGAAGAGGCAGAAGTTCCTCTGACTTTCCCCATGTGTTCAAGTCAACATCATTAACTTCCTTCTCTATTGCAGGCATTCACCAGCTTCGTGGGCTGTGACCTCAGTGCCATGAATAAAACATTAATGCACTTCCAGCAAACCAAGACAAGCAAAGGACTTTCTGTTTTCATACCAAGCAATCATTAAAACATTTTTACAACAGCTTATGATTCCCTGTCAAGTGAGGCATGTCATAAAAGATGATAGGGAAGATAAACTGATACCAAAACCACTTAGGCAGGATAGAGTGTTTTCATTCAAAAAACCACCTGCTGTTACAGATTTACTCAGAGTTTTTACCTTCTGTGTTCACCATTTTATTAATGTAAACACATCTTATTGACATTCAAACTGCAACAAGATTTGCAGTTAAATGAACTACAGATACACCAGAGGAGGAAATACAATTCCTTTCATGGATCAATTACTGTTGCACTCTCCCTCCTGACTTTCCTCTGCAGATCTTGTCCTCTACAACATCCGTTGAAGCCCAAAATGTGGAAGTCATCCTTTGCATCCAATATAGCCACTTATTCCCTTTAAAATAAAAATATTTCAACTTGACTGTAATTTTGCCTCTCCTACTTAAGTCTCTTTTGCAGAGCTGGAGTCATCTCCTCCTACACTGACACCATTTGCAGCTTTGTATTTAAAACAGTCGGCATGTAAGTCATGATTCTTTTGCAAATTATTATCTCCAGACCCTACCAACAAGCTGCAGGCTTTAAAAAAACCCTCACGAAAAACCCAAAAGCTGTAAAAAAGAAACCCACTCCTTTTCAAAAATTGTGCATGATCTGTGATCAAGCTGCAGTCGTACCTTGTGGGGGTTTTTTAATATACATATACACTGAAACCAAAAGAGGGGCAATTTAGATTCGATATAAGGAAGAAAATTTTTACAATGGGAGTGGTGAAACACTGGCACAGGTTTACCCAGTGAGGCAGTGGATGCCCCTGGATCCCTGGAAGTGTCCAAGGCCAGGCTGGACAGAGCTTGGAGCAGCCGGGGACAGTGGAAGGTGTCCCTGCCCATGGCAGGGGGTGGAACCAGATGGGCTTTAAGGTCCTTCCAAGCCAAACTATCCCATGATTCTGTGATTCTGCCCAGCAGAGAGAAGGCTGGTGCACATTACCCTGAAGAGGATGCTGTGGAGTCAGGAATCCATGGCCCTGGCTGTGCTGGGAGAGGAGGGGATGCTCCTCACCCCTGTGCTGCCACTACAGCCACAGAACGGGATTTTCAGCCAATGCTCACACAACTGCTCCATGGTCCCCACCCTGCCACGGCTTCTGCATCCACCAGGGATGGGACCACAGGGAAACCTGGGCTTGGGCTCATCCAGAACTCACTGCAGCATCACAACACTGGGGCAAGGCAGGCTCAGGAATCACAGCTCTGGAAATCCCTGGCCAGAGCTTCAGTGAGGGTGATGAGTAAAACCAGGCACCTCTAGATATAAACTTGGCAGTAGCTGTAGCACAACACGGTATCTAAGGCAGCTGAATCTGAGCTGGCTGCTTGTCTAAGATGCTCCTCTGAGCAGCTTCTTTCAGTTTCTCCTTCTCTCACTCACTGCCATGCTGGTACTGTTGCACTCTACAGACTTTCACTCAGCAATTAAACATTTTAAGGGCCAGGAGCTGGACTGCAATGATCCTTGTGAATCCCTTCCACTCAGGATATTCTAAACAGCAATTAACACCCAGCAATAGTCCCAGAGCAGAAAATCAGGGACAAAGCAACGAGTTCCACATCACATCCCAGCTGTTCAGGAAGAGTGGTGCAGCTGTACCTGCCCTTCTGCAAGGTAAATCACCCCACATTTTAGCAAACACATAGCAGAGCTGAGTCCTCCACAGACTTCATTTTGCACCTGGATCATTTTAACAAGTACCACCCTGAGTTTGTACGTATCAATGTTATCAAACCCCAGCTGCAGGTGGGTCAGTCCCATCCTTCTCTGCAATTTCAGTCCTCAGTCACAGCCTCCTCTGCTGTCTGACATTCCCAAGGCATCCTCACTGTCTCTCAGAACAGCAGCCACAGCTTCACTGCTTGGCTTCATCTCTCCTCTCTCCCTTCTGCTCCACACAGGCAGCTCAGCAATCCTGCTCCACTTGGCACATTCTTCTTCCTTCACTGCTCCAAACGAAGGAGTTTCTGTCACTGCCACACCTGGACCTCTGCACAACCACACCCTGGGCAGCACTTGCAGGTTTACCTGTACAGCTCCCCCCAGCTCTAAGATGTATTTTCCTGCCTCATTTGCCGTTGCCTTCACTGAAAGGCAAGAGGGAGCTGGAAAGCTGGTGCCAGCAGGATGCCAAATATATTCTTTCTTACACAGGAGAAGGAATAGAAACATATCACCAGCAACTTGGATGCTGTCAAACCACACTCAGTGCATATTTTGGGCAGGGATAAAGATGGCTACAGCTCCCTTCTGTAGTTAAACATGCTTGGCTTGCTCTCTGAGGAGCTCACTCGACTTTAGACCATCACTTCGGGTCAGCCCTCCAGCTGATCTCACCCCTAATCCAGTGTTTTTACTTCAAATCTTTAAACTGGGAGCAGAGGCAGGGTAAAGGTGCCCTACTCATGCTCTCCTAATCCGGAAAAAAAAATGGGAAGCAGTAAAAATGAAGTAGCATGAAAATTATCCCCACATCAACTGTGTCAGCAGAGCCTCAAACCTGTGTTGAAGAGACCCAGTGAGGACTGACCACACTGGAGTGTAAGGACATGGACCTGCAGATGGCTGCCCCTGGCTCTGACATTTGTGCCCGCCTCAGACAGCCCAGGAGAAGGAATTCTTAGCACAAATGAAAAGAGAGAATAGACATCTGTTGTTTGGGAAATCTGTTCTGAGATGGAAGATGGAGAGTAACAGCAAAGCTCTGAAGCAATACACATTGTTTCACAGATTTCCTTGTCAAGAGATCTTGTGAGAGGTGTGAACATAACAAAGTGTCATCATTCCTCCAAGCTGAATCCATACAAATCATTGCCCTCAGCTCCAGATATAGGTTTCTAGAGCAAGCAGATAAACCCAGCTCCCAGCCCACCAGAGCATTTTCTCCCATCACAAAAACAATTCAATTATCTTTTGCAGGGATGTCTGTTAAATACTCAAAAAAAGGCTCACAGGTACATGACCTTCACGACAGAGGAACCGCAGAACCAGCAAAAGCAGAAAATCACAGACGTTACAGTAGCTGCATAAATCATATTCTTCCCCCCTGCCATAAAATCCAGACCACTGAAAAAGTATCACTGACCTCTCAGTCCTGAAATATAAATAGAAATAATTTATCTGAAACCATCTTTTAAAAGTGCTCACCTTATTTAAGGGATTGTTTGCCAAAGGGGGAGCGAGGCATTTGACTTAATTTTTCCTCCCTCAAACTCTGTTTTGTCACTGCATGTATACACACCCATACATATGTAAATACGTAAAGCAGTACATAAACAAGCCCATAAGTTTTCCCCATCCCTGCTTTGAGATTCATGCAGCTGGGCTTTGAGAGGACAACTTACCTTGGGTTTTTCCACCTGCTTGGTTGTCTTGGTGGGGTCACTGGAGTTCTCAGCTGACGACGTTCCTGGGGTCCTGGCTCCGTCTGTGGACTCCAAGCCAGGAAGCAACGCCTGAGAACAGCTGCAGTGGGGCTCCTTCACCTTCTGACCTGAGATCAGATAGGTCTTTAAACCTACAGGAAATAGAAATGACCAGTCAGAGCTACAGAAAGACAGAGAACACTCCTTTGGGCTTCTTAGACAGTGACTGCCACAGCACTGCCAAGACTCGGGAATACAGCACACAAAAAAGACAGTGGCTGGGAACAACCAGGAATACGAATATGTTCTGTGCAAAGTGGTGGCAAATAGGGCTACCCAAATCTGTTGTTCCACACACAAGAGGTGACTCTGACACACAGCAACATGTACTCTCTTTATTCCATTTTTACTCATGTACTTCTGAAAAACACAGCTCAGACCTTATGTATTTGCTTCTGAGTTGTAATTTGAGCTTTCACATTAACTCTTTACTTCTGGAAAGGATCTGCAGTCTGGTTTTCACTGATATCTGTATTAATATTCTACTTCTGAAAAACCAGCATGTACTCCTTCACTTGCCAAAGAGATGTCGTGAACATTACTTAGTGCTGGTAGCACATTGAGAAAGGAAATGGCATTTAAGTGCTAGAAATTCTGATGGGTTTTCATAGTTAGTGCAGACTTCACATTTTTAAAGAACAAAATCAATCTCCCTCTCTCACACATACACCCACACACGCCCTCTGCAACTGGTGTATGAATTGAAGCATAATTGGAAAGCAGATCCAATATTAAAGGCCAGGCTGGTAAATAGCAGGTTGTATCAAGCTGAGCTGTATCAAAAACCTGTTCAAAAAATGAAAGATTGGAATTTCATTTAACATATCACTTCTTTTACTTCTTTGAACTTTGCGCTGTGGTGTTCTGGGCTATTTCTAGACACAAAGCCTGAGAAGGAGCTCTCAATCACTGCTTTCTGAATTCACAGGAGTTCATTTGATTGCCACTAGATGGGCAATGTCCTGCTCAGTACTGAGAGCCACCAATGTCCCCCAAAAAAGGTGGAGGGCACCGCGTGCAGAAGGGCAAAAGCGCTCGTTTTTCTGCAGTGCCATAGCCCACATTCCCAGGGGATGCTGCCCCAAACCCTTCCTGCCCCAGGCTCCTGGGATGGCTGCTGGGTCCCATCTGGGTCAGCTCTGCATCCCCTCCCTGCCCCAGGCTCCTGGGGTGGCTGCTGGGTCCCATCTGGGTCAGCTCTGCATCCCCTCCCTGCCCCAGGCTCCTGGGGTGGCTGCTGGGTCCCATCTGGGTCAGCTCTGCATCCCCTCCCTGCCCCAGGCTCCTGGGGTGGCTGCTGGGTCCCATCTGGGTCAGCTCTGCATCCCCCCCCTGCCCCGACACTTGGCTCCAGTGCAGCCAGACACGGCTGTCACAGCCATCGACCCATTCAATTGGCTCCATCCACAGCCTGAGCGCTGGAAATAAATGTGTCAAGCTGCAGCCCGTGGAAGAGGGCAGGTTCCTGCTCCCTGTGATAAGGTCACTCTCTCATAACCTCCTTCACAGACAGAAAATCATATTCCATAAACCTTGCTTTAGGTCTGTAATACACAGCACAGACTGTACGTGGCCAAAACCTTTCCAATAAAAATAATTCAGGCACAGTAAGAGCAATTTTGCAGTTTCTCTCTTTATTCCACTCGTAGCTTCAGCTCCTGAACACTACAAGCACCACATCCCTACCCACCACGTCCCCCTCGGGCTCCAAAGCTGCTGGGAAAGCTCTGCTGCTCTCACACAGAGCTCCAAACCCGGGTGCACTCGCTGGCACCTCGGAGATGTTACACCATAGCCAATCTTTATTTTTATATCGTTTATAGTAGTGCTCAGATTTTATTTGGCAGCGCTGCTCAATAAAATCCTGACTGCTGCTGGCTTCCAGATGTCGGGCTCACTCCTTCAAACTTCTGCTGATGGGGGCTGTTGTTTGAGGAATTCACCACAATCAGCTCACAATTATATGTTTACTGTGGTAAAGGCTGGAGCATTAACTGGCTACTCCTATTTTTAAAAGCTACCTTAAAGCAACAGGAGTGATTTCCCTACTCCTATTATTCCTCAATTTTTTTTTTCCTAAACAAACATATTTTCCTTGTTTATTGTACTTTTGAAAAGGCACTTTTTATGTCTTACTGTGCTGTGCAGCAAAATTATTTTGTCAATCTTGTTGCACGCAGTAAAATTATCCGCAGTTTGGGCTCCAAATGGAGGAAAAGAGGGCAAGGCAACGGCACACCAGACACTGCAAATGGATTTGGGAGAGCAGAATCCAGCCTTGCCCCAGCCTGAAACATTAGCTCCTTGACCCCACTCCCCACCTTGTCCACTCCATCCCTGGCAAATCCACCAGCCCACAGCACATCAACAGCAGCCACTTTGTCCCCCTGGTTTTAAAGGTGGCTAAAATGCTTGGTTGTTGGCCTCAAGGGCTCTAAAAATCTCTTTATTCCCTCCCTGTGTTCCCCAGCCCCACCACATCCCTGCATAAGGGGTGTTACTCAAAAGGGGTAATTTGAATTGGGACAGAGAAAAACCAATATCCTGCACATGGAGATAACAGGAGAGCAAGGAGGAGAAAAAGGTTATTTTTGTAAAGTTTTGGGAAACTTTGAAGAGGTGTAAAACCTTTCATCTTTAGAAAACTATACTAATGTGGCCTAGCTAATAATCCTTATGATGGGAAAACTCCATTTGCTTCAGTATTCCTTGGAACTCTGTGACACTTCACAAAGCACCTCCTAGGCTGAGTCTGAAATATTTCGGTATAGAAAAGTGTCATTAATTGAGTACAACTGTACTGGTGTAACTAAAATGCATCATTTGAGAACAGTCTTCTTCCTCCTTCGACATCTCCAGGGACTTAGTACAACCAACGATGTCATTTTCCACACAAGCAGTGTGGGGAGTGAAAAGCATTCACACCAGCACATTTAAATCAATTAAGTAACACGAAAATAAGGAATGAATAAATAGAGGAGCTGCTATTTTATGGGAAAATGCCATTTTTGGTGTGTGTTGCTGTGCAACGAAGTAACTCAAGACACGGCAATGCAGAAAGTGATATGAGGTGCTTGTAGTGCTATTTATAAAGGCCAAGATCAATCCTGTACTCACTTCCTTCCCCGAAATTTATCCAAAATAAATGCTGAAGCACAACCTCAAAGTGCCTGATAGCAAATCTGTCCTCTGGCAAGCTTTAATTGGCAATTCTGTTTTTTCCAGAGGTGGCTCTTGGAAGCAAAGACAAGGATCAGGCTACAACAACCCCAATAAACCAACTTAACACAGTAGAATTTTCTGCCCTGGGGAAAAAATGAGCTCTCCCGTGTTTCTCTGAGGAACACAAACTATTCCCTTCACTGCTCTTCAAGGTCTGAAATTCTGTACGCATTTTAAAGAGCAACAGCTCCTGAATACTGAGCCAAAACACTCATTGCTTGAATTCATCTCCTTTGCATATTGACATGGCAGTATTTGTAAAGTGTATTTTTGACAAAATAATAACAGATGAGATCTTCATAGAACAACTGTGGGTTTCTTAGTCCTACTTGTGCGGAATTTTAGAACCATTAGTGACTCTCTACTTGGCTCCTTTTTTTCAGATGGCCTTTCTTTGATCTGTGGCATTTCTCTGAGCTTATAAAAACAGAAAACCACCCCAACCACTAAAAAACCACTCCTAATAACAACAAAAAAAATCATATGCATGTGCTCACACACAAACTGCTTTCCGTATGCACAAAAATAAACAAGAGTTATTATAAATAAGGCTGTGTATAAACATCCCAGGCTTCCCCCAGGCTCTGGTGGCGTGAGAAAAGCCGGTGCCTGCGGAGCAAAGGGGAATTCAGGAGCACAGGGAGAGGCTGGAGCTCCCTCCTGCCCGTCCCCAGGGACACCCAGATGAGCCCCTGGAGTGAATCCCCATTCCCAGCTGTGCCTGCAGGGGATAAGCAACCCAGGTATTTTGGGGGAAGTTACTTGCTGGGGAGGAACAGGGAAAGGGAGAGGGAAGATGTTCTGATCCTTCAAGTCCTTAATTAAGTCATTTATTCCTTCCTTTCAGCTCATTTATCCTCATGACTTCAGGTCAGAAGTTGCTGTTGTTCCAATCTAATTTGATTTTTATATTAGGAGAAGACATCCCTCCATGCATCCATTAAAGACAGGATGTCTTTTCCTATAGGAGATGAGGGATTAACACAAATACTGGTAAGGAATTCTTTGACAAAATATTCAAGTTTCAATTTTTGATGCTTCACTTGTCTGGAACTGAAACTTTTTACCCCTCTGTTGATAGGAGACAGGAAAATTTCTTTCTCCCTAGGAAACATTTTTATACTTCTCACATCTCTGTGTAAGGAAATTCAAATCCTTCTGAAACCCTTTTCAGCACTGATTTGGAAAGACACCAAAAAACAATGGCAGTATTTTAGTCACAGCCTTACTGGTTCATTTAATCAAAATATAATCCCACTTCTCTTATATATCCCTGTTCCTCCCTCCACAGATCACTTCACCTTTTTAGTTGCAGCATGGGCAGTTTAACAGGTGAGCATCCTTTCTTATTAAGTGCTTGCCAGTACACAGCCCTCTGTGCTGGGAGACAGCAATACTCCTTATATTGATGTAATAAACTCCAAATTGTATTGATTACAACCCCTTTTACCAAATAGCTTTATAACAATGCTGCTCTTTCACTGTTTAACTTTCTGTCATTTCCCTTGCAGTCTCCATGCTTTAACCATTTAATCATATCTCAGGCCTGGTCTGAGCTCCTTTCTTAACTGATGGGTAACTCATTTCTGGGTTGTGCTTCTCAGCAATCCATCAGCTTTTTGCTTTCTCTTTTTAGAAAGACAATAAAAAGTTTTCTCCACACCTTTTAAAGACATCTTTGCACTTTCCCAAATATGTGGGAGTGAAAGTACTGATATTCAGGCATTGCCACTCTAGGGAAAGGAAACACAGATCTATGGTGAGGTTGCCTTACACAATAAATGGTGCTGCTACACAATTTCATTAGACTGACTTACTGTGTAAAAGAAATTATTAATTGTGATTTCTGGAATGTAATGTGACTGGCAAATAGTAACTAAAAAATACCACCAATGTATTTACTTCTAATTGCAGTCTTTTTTTGGCATCTCACTTTACTGTGCTGGTTGTTTTGTTTTTTTCCTTGTCAAAGCTCAAATGATTTTTCAGGCACTAACCTAATGCCCATGCAAGAAATAATATAGCACATACCACCAGTGCAGGAGCTTTAGTATCCTTTGAGTCCAAGCTGCTGCTGAATCTAAAGACGATTTTCAGTAGCAAATATTCTCTCATTCTGAAAGCTGAACAGTTGCCAAATCTGTATTTATGGGGACTGTTTTCTCACTTTATTAGAGCCACTTTGCACAGGGAGTTCACACAAACTTCTTCCTTCCTCCCAGCACAACACTCTCATCTACTGAATTGGGAATGGGATTTTACACCACAACAAAAACCTGTTGTCTTGTCACTACTCAAGGTTTAGTTTGGGAATTAGGTAATTTTTTTTCGGAGAAAGGGTTGTCAGGCATTGGATGGGGCTGCCCAGGGAGGTGGTGGAGTCACCACCTCCAGATCCTTCAAGAAATGACTGGACATGGCCATTCACTGTGTGGCTGACAAGAGACTGGTCACACATTGGACTTGATGATCTTGGAGGATTATTCCAGCCTAACTGA
>VYXD01008385.1:230682-269112 GCA_013397195.1 Hylia prasina
TGAATCACTCCTCCCTTAATGTCCCCTGCAGGCCCGAGGGGCAGCCCCAGAGCTCCCTCAGAGCCAGCAGGAGTGGCCAGGCCGGACAGTCACTGACCGGCTCCTGGCAGGGAGCCCTGTCCTGCCCTGCACGGTCCCTTCCTCTTGTCCTCCTCATGCTTAAAGCTGGACCCTGCCAGCCAAAGCCACCAGATTCCTTCACACACAATTAATGAAGAGTTTTATGTTAACTCTTATAACCCCTTAAAATGCTTTTCTACTCCTTCTGTACAATGTACGGGGTGTGTGTAACATCACACACAGCTGTTCACTGAGCACTTCATCAGATACACCCCAAAGACCCCCACAGCATCATATCCATTCTTGAAAAACAGTCAGGGAAGCACCAGTAAAGGCAAACACAATGCATCCAACTGCTATGGTGCTGAATGACATGAAAAAAAAAATGTAAGGTTTTCTTTTTAATTTTAAAGCCCTAA
This sequence comes from Hylia prasina, assembly GCA_013397195.1. Taxonomy (NCBI): domain Eukaryota; kingdom Metazoa; phylum Chordata; class Aves; order Passeriformes; family Sylviidae; genus Hylia; species Hylia prasina. The sequence continues at coordinate 231,162 of VYXD01008385.1, forward strand.
AAATACTCCTAAGAATTCCAGCTTTTTCTCTTCAGATATTTCAGTGATAAAGCTGGAAGCCAGAATCACACCACTGTCTTTTATTACCAGCAGGCTTTGTGGTGTATGCACTGCAGGACTGTACAAAAGGACACTGAATGAACCTATAAAAAATTAAATTTATTTTCTCCCAACCTACAAAGCAATGAAACAAGTCCCACCCTCTAACCCACAGAAACCACTTCCAGCTCAGTGCAAACAAAAGCACGTAACCCAAAAACACCTGCATTCCAAACAAGCCTACCTGGAAAAGGACTTTGAATGTATGAAGCAACATTTCCTGTGGCTAAAATGAGAAAGAGAATTTCTGAGCCAACTTGCTATCTTACGTCTCTGGAAAGCAGAAACAACGATAATAAGAAACAGAACTTTATAGACTGGAAAGACAAAAGAAACTCAAAAAACCAAAACCCCAAACCTATCCTCATAATCTCCAAGGAAGAGCTGCAAAGAACCAGAGAAACCAGAGGCATCTTCTGTATTTTGGAAAACTGCTGTTTTCCTTATGCCTCCTTTGTTTAGTAAAATACTTATTTTTGATCTTTTGATCATCTAACAGACAACAGTGGGTTTGGAAAACGCTGATCAACAACACATGTGTAATTCTGGTATTCAACATCTGCCAGTTTTACGTGGGGAACCCTGGACTCAAACCCACAATTTACATTTATAGCTAAGCTGCAGAAAGGAAGTTGCAGGCTGGTGGTCCATCTTTCTTCAGTCTCTTTTATCTTCTTCTCACCTGGGTGACACAAAATAACCCAGCCAAAGGAAAAACACGTCAGAAAAAGGCCTGGGAAAACCCAGCACAGACATGCAGCTCAAACACACCAGTCCAGCTGCCACTGCTGGCTCAGGAATACATGTATATATATATTTATATATATTTAAACTCTCCTGGCAGATGAAAGACAGCCTAAAGAGAGGCTGATCCCTACACTGGGCTTTACAACTGCCCTTATTTACACTCAGCTCTACCTGCTCTGCTAGTGCCCAAGTGCCTCTGACTGTGGCCTGAGAGCCAGCAGCAGATGAGCCCGTTCTCTGCAATAACTCTGGGGTTTTAACTCATTTTTTTACCACAGTACAGCTCACAGCTTGTCACCTTAATAGCAGAGAAAAGCAGGTTTAAGGAAAGGTAAGCCTGGGATTTTGAAGTCTTGTCAGGAGCAACAGCATGCTCCGCAAGGGAAGCTTACAGTCCAGCAAATTTACTAACATGCTGCAGAAAAGAGATTCTCTCTATCCTCAGGGTTCCTCACAAAACCTAGGAGATATGTAATGTTCCTACACTTAAAGCTAAAAAGAAGGTCTAATTCCAGCTCTAGGATATTGGGGATTAACTGGTAAAGATACTGTCTGGCTTTTACTGACAGTGCTCATCAGCCCTCCTGTAAACTCTCCTACAGTCTTGGTCACGAAAACAAATTCCATGATGCAATCCCACGCCTGAAAAGGCATCTGCTATTATCTTATTGACATTATTTTTCACATTTATTGACAATCCCTTCGCCCTCTCTGTTAATTTTAACACCTGGAAAGGAGTAAGCATATTAAGAGAAACTGAAACATTTGAACAATGCAGGTGTCACCCAAGCACACGAGGGCATGGCACTTGCAGGGGGTTCCAAACACTTCAAAAGTTATTATATCCTTCCCACACAATACCTCTTCTGGAAATATAAATAATAATGAATTAGAACCTGAATCTAATAAAGATACAGCCCATTTAAAACTCATCATTTGCTTCACTGCTGGACTGGGAATGAGGTACCAGTGGTGAGGAGACTGCAGGGGTGGAAGAGCAGAAGCAAGGAAGGGGCAGCAGGGATGGAGACCAAGAGCCTCAGCCCCAGTGCAGCCCCTCTGCAGCAGTGCCCAGCTCCCTGCTGCACCCACTGCCAACGGGGGCTGTGGGATGCAGAGGCCCAGCCTGTCAGTGTGGCTGTGGGGATGTAAAGCAGATGTAAGCACACTTTAGACACACAACAATGCCTGTTTTGGCAGGCTCAGACCTCTGTGCTTCAAGGAAAATTATAAGGTCACAACACTGCAAAGTCTTCTGAAGACACTACAGAGTTTTTTTCTTCCACTTTCTTGTTCAGGATGCAAATGTGGGTTTGGAGTTTTTTCTCTCCTCTCATCATTGACAGGAAGGTACTTTGGAGACCAAAACCAGATGGCCAAGGCCATGACCAACCTCAACAGCTCCATGATGACAAACACAGGGCCACAGATCAGCCCCTGGAGCTCCTCCACAACACAAATCCATTACATACATCCCTGTCCACACACGGAATTCCTGCTGCATGGCAACAGCATGGAAGGCAGCAGGAGGACAGAGGAAGCCTCTGGGAATAGCTTCCTGGATGGCCCCTTCAATCCAAACTTTTGGGCAGGATCTGTCTATGTTTCCCTGGTGAATTTGCACACGTGGGAAGTTCTGACATTCCACATCGCCCAACGAGTGCAGCAATCCTTTGGGATATGTAGAATATACTTCCAAAACTTCCTTTTATTATAAACAAGAAAGCATTTCCAACTTAAAACTACTGTGGGAGGGAAACAAGCAATCTGAACACAGCACAGGAGATATCTCCAAGGCAAGGACTTCAAACAGTCTATTTAAACAGCAGTGTTATAAACCAGAGATCTATGGACAGATAAGGATTTCTCAACAAAAATTCCACTGCTCTAGACAGGACACTTATACAAAGCCACAAACACTCTAGAAAGACATCATATAGATTACATTTTCTTCTCACACAGTAGCTGGCATACCTCAGGAACTAGGGATGGCTGCACCAGCCTCTGCTACACACAGACAGAATTAAAAAGAAGTCAAAGAGGTGCAAGTTTTCTTAGCTCCAGGCTCTCAAGAATGGGAATTTATTCATTTTAAACTACAAAGGCAAGGCCAGACTGAAAGCAGTTAGAAGCTTATTAGAAATCCCACCCAGGAAAATTCCACTTGGGACTAGAGGATGCCACCTATCTTTTTGATTGATATTTTGGAATTGATGAATAACAAACGTGCAGAGTGGAAGAGAGGATTCCAATAAAAAACAATAGTCTGATGCAACTGGAGCCTGCTCGGCCCATGGTAACCGAGCGAGCTATTGTGGCTCTCCGGACCAACACTTTTTAATAGAATCCAGATTCAATTTAAACAAGACTTTAGAAGCCTGTTTTGTCATAGTGCTGCAGTCTCTTTGTGCTGACAGGACTACGATCAGGCAAATTCTTTCCCTCTTGCATAATGCAGGTAGCTGGATGTGACACGCTAAATCAGCGTTTTATCAGGACCAGGGCAATCCCATGGGCTGGCAGTGCCCTCGTGCTCCAGGGACTCACAGGGAAGTAAAACCCCAATCTGTTAAAATCCATCTGCAAAGCTGGTGGGCTCTGCATGGGGAACATAAGTACCTTCCATGTTGTTACCTGGAACAACAATTCATTAGCTTGATTAGCCTTAAGACATACTCGGAGAATGTAAAATATTTGTCCTTAAGGGAGCAAATTAAAAGAAGTAAATCTGCATATCTTAGATAATTCCTGCATTAAAAAAATAGGGATTTTTTAAACTTGAATGTCTGTGTATCAGTGTTCAAAGTAAAGAAAAAGGTCATCTGGGGTCCCCAGCACAGGAAGGACATTCACCTGTGGGGAGTGAGTCCTGAGAAGGTCACCAAGGTGATCAGAGGGATGGACACCTCTGCTTTGAGGAAAGCCTGGGGAAATTGGGATTGTTTTGCCTGGAGAAGAGAACCTTTGGGGCAACCTAATGGTGGCCTTCCAGGACCTGAAGGGAACGTGCAAGATGAGAGAGACTTTGGACAAGGGCCTGGAGCAAGGGGACAAAGGGGAATGGCTTCCCACTATCACACAAAAGCATGGTTAGATGGGATATTGGGAAGGAATTGTTCCCTAGGAAGGTGAGGAGGCCCTGGCTGTGGCTGCCTCTGGATCTCTGCAAGTGTCCAAGGCCAGGCTGGACAGAGCTTGGAACAACCTGGGATAGTGGCAGGCCTTCCTTCCCACGGCATATTTAGGGAACAAGATGAGCTTTAAGGTCCCTTCCAACTCAAACCATTCCACGAGTCTATGATCATTTTCCCACCTGCCATCAGAGCCTACCAGCAGTTTGAAGAGTTAATGTTTATACCAAATGCTTGTTCAATACATTTTATTATTGGACCAATTAATAATGATATTTCTTCCTCCATCCAAGCTCTTTGGACAGAACTGACGAGTTACACAGTGAGCAAGCACAGCTTTGACAGAGCCTGCAAAAAATGTTGCTCATCACATGGGCTGGAGCCGAGCAAGCATATTCCAACACTTGGGAAGCCAGAAATCCCCCCCAGGACTGCTGGCTGCAGGAATCATGTGAGCACCAGGGTATTTATTCAAATTGGCTGCAAGAACCCAGACAAACAGAACTAATGTTGCAGTAGTGAATTCAGTCATTTCACAACTCCCCCAGCGCCGAGCCTTGTGCAATCCAAACAGGCAGTTGTAATTCCAGGTAAGTTGTTATTCATAACGTAGGCACCGCTTGTTTACATGTGGTTGACAGTTTTAAATGGTTACTAATTCAGTACTGAAAAATAAAGCTAATGCAAATAAAACTGCTGCAGGAGGCACTTCAGAATAACAGTATCTCACAGTGGTACAAACACCGGTGAGGTAGTGAAGAAGAAACTCCTAAGAGCAGCCACCACCTAAGTATGTATCACTATATAGCTGTATTTTCACTGGCAAGCTTCAGCCACTGAGTATTTGCAGTGTTTCTAGCTCAAAATAAGATTTATTTCAGAGCCACTGCTCTTTTCAGAACAGCTACTGAGTGTTGCGTCTCCCCCAAGCAGAGGATCAACGTTTCAGTTTATTCCCCTCCTTAGATAAAATTGTAAACAAGTAATAATTCCCCCAAATAAAAACCATTTGAAACTCCAAAAACAAGGTTAAAAAGGAAATATTGCCAGAACTATGTTTATTCACAGAGTCAAAATGTTTCTGGAATTCCTTCCATTTCCACACTGAGGTGACCTCCAGTCCTGACAGGCCACATTTGAACCGTCCCTGCTCGCACGGCAGCCGTAGTTTCAGATGCCAGGTTGGATCCACAGCATGGATCTGTTTCACCCAGGTGGCACTAAACCCATCCTGGAGATGGGTCACATGTTGCTGCACATGGAGCAGGCCCTCAAGGCCATGGGGGTGGTGTGATGGCTGGCTGCAGGACAGGACACCGTGCTCTTGGCTCGGCAGCGTGATGGGAAAGACGTAGCCAGCTCTTTACTGGAAGAGTCTTGTTCAACAGTTGATTCCATCTCTGGTGGTTTCCAGCTTGTGCTCCTCAGGCTCTGGTCTTTAAGTGTGCCAAAGCACCCAAACTCCGAGGAGTCAGGAAAGCACAACAACAAAGAAATCATAAAAATGTGGAATGGTTTGGGTTGGAAGGCACCTTAAAAATCATCTAGTTCCAATACCCTCCTGTCATGAGCAGGGACGCTTTCACTAGACCAGTTCCAACCTGGCTTTGATGTTCTAGGACATCTCCTACTGCTCTCTCCCACTGGATCACTGCTGTCCAGTGGAGTTCACAGCAACTCTTAGTTCTGGAAAACAACACGATGGGCAAAAAGGGTGATGACACCCCTACCCCCCAAAACTGCAAGGACACAAAACAAATTCTCTGTCACACGAGTTGCTGTTGAGGGGTTTCAGCCCCATCCCTCAACGCTCCCAGCATAGAGCAGCCAAACACCTTGGTCAGGAGTCATCAGAGCCAACAGAGATCTCGTGCCAAGCTGTAAACCATGTGTGGTGACCACAGGTAAACCTGCAGCAGCATGTACTGCATCAAATAACATAGCATGATGGATTATAACATGATTCATGCCCATAAAGTACATAGCATAGGTAATGAATTCTTTCATGTATCCAAACAAACACCCGGTGAAGCAGATACGGAGATTTGTCACTTGCTACCCAACAGATTTGCCTGATCATCATTATGTCACGTCACTAAATCTACCCAGTGGGAATGACATTAAATAACATGCAGTTAAAGAAACATTCTCCAAATGCACATCCATCAAAACATTCTATTGGCTCTTTAGAAATGAGTCCACCCCCACACTCCTAGCAGCAAATTTGCCCAGTGCTGATACTCAAACCTATTTTCAAGAGTGAAGGAGATACCAGCACCACCAGACAAGCAAGTAGAAGTCCTTCAAGTGACATAAACCAGATATGAGTAAAATCAGCATTTCTGTTTCTCCAAGGTTTGAATATTCATCTGTTATTATTCTCTGCACTGGGACCAGTCCTGGCAGCCTACTTCATACCAGAGCAAGCCCCCAACAACCAACTCCTCCGTCAGCTCATGGCCCAGATTTGATTTCTTCATCCTTTGCAAAAACATTCTCAGACTTTGTGCTAATAACTAGCTGATTACATTTCAAACCCTCGGGCTAAAAGTTATTACTGGGGAGTGCAGGAATGTATCTGGAATGCAAAAACAACGGGGGTGAAAAATCAGTGGGCTCTGAGCTGGTATAAATAGATAATTCACTGCAGAAACTCATCTCCTCTCAAAAAACCAAATCCAAAGACAGTGCCCCCCTATCTCCTCCAGTTAATCTTACTGGAGAACTGACTCAGCCATCTCCCAGACCTTAGGAAGAGGCATCTCCTATCTACACAAATACAATATAAATAATGTTTCTGCTGTGCTTGCATGCAAGATAGAGAACCACCCTGCGTAATCTGTTGATAAACTCACGTAAGAGACAGTAGTTTTGTGATATGCCAAACACTTCGCATCTTGGCAAGAAATGGGGAAAAAATTATTCTTATGGACGCTTTCTCTACGGTTGAACGCTATCAGGTTTATTGACAGAAAGTTTCTGGTATGCAAACTTACTTTGGTCCAAGCAAATTCCTGCATCACCCTCCACCTGGAAGTTCAAGCTGAGTATTAAACCATGAGATCATCACAGAGGGCTGGTCTCTCTTTCCAGCCTCTGCAAAGGGGGTTACAGCACTCAGCAAGAGAGCAGCCTGTAGGGCTGTAGGCAGGATTTATGGGATCCATGGAAATTAGGGATCAGTCCCCCGAGTTTGATTTTTGGGGCTTGGTGCTGCCCCTGTGTGACTTACATCTCCTTTGTCATTTAGATGTGGAGTTAATCACTTTGAGATATAGAAGACACTGGGGAAAGTAAAGATTACAGTTCTCCAGAAGAAGACTGTTGTGAAAACAACCTATTTATTTGCAGCCTTTAGGCACCAAAAAAAAAAAAAAAAGAAAAAAAGAAAAAGTTTTAAAAAACAACACAAAGACTGAAGATCAAGTGAAAGCACAGAAACAAAGGAAATAGCCCCTTCCCCATCAAAGTAAAAAAAAAAAAGCTCTTGGCTATGCTTAGCAAAACTGAAAGAAATCCAACAAAGTCTAAGTATTTCCCTAACCTCTGTATTTGCCTGATACCACTGCCATTTGCTGCCACAACTCTGTCAGAATTGGAAGAGACAATTCCACAGCCCAATTGCTTTGTACTTCCACAGAATCACTTGCCTAATGAAGTCTTTCATGGCTTATTTGAAGATGTAAGCATTCAAAAACAAAATTCCTCAATGAAGAATGAAGTACTTTGTGGGATTAGTCTCTCCCTGAGGTTAGGGATCAAGGTTTCTCAGAAACACGATGAATCACAGTGGTTTTAGCTTACTCATCTTAAAAAGTGTGGGTTTTTTAATCTGATAACAAGCAATTCCTTTTTCAAAAGTATTTGAGACAACTTGTTTGAATGAGAAACAGAATATACTTTTTGTTACCCTCACACTTGTGTAAATTATTTTATGTAAAGGGAGGGTTTTATAACCAACTTTTGATATTTTTCAGCATGACCCCGAGATAACCAGTATGAGCTCTAGTTTAGAAGCAACAGCTTATCTGGAGTACAGCAAGGCAGCCACACACCTCAGAGGTGCAAAGCAAAAAAGCAGAAAAAAATTACAGTGCTAAAATCACCATTTGATTTGCAATGTGTTCCCTCAAGGAAACTGAAATTAAAGACACTGATATCACGAAACAGTTTTAAACAGAGTGCATGATTTACAGGGGAGCTCACAGCTTGGTCAGTACATCTAGTCCCTGTTACCAACACCAAAATCCGGGCTAAATTTTCACATCATTTTTGTGTACAATGACATCTCTGCTCTTTATGGACATTTTGCCCTCCTGAGTGGATTTCTGACTTCATTTCACTTGTCCTGTTGCTCTGGCACACTTTCCTTCCTTAACCACCAATAGACAAATAACAGAATTTTTTTTTTTTTGTCAAAATAAAAAGTACCCTCCCAAATGATTAAGTCTAAAAAGCTTTATTAACAAACTTGTTTGATTTTAACACTTTTCAATAAGTGAAGAAATACATTGTAAAAAATAATTTTAATATAAAGGAAGACATGTTAGTGCTGAAGGTATCATAAGTAAGAGATTTTTCTCCCTTAAAAAACATCATCACAGGGTATCTCAGAAACACCAGGAAAATCAGAATGCTAAGTATGTTATGATACACACAAGCATGGAAATAACACATTGCTAATACAACAGGGTTTGTTCCACTTGGGACACTTCCCTAGGCTGGGAACCTCTATTCATGGCTCTTAGGAAAATGAAGCTTCAAATTGAAGAGCATTATCTTCCTACAGAGCACAAAACCCAACCTGTATCAATTTTTTTTTGTACTAAACCCATAATTCAATGGGGTTTTTTCCAGTTAGCTTCCTAGTCCAAGAAAGGACATTTTGATTTCCCACTGATCCGTGCCACTGGAATTTCATCCAAGACTTTGCTTGAGAAACTGAAATGGAACTGTATAAACTTAAAAGTGAGAAAGGAAATACTTTTCTAATAGTTACTGGAGGGCTCCACTAAGTCACAGCCATTTACCCAAGGTACTACACAACAGCTGGGTGTTCTCTTTGCAGAATACAGAGAATATACAGAATATGGAATTCGTACAGTATTTCCTAGAAAGAATTTCTCAAATGAAGCCTATACAGTGGTTTTAATTTTCTTTTTTATTTATAAAGCTGCCACAGTGTTAAGGAGCAAGGTCTGGTTTTAAAAAGAGGTATGCTTTTCATCTTTTCTGTCAGAAGCATAGAAGTTGTTTACTTTAGAGGAAAACTGATTATTTGAAGTCTGCTCTCCCATTAGCACCAAAGCCCAAGCAAAGCATTTGTCTTTTCCGCTGGACGTGGATCGTGCACACATTCAGGGAAGCTGCACTTTCTCTCCCAGGCAGACCAGCAAGCACAGAAGCCTGGGGGTAAAAAAGATAATTTAAAAAAATGTAGCTGTGCTCACTGAAGCCTGAACCTGTGATTTTGGTGTGAAACCTGTGCTGCTCCTGGACCCTCTCGATGGCCGGTATCTCCTTGGGTACCCAGCCATGTGCCAGCTGAGGAACACACATCCCTGCTGTGCCTGCAGCTGGGCCTCCCACAGGAAACCCCTGGGTGGAAATGAGAGTCAAAGATGCTCCCTTCCCTCCCTCCCTCCCTCCCTCCCTCTACTTGTGTGCATGACCAGATGGATCATCTGCGCATCTCCATATCTGTGTGTTTTTATTCTCTCTGTTTCATTCCAATCAGAAGAGATGGAATCCAGCTTGTAATTACATTTTGAAATGTTTCTTCTGATAAAGAGGGGATAAAGCAAAATCTATGCTAAGGAAGAGCCCAAGTCTTCCCAAAGCAGCTAAAATCCTCAGTGCAATCTGCAGGAAGGAGGCTGGTTTTCTCTCTCAGCCTCTCCCACTGCGTTTGCCTCCACACAGGTGAGCCTCAGTGGTTGTGGAGAGACGGATCCTCCCTCCTTGGGGCTGTCTCAGCCTGAAAGCAAGGTCTGAGAGCAAGGTTTGGCACTTCCCCCTCCTTGTTCTGTTGTGCTTTAGAAAGGTCAGTTTGCTTGCTTGAAGCTGATGAGGTGAAGTGCTGGGGTCTCTCAGATGGAGTTTTTGTCACCAAGTGCTGCACACGGGTTTGTTCTGGCTCCTTGCCACACAGAGTGACAACTCCTCGGTTTGCAGATCTCAGCCTGAGTAAGATGACAACTTTATGTCACCACTGAGTGCACAGCCAATACCAAACTGGGGGGGACAGGACACAGTGACAAACTGGGAGCAGTCAACATACCAACAGACCATGCTGCTGTTCAGAGAGACCTCAGCACTGAGAGCACTCAGAACAGCACTGGGAAAGCCACCTCCAGCTTTGGGCTCCCCAGAGATGCAGCTGATGCACTGGGGTGACACCAGAGAGGACCATCATGATCATCAGGGGCTGAAACACTTCATGTGTGAGGACAGAGCTGGGTTTTGGGAGCTTTGAGAGGAGAATGCTACAACCACCTAACAGGGCAGGAGGAGAGCCAGGCTCTCCACAGAGGAGCACAGCACCTGGAACAGGATGTGATGAGGACAAGTTACCGTGGGAGAGATGCCTAAAACCCAGCTCTAAAGCTCTTTTGAGCCTGAGTTTGGACAAGACACCTTCAGAGGTCCCTCAACAACCTGCATCATTCTGTTTAACCAAACCAAACAGAAATTAAATGGCTGCTACATACAAAACTACAGGAAAAGTTTGATTTGCCTCCAAGATCTGCTGTGTGCCTGTCTGGTTTACATTGCCACTGATGCAGCAGAACACCTAGGCAGGAAGAAGTTTTCCAAGTTTTTGTCATACTTGACTTTAAAATTCTATTTCATGCTCTAATTTTCACAGAGAAAGGTCATATTAGGTGAATTTTTTGAATTCAGGTAAATATGAATTCCTTTCAGTTGAGATTTCAACCTTTTCAACATTTTTTCTTCAACATTCTTATTGCTATTTCTTCAGAAACAACAAGTAGGTTAGAAATTAGAAATTCATGCTCTGTTCTGAGGAATTTCCACCATAACCTCACATGGCTTTGGAAAGTACTGACCACATATATTGAGATTGCATTTATGCACCATCAGCAAGATGTCTGTGTGGGGCAAGACCTCCTGATTCACAGTGGTAAACTCAATTTTCAGGTCCTGTTGTTGGAAGGAGAAAGACTCAAGAGGTGAACTGGTTCACCTGACTCAAAGCATGAAGGTTACAGCTGAAAAGTACCCATGTGAAATGTCAAAGGAGTTATTTTTATCCCTCCCTCTCATTTAAATTTAAAGCAGGACAGCAGTACTGATAGTGTGAGGTGCTAATGTTGTTGAAATGCAATGGGAATCAATAGCTTTTCCAGGAAGAGAGAGCTTGGAAAAGAGATAAGCAGTTTAAAGTCTGCTTCACCTCTGCCAGCGGCAGCTTCAGCCACCTCCTGGATAGTCAAATCCCAAATTATCTCCAACACCTCACTTCTGCCAAATACACTAATTTTTCTCTCATCATCTAACAAGTCCTTAGCTTGCACACTCTCAACAGCTCTTCCAAGATAACATAATGAACAAAAAATATGCAGCATATTGAATTAAAAAAAAAATCTGGGAACAGCTCTGCCAGCTCTGGCTCTGCCATGCAGATTTGATCCCTCCTGCACAGGAGGCAGAGCATACTCACACAGCCACCCACCTCCCAGTTCAGGAGAACACAAAGCTCTTACCAAGTGTTGCACTTCACGTTTCCAGGCTGCAGGAGAAGCCAGACCAAATTTAATGAAACGTGGTTCCGATTCTTACTCTCCATACTTGCCTCTGCAAACTTCCCACTAGGGCTGTACATCACAGCTTTGAATGAGCAAATTAATAATTATGTTTGAATTGGTTTCCTTGAGAAACCTGCAAAATTCTTGTGTGTTGGGGCAGGAAAAAAAAAAGGAAGGAGAAAATGCAAACAGTGAAGTCACATAAAGCTTCCACGGCAAAATCCTTTTGAATTCCAATTCAATTATATATAGCAGCCTCGGAATATGATGGTTCTAAACCACAAACAAGCAAGGGAATGTTTAGTAACCCCAAGCAAAAATCCCCTGGCCTCTGCAGCAGCACAGCTAAAGCCTGCAGCTCTCCATCTATTTATAGACCTGGGGCACATATCACTACAATAGCTGATTGTGCTTTGCAGCTGTTTTGTATATCTAGAAGGGCAGGAAAGAACAGACTGCACTTTGATCTTGCCCTTTTTTGGAGCAAAAACAACAACAAAAAAAGGCCATTAGGAAGGACTCAATATTTTGGAATCACAAGGGTCCATGATCCCAAAGCCACAGCTTACACTTGGCGTGGAGGGCTCCCAGCACATGTCCAATTGTTTACTGGGATTATAAATCCGGGCTGCAGTCAATATTTATTCTAGAAGCATGCAAACTATTTCACCTCGCATGAAAACATATGTCAAACCTAATTATAGGAGTCTTTACTCCCCAGAGCATCTGTTAAGTGATACACACATGAAATTAAGATTCAACCTGAATGCAACTGCATCATAAATTAGCACTTCGCGTTTCTGGGGAGATTAGAGAAATTAAATATTTGCTCAAGATAACATTGTGTGATAAGAATCAACTACATACAACCTGTACAACATGGTGGGATTAAAGCTTTATAAATCACACAAATGTACTGGAGCTAATGCTGCTAATGTACGTAAAGAAATATGTATGATTTACAGAAGTCAAATCAGTAATCCCTACCTCAAGAAGTGAGCTGGTCCTTCCCAAACTCTGAGATTAGGGAGGATCTACTGGAAAACTCACACCTCCAGCATTCAAACACATGGATGACAGGCAGTACTATGAGGAGAAAAAAATCTAGGTTTTTTAGCACTAGAAAGGAAATAAGCCTAAAGCAAGCACCCTAAGTACCTCACAGTACCATATCCAGAACACCTGAACAATATTTCTGATCAATTACTGATGGATTTACAAACTGCAATAAAATGTGAAATGGGATTTAAATGTGCTGCTTACAGCTACTACCTACACCAGTTTTGAGTAGCTTGTTTCCAAACCGCCATGTGGACCCAAGTATGTGAATATACTTAAAATACAGCAAGTGAGTCTGCAGAAGAGATTTTAAAAAGCACCATTAGAAAAAAACAGAAGGTTAAAAGTGCTTGTGGTGAGCCTTGTGGCAGGCTAAGAGAAGCAAAAGGCTGAGAGAATTGGGATTGTTGGGTCTGAAGAAGAGAAAACTCAGGTGATGCAACTGCCCCTTCCAGGTCCTGAAGGGAACCTGCAAGGAAGGCGAGAGAGACTTTGGACAAGGGCTGGAGGGACAGGACACAGGGAATGGCTTCCCCCTGCCAGAGGGCAGGGATAGAGGGGATATTGGGAAGGAATTGTTCCCTGGGAGGGGGGGGAGGCCCTGGCACAGGGTGCCCAGAGCAGCTGTGGCTGCCCCTGGATCCCTGGCAGTGCCCAAGGCCAGGCTGGATGGGGCTTGGAGCAGCCTGGGATGGTGGAAGAGGTGGAAGGAGATGAGCTCTGAGGTCCCTTCCAACCCAACCATTGCACGATTCTGTGAGTCCAGGATGATCACCCCTGGGTACCTTCCTGCTGCACAGCAGCTGCAGGGCAGCCTTGCCCTTCTACAGCTCCCAAATGCTGATTCTGGAATGTCAGGGAGAGCAAATAAATTACAGAATTAGGGAGATGGAAAAGTAGCAGGAGGCTGCAAGAAATGCAGCCAATCAAATGGAGGAGAGAACAAATCTAAGAGGAAAGTTGGCAAGATTGGCCTTTTGTTAAGTGCTAAACCACCTCTGAATTATCTGTATTGCATCATCAGCACAGCACATTTGAACATTCTGAACAAAGCTTTTAGACTTTTAAGTATCTAAGATGGGACATTAAATAGTACTCTCTAAAACCTCATTTTGAAAGAAAATATTGAGGTATATTCCTTTCCTGAATACCGATTCATTTCTGCTGTGGGCTGTATCTCTCTATCTTGTTTATTGAAACCAGAATTTTTTGTTTCAATTTCAGGGCACTTGGGACAATGTTCTTGATTTTTATTAACACTATTGTATAATTATATATTAGATTTGAAACTAATCTATAAATTAGTAAGTTACTAAATAAATTATTTCTATTGAGGTAATAACAAAAAATATTATTATTTCACCCTGAGCAGGGGTATGGGAGTGCAAGAGCAACTCTTTATTGCTAAATGCATAACCATGTTACAGATGAATTACAAAAATCTACAGATCAAATAAAAACCAACAAGAGGAAGCATGAGCTGACAAAGACAGCAGGGGTGTCTATGGGGTTGTGACAATGAGATTTAGAACCACTGACAAAATTATTAACCTGGCCCAAGCAAACTGCATTTCAGAAAGAATACCCTGAAAGGTTCCAGCGTGTTCACATGCTACAGGGCAATCCAAATCTGAAATTTTGCATTTCAAACTCACTATTTTAAGAGCTCAAAAAACTGAAATTTGGAAGATCACTCACAATATTCTCTTCCAGAAAACTTTTGTTAAAAACCTGTTTTCCATACAAAATATAAGCAGATTTAGCTACAATTACCAGCAGGATCATTGATACCTGTTACCACAATAACTTCTCAACAGAGGGATGCCTTCCTACAATATTATTTCTACAGTAAAACACGTTAAACATGAAGTTCAAATGTCAGGTTGGCTCAGGCTGAGGTAACCTTTAGCTCTGAGCAGTTCACAGCTCTTGTGCAATGTCACAGCACTAAAAGCCTTCATTTGTGTGCCCATGTGGAAGCCACCCAGCCCTCCTGACACAGAGCATGGACGGGAAAGTTGTTCATTACTGAACACAACAACTGAACTAAAACAACACTGGCATCTTCCCTGAATCCGCAAGAAGGGAATTCTAGAGGAGAGGCCCTTGACTGAGGCCGTGGGACAAGGCACTCCAAGACACAAGGTAGGATAAATACCCTGCTCTTGTAAAACACAAATGCTAAAGATCAGGCTCCAAAGAGAAGAAGAACCAAACCCCACTTGTTGAATGAGAGGTCTGAGATAAGTTAATTCCAGTATCTCTGAGGGGCAACACACACATCCCCCCAAGGCCGCTTCCCCAGGGAATGCTGCTCGTGCCAGAGCCAGGCGGAAACCCTGGACCTCAAATGACTGAATACTGGCATTTGACGAAGGCACCTCCCATTACCTGACCATATTCCTCATTTTTTCATTAGGCAGCACCAAATCCAGCCTGCAATATCTGGATAAACCTCCAAGAATGGTAAACTTCACCACCCATCAATTTGTGCTGCTCAGACCTCCTCTGGGGCTGAATGACAAACACGTAAGGGATCCATGTCAGAGACGTATTTGTGACCACTTTGGGATCTACGTTCCAAAACAGAAATGCAGCTTTTAGAAAATATTCCCATTTTAACAAGCAATGGTGCACACTAATAGAGCCCTAGAAATAGTTTTACAATTGAAACATTACACACAGTAACCGCTATTTATACTTCAATATGTCAGCCTTAAATATTTACTTTTCCACTCACTCAGTTTACATGTTGTGCCAGCAGAGCACTTTCTTGCATCATTTAAAAAGCTTATAGAAATTTAAAACTATCAGAGCAATAAGGAAAAGTATTATGAAATAAGTCAAATTAAATGATGAGGCAAAACATATTTGCTACTTTTTATGCAAAAATTAATTTCACGCAGAGACGCACAATTTCTACAAGTAAATTAGGTACTTCACATTATTTGTTCTGATTAAAAAGAACACCTTTTCTTGAAAAGCAAACTCTTTTGAACTTTAATCTCTATCCAGGCTTTCCATTGCTACATGGAGACCATTCATCAGTTGGCAACATGCTACTCCCCTGCCACATGGGCTCTGAAAAGCCAGTGACGAAGTTCAGAGCAAGTAAACCTTCCTAGGTAGAGCTGCACATCACAGAGCTGTACCAGCAGTTACTGAACATTTTTCCCAGAAAGCAAACGGGCTGGGCAGCTGTATTTTGACAAGAAAAGTCATTTCCTTTTATGGCCCAGAGTTGGTGGCTGTGGTCTGGGGTGGGAAGGCAGTGGGCAAGCTCCCCGTGCTTCATCCGATGGCACTGTCATCCGTGGTCCAGCTGTTCTTCCCAGAGTCACCCTGATGATTCCTTCTAGCACTCACTTATTTTCAAGTGCAGAAGAGACGCTCTAGATAGGATATTGTATTATTTACTTTCCCTTTTGCTCTATTTTAGGTCTCATAAAGCCAGAGTTTAAACAAACAACTAGGATTGAAAACCGTTTATGGGCACTTCCTAGCCCACTGGATTTGGGCTCCTCTCCTGCAAAGGAACCAAGACAGGATCAGCTGTTCTGCCACTTTTCCATTTGTATATTTAAATTTTTGTGCCATTAAAACCAGCTAAAATGGATTTTGAAGAACAAATGGCCTGGAAATTTACCGCCAATTCATCAACACTGAGATTGCACAAGGTCCCATGTCGCGGCCCATATAAAATTAAAATGATGACTGTGACTGTTTCCAATCGGTTTTTGGCCCTTTCCTTGGGAATTCTGAACTGATGGGCACTTAAGCTGGAACAACTGCAAGGAAGAAAGCAAGAGAGCAGAGGAAGTGGGAAAGCCCTGTAGCAGATGAGCTGCAGACAGATGAGGAACACCTGTCCAGGAGCAGATCTGCTGAGAGGTTCCCAACCAGCTTCCCTTGCTACTTATTCCCATTTTTTCATTTACTCCCTTTGTCTCAGCTCTTCACTCTTCACTTGTATTAAACACTGAACCAGCCCTTTTTTGTAGCTTTAATCTCAGAGTGGAAACCTGGAAGGAAAGACTGGAAGGAAGGATGGGGCAATAGGGAAAAGTAAGATGCTGGAGGCATGGAAGAAAAACATTTCTGTAAGGAAGATAAAACAAATTTTCCAAAGGGTAGTTGGAAATTCAACAATTCTAATCTACGTGGAAAGTGGAAGGCCAAGAAATCAGGGCTAAACACTCTCTGCATCATATTACAAACAGCAAAGCATACCACCCCTACTTAAAAATCCTCATCCAACTTCTGCCCTTTTCTAAAACAAAGCAAAACTGACATTTTGATGGAGGTGATCTCCAAGCAGCATTCAGAACCACTGCAGCAGCAGAGAAGAATCAGCCTCTTAAATGGAATGCACTTCCCCTTGTGGTTCCTTACTTCAAGTTACACTCATGAGAAGAGAGGGGGAGAACCAGCAAAGAAAGGGGGAAAACCAGAGTGCAAGTGAGCAGCAGGAATGGAAGGATACAGCCTGAGGGGCATTAATGCTGAGCCTGGAGGCCGAGTTGTAGCTTTGCTGGTCAGTTATTTGCACAAGCTTTACAGGCATGGGAAAACTGTGAAGGTTGTCAGGAAACACAAAACCTCCTGTGATGGAAAATCCTGCAGAGAAACACATCCTGGCCACTGCCCGAGCCCCAGCCTGGTAGGGCCTTTCTGGTCCTCCAGCAAACAATGTGCAACTCCAGCAATTCTGAAAAAACTGAGCTTGGAAACTGAATGGAGAAATTAAAAACTCCTTCTCCATCAAAAGCTCTGGCACAGGGTGCTCAGAGAAGCTGTGGCTGTCCCTGGATCTCTGGAAGTGCTCAAGGCCAGGCTGGATGGGGCTTGGAGCAGCCTGGGACAGTGGAAGGTGTCCCTGTCCATGGCAGGAGGTGGGATGGGATGAGTTTTAACGTCCCTCCAACCCAAACCAGTCTGGGATTCCATGACTCTGTGAGAGGGAGGGATTTAGATCACTGGAGTAAATCTCCATTCTGCTCAAGTCACACTGACCCAACAGGAGTGGGAGACTGGAGAAACAGGCCACCAGTTCTCCCTGTTGTTTCTTGGGAATGTGCTGTATCATACCATATCATACTCATACTCAAACGAGTGAAATATATTTATACTTTGGTTTTTTCCCCAATCCATGTTTAAAACTTGGTTTCCACAACCTGTGGATGGAGAGATCAAAATGAGTTAGGGACACAGCTCACGCTGTAATTTTAAATTGCAAATTAAAGGCAAGGCATAGCCTGGAGAAGTTCAGGGCTTGTGAAAGTTCAGTGTTGTAGAAATTGTTTAAATTATAAGAAGATTATAATGGGAAATTTAAATAATTAGATCTGGCACTGTTATATTAGACTTGAACAAAACCAAATAAAAGATTCAAGTTTCAAACTTGGAGAGAGAACAAATTATTGAGGAAACTGGATACAAACATTCACTGGCAGCCTTTCGTAATAAACATAACCCTGTGCAATTTAACAAGGGAACTAAAGAGGTATAAAAATTAATAAAACAGATGCAAAGAAACCCTTAGGTAAAAACCCTGACAAAAATTAATCTAAAAGATACAGTTCCCTAAAATTTGCTGAGACCCTTCAAAATTAGTACTTCAAGCAACAATTTTCCCAATTATGAAAAGAAACAGATTTAAAAAAAAACACCAAAACCCAAATATAACCATCAAAACAGATACCATAAAACCCCAAACTGTGCAGGAGGGAGAGTCTCAAGTTTTCAGTACCTAAAAACAGCCCTCGAAGTGCTCCTCCCCTAAGGATATTTAGATCTTAGTCACATGGGTTTTTAAGGTATTTTTATTTAGTCTCCCTGTAGATAACTGCAGGGAGAGAGCTGCTAACACGATATTAAATTAATGATTTGATGGCTGCCCTCATGGCTGAGAGAGGCTTTAAGTCTGAAATATTACCAATAAACCATTAGGGCTCAGCAATCCCAGAGAACACTCAAAGACACACACACTGCTGCCATTACTTGCAACTTTGTCTCAATCAAAAAGTCAAATTTATTTTCTTATTCTTTGATACTTACCTGCTTATTGATAAGCCTATATAATTGTACAGGTAGATAAGGAAAAATAAAAATAAGAAGAGAAAATATTTGAGAATCTCTTACAATACACAAGTGCTCTTGTTTGCATGAGGAGGAAAATGGATCTTTTCCTACTGTGGCTCATATTTTCACCCAAATCACCTATTTTTCATTTTCATCTGATCATTTGCAACATAATTTTGGAAAATACACAGAAAGAACAGCTCACACAAAAACTTTTCCAGATAGCTACATCTGGTTTGTTTTTGTAAATTTAGACAGTGTGAGCGAAGTTTCCAGTTAAATGGACTTGGAAATGCAAGAACTCCAGAGCAGGGCAGAATAAATTCCAACGACAAACACACTTGTAATCACAAAAACTTATCACACAAGTGTACCCACAACAAAAGCACCTTCAGAGCAGGGATCAGCAGCTCTGCAAACCAAGGCCTGGCTCAGTCCACTGGGATTGGGCTTGGCTGGCCAAGGAAATGTGGATAAACAGGGAAAGAGAAGACACAACAGGCAGATTTGCTCCCGCACAGGCGCCGCTGCCCTGGGCTGTCACATCCACCTGCTAAGGACACGGGCTGCTCCTGCAGCACCAGCACCAAGGGTGGGAAGGGACATCCAGCTTCTGCCTTGGCATTTGGAAAGGCTGCAGCATTCAAAGGTTTTCACATCAAAAGCAAAACAACCCCCAAACGTTCCTTTGCAGTGTATTTTTTTTTAGTTCTGAGCTAACTGAATTGATGGATTTATTTATACACTTATACATGTGCATAAAAAGACAAAAATTAGTATCATTGGATGTTGGATTTCTACCAATAGGAAAAACTTTGGTAATGAGAAGCAGAGAATGATTAAATGCTAAAATAGAAAAGAAGAAAAAAAGAGAGAGTAACCCTCTGAAGCCCCTTGCTGTGCTCAGCCAGTTGTCATCAGGGGTAGGGCAACAAGTATCTGCTCCACACCACGTTTCCCTTCCAGAAATGGGTACCACGATAACATGCAGCTTGCACTGCGTGGGCAAACCTGGATCTGTGCACCCTTGAGCTCCTCAGGGGCTACAGACCACTGGGATGGGCCACCTCCATCCCAGTGCTGAAGAAAGGCACAGCTGCAGCATTACGCTGCTGCTCGATGTGGCTTCTGGTGACAGCAAAGACCATCTCTGTCTACTTTGAGTGGAGCAATTCTCTTTCATTCTGTGTCCTGGACAAGCCAGACAGTTCACAACACACAAAAAACCCCAAAACAACAACCTCAGTAAATCAGCAACAGCTCTATGCCAAATTATTCAAATTATTCAGAAAGAGGATTAAAATTCTTGCAATGCCATCTTGCTGAAACACTGCGTGGTTATTCCCAGTGGCCCAGCAGCGATTCATCCCTATAATCCATGGCTGCTCCAGCTTTCTGATGCCTCCTGGGAGGTGCTGGCTTACCTTCTCACCACTCCAGGCCTCACCTGCCCCAAGGCCACAGCCCAAAGCTGTTCCCACAGGGCTCCTGAATCCCTGCTGGAGGTGTTGGTTCCCACAACATGTTGGTTTCCACAACCATGTGGGAACAGGTTCCCACACATGGCAGTGCCCTTGCAGCAGATTAAGCACAGGGCTTCCTGCTCCAGCTCCTTCCCCTCCACAGGTGACCCTTTCCAGTCTGGAGAATGGGGCCATCTCTCTCATCTGGAGCTTCTTCACAACTAACACAACTGCTGTACCTTGCTCTTTTCTAGACATCCATCCATCCATCCATCCATCCATCCATCCATCCATCCATCCATCCATCCATTCCACCCAATTGTTTTCTTACAGGCTCTCTCCATTTGGTTCACATCTCTCTAACTGATGTTTCTTCTATTATTGAAACAACTTCTGACGTTTAATAACTAGACACTCCCCAAAAAGTGCTTCAGATTTCAACTTCTTAGAATCTCTTCCCTCACATTATAACCCACCATGCCTTTGGCTACCATTTCCCCACTGTCTTCCAGTTTTTACAAATACCATCACGAAATTCCTCTCTAATTTACTCCTTAGAAGATACAATCTAATGGGTAATTAAAAATATAAAAGAGAATTTAGGATTAAGTATTTTGCCTTAACAACTTCCATTCCATTAAAATATTTTGCTGTCATAATGCCTACAGGGATTATCTTCAGTTGCAAGAGAACAATGAAAACAAACACTTAAAAATTATCTATAAAAGCCACAATATTTTGAGCAAAGCTGCCGTGGTGCTATTGGACCTTGGAAACTTGCACCAAAATATGTGAGATATTGCTCAGAGGTCAGTTTTACCCTTCAGTTCTATGGCTAGAAACCATAGTAGTACTAATATGTGCAAATCCCACCTTTCCTATTTCATATCAGCAAATTGCATTGGGAACACTATTACAACTCCCACCAGAAAATCCACCACTACCTCCACTTGTTTAAGGTTTTGAATTATTGGCAAACAAATATGAAAGAACAAAGAAGCAAATAACAAGAGGGTAATAAACAAGAAGATTAACATATGACTAACTACATCGAACTTAAATAAAAATATGGAGTACTTTTTATGGAGGGGACAAGGACTGCAGAGTTTGTTTATAAAGGAGTCTGGTTCTTTTCCAAGTTTCACGTTGCAGCCTGAAAATAACTTCTTAAAACAGCTGTCAGGTTTTTTTGGGAGGAGGAAGAATGATCTGCCAGCAAATACGACCTTTCTTTAGAGCACATGGGTTATCATGGGTTGTGCTTCACGGAGAAAATTCAGCTTCTGTGTGGCCCCTAAAATCTGCAATCAGGGACGTGGAAGAGCATCTTCCAGTATGGAAGAGCATCCATGGCTCTGGTCTGAGAGCTCAGGAGACCAGGGCAATTAATCATCCCCCACTGGGCCAAAAATCACCTGTTAATCTTCCTTTCACTCAGATTCTTTTAAAACATTTTTTTTTCACCAATTAACATCTTATTTAAGTAGATTAAAAAAAAAAAAAAGCAATATATTTTAAAAATTTAGCAATTAAAGCTCCAAATCTCATAACAGTATATTTTAAAGTCAAACATGTAGCAACTCTACAACTTACTGACTATGCTGTTAACACCACTTTAGTGATGACCTCTCAGATTTTCATGGTTTAGATGCATTTCCTCTCTGCTCTCTTGGCTGATACAACAACAGCTAAAGACATGTAAACTTTTTTGTACAATGTACACTGATAGTTCCAAAACTCCTCATTTCTCCACACATGGAGACACGTTCACAACAGAAGTACTTACATAAACAGTTGTGCTAAGTAGTCCCTGTATCCAAAACAAAATTATTAGCTGGATATATTTACTGAATTAGTCACTTCCACATCTGGCACAGGTGGGAGCTCCTCCACATTTTAAAGGTCCTGGAATTTTCTTTGGGAAGCAGAAAATAACAGAATTCATCTTGGATATACTGCTGCTGCTGCAGTATGTTCTTTCTATCTCCAACATCCAAAAAATTAAATTTTGGTTCAGGAAACAGCAGGAATTGCCCCAGATGCAAAGCAGCATCAGAAAACTTTAGACCATTAAAGAATCACTTCCCTCCTCCCAAAAAAGTATCACTTAAAATCTCTCTGTCTTCTAAAGCCAGTGTGACATTGTAAAAAAAAAAAAGAGAAATCATTACCTGCTTTGTATTAAAACAGGCAAACAAACAAATTACAAAAAAATTATTTCAAATGCTGCTGTGCTGAACCTGTAATCCTTTATCTCATTTTTGGAATGACAGTGTCTGGTACACCCACAGTCCCTCATCCCTTTTCATTCTAATATCCAAATGCAGATTTGACTTTCTAAGACCTCCAACTATTTTATGAAGGATTTATACTGCCACAAAGTACAATTCTCCCCTTTATCCCCCCTTCAATGTGTGAACAAAAATGCAGTAGGCTGATAATGTGTGGGACTGTGATATGAGAAAATAAAAAGAGTGAGACACCCTGTGTCCTATGGAACAGTAATACTAATTTTAGCTACTCACTATTCACTATTTAGTCTATTTAACCGTGCTCCAGTAACAAGCACCTGGATTTCTGGACAAACCTCAAATACAGCATTTTGGGAACCACTGTCACCAAAACATTAGCACAGCTTCTTATGAATAAATGAGCTCATGTCCCTGCCTCAGCACAGACCAGCACTTTGTGTCGCTCATGAACCACAGGTACAGTTTGAAAGTAAAAACAGGTATGACTGCTTGGGATTTAAACCTGGGTTTAGGATTCCCACAGCAGAATGTACAGTAGAAATCTCAAGCAAGGCAAGGCTTCTTCGCCACATCTTCAGGAGTCTGGTGTCACATTAAAAATTCCTCACGTTGGCAAAAATTACATTTCATGGAACAGGAAACTGAAACAGGGTTTTCTAGAAGTTTGTAAGAGCAAGCAGGGACGCCATGAAACAGCCTGAGACACCCAGCAAGAGCTTGAAGTGCAGTAGGATCAGGGACCTGCCTTCTCTGTCAGGTTATTGAATGGGCATGGCCAAAAATGATACACTCAGACAGTCAAATGTCCAGGCAAGGGGGTTTTAGGAACAGGCTCCACAGCTACAGATGAGGAGTTTGCTCAGTAGGAAAATTAAAGGACTATCTATTTCCAAACCAGGCACCTGGCCCACCCTCCTTTACTGCAATATCCATGCACAAGTAACACACCTTTAATCCACACCAGTTACTCAAATACCTGGTGATCCTTCCAGTGCCTGCACTGTGCCAATATGGGAGATTTTTATCCCCTGACAAAGGAAAGAGTAAATACTAGAGAGTAAAATTTCATCCCCATTTATCACAGTTCAGCTAAATATTAATACAGAAATAACCCAATGTATATAAATCAAAACACTTATTTTAGCCTTTCTTGAAAGTAAAGCGTGATTTTCTTCAATTTAGGAGACAGGGCAAAGTCACATGAGGAAAAGAAACAGCTCAGAAAATGGGAACCATTTCTTTGTCCTGCAAGGTTCTAAAAGAGCCATGACCAGCTCCAGCACAGGGATGGGATCCTTGCTGGATTTGCTTGATTGTGGCCCAGCCATAAATTCAGGCTATCCCGCCTTCTTTCCCTCCTTGATAGCACAGCCCCTCAGCCGTGCGGAGCAGGACAGCACACACGGAGTGGGGTATTGGGGGCTTTCTGCTGTCACTGTGTGAACACAAACCTCAGCACCTGAGGAGCCCAGGTAGCAGCACAGGCTTCATCAGTTTAATACTGCTCCTTGCCTGAGAGGTGCCTCAGTCTACAAATAAAGACCCAAGGATGAACCCCTTCAATGGCCATCTAACACCAGCTACACTTCACTGGCTCATTCTCCCTATGACTGTCCTCCAACAGCCATTAAAGCAGGGTTGTAATTTTATATATGCATTGGAGGGCCAATAGAAACTCTCATAAATACTGCAGGCCATCCTTCTTCTGACCCCAGAAATCTGTTTATAGGGTAACTCTTTGTGTTTGTTGCCCAGAGAAGCTGTGGATGCCCCATTCCGGGAAGTGTCCAAGACCAGGCTGGATGGGGGTTGGAGCAACCTGGGACTATGGAAGGGGTCCCTGCTCATGGCAGGGGGTGGAGCTGGATGAGCTTTAAGGTCCCTTCCAACCCAAGCCATGCTGTGACTCTCTGATTTGATACTGAATCACCTAAATACAGCAGCAAAGACTTTTAGAGCAACATTTTGCTTTACTTATATCAGTGAGTCATAGGCTACATTTAAAGCTGTTTTATTTAGGCAAGCTATAGGCATGCTCAATGTATATTAGATGCAGTTCCTGAATTATGTTATGTATTTCCCTCACACAGGCTGTTGTGTTACCATAACATCCCAAAGATGACATTTAACACACACAATCACATTATTTCCACAAATCGATAATTCTGCTGTTAAAACCAACCGGTTCCTCTTTGAAGTGACACAATTCTAACTGTAAACTTCAACAAGTGCCATTTGAATTCGGAGGATTTGGTGTTTCAAAAGCTGCCCCAAACACTGGTGGGGCATGCACTCACTA
Source organism: Hylia prasina (assembly GCA_013397195.1). Taxonomy (NCBI): domain Eukaryota; kingdom Metazoa; phylum Chordata; class Aves; order Passeriformes; family Sylviidae; genus Hylia; species Hylia prasina. The sequence goes on from VYXD01008385.1 coordinate 256,062, forward strand.
AGCAGCACAAGAATTAACAAATCCTTTGCTCCAAATGAGGCAGACAAATAACGCCCCGTCAGCACAATCCCGCTCCATTGCAGCAGCAGCAGCAGCACCACTCACAGTAATTTATGACCCTCTTGGCTGCACACTTGGCTATGGCTGATATTAGAATCATACAACTCCCATCACAACCTAATCCCAAAGTACGTAACTAATACTGTTTCTTTAAGTGCTCCCCAAATTCACTGCTTCAAAGAAGCACTGATGAGGGTGGACACTGAGCAGGCAAATCTCCTAACTTGGAAAGACAAAATTTTAATCTGAATTTTAAGACAAATTCCAACTTTGTCACCTCCTGAAATCTTGGAAGGAATTAAATGCATAACAGATGTACTCCATTTTAAATATAGCCACATCACGCACGCGTTTTTTAGAACACACAGAAAACACTGTGCCTGATAAAAACGCCTCCCGTATGGTCTGATTCACTTTCAGTACCCGACTATGGACACAAAATCATTCCTGACTCCTGGTCAGCAAACAGCCATGGCCAAACTGGCTCTATCCCCCAGCAGGGATAAGCAACAAAGCAAAAGGATCATCCCAGTGCTTCATCAAGGCTCAGAAACCACCACTTTCCTGTCAGGATCCTCTGCCTTCACACTCAAAAAATGGCATTCTTGATGTGCTGAAGCTCCCACCTTCAGCTACCAACAGGTAAGTTCTATGATGCTCCCTATGAAATAGAGCCAAGCAAAACTTTTAGTAAGAAGTGTCAGCCAGTTCATGAACACGCAGGCATTTCTGCTACAAGAATTAAACATGTTTTCCAAGCTGACTAAACAGGATTCAAGCATCTGATTATGGAGAAATAACAGACTGCAGCAACAACTCGGATCATTCTCACGTAAAAAATATTCTAAGGGTGCACATAGTTTCTGAAATGCTATATATACACATATACATGGGGAAAGAGAGAGCAGGGAGTGACAGGAGAAGGGGGAATGGCTTCCCACTGCCAGAGGACAGGGTTAGATGGCATATGAGGAAGGAATTATTCCCTGGGAGGGTGGGGAGGCCCTGGCACAGGGTGCCCAGAGAAGCTGTGGCTGCCCCTGGATCCCTGGAAGTGCCCAAGGCCAGGTTGGACAAGGCTTGGAGCAAACTGGGATAGTGGAAGGTGTCCCTGCCCAAGGTAGGGAGGCAGAACTGGATGATCTTCAAGGTCCCTTCCAACCCAAACCATTCCACAATTCTATGAACTCAGCAGCTTTACAGAATTTGATATTTTTGGACTTATTTGTGGAAAATTATCATCAGATATCAAATTAAAGTATCTGACACAGGTAAGAAAGTGTGACTTCAGTGAAGACTAGCAGACCTTTTGTTTATCTTTGTATCCACAGCAAATTCCAGCAGCAGCAAAGTTTCATAACCAAAGATGTATATGTTACTTTAACATCCTCAGCAGAAAAAATTTAGTTGCTGATCATTAAGGATTCCAGAACCTCGGGTGAGGCACGGGGTGTGTATGTTTCTCTTAAATGGTTTATTGGAATTATGAAACAACTTATAATAAATTTTCTCATCCTCACGTGGTATTTTTAAGAACACTCTCTGCTTCTAGATGATGCCACATTGCCAAGCAGCAAGTAAAACATTAAACACTATTCATATTGTCTCATTAGTAACTTATATGTTCATGACAGAGAATCTCTTTCATAACATGGCTCTTACTAGCAAGGTCAGTCCCAAATAAGGAGTCAGAGAGATGCAAGCAACTTCCCAGAATCATGGAATTATTTGGGTTGGAAGGGACCTTAGAGCTCATCTAGTTCCATCCCTGCCATGGGCAGGGACACCTTCCACTGTCCCAGGCTGCTCCAAGTCCCATCCAACCCGGCCTTGGACACTCCCAGGGATCCAGGGGCAGCCACAGCTGCTCTGGGCACCCTGTGCCAGGGCCTCCCCATCCTCAGAGGGGACAATTCCTTCCCAATATCCCATCTAACCCTCTGGCAGGGGGAAGCTATTGCCTCTTGTCTTGTCCCTTCAGGCCCCTGTAAATGGTCTCTCTTAATGTTTCTTGTCAGCTCCTTTCAGGTACTGTAAGGCCACAACTAAGTCACCTCAAAGCCTTCCCTTCTCCAGGCTGAGCATTCCCCACTCCCTCAGTGTTTCCTCATTTCCTCATAGGAGAGGTGCTCCATCTCTCTAATCAACTTAGTGGCCTCCTCTGGACCCACTCCAAATAACAGGCAAGTTTTAAAAACTGGAAATAGATGGGAAAAGCTAGAAAAGCCTTGGATCAAAGCCTGCTTATCTGCCAGTGCACAGTCACTGTGTGTGACACCGCAGAGGCTCCATCCCTGCCCTGGAAGCCTGTGGCCACTTCTCCAAGCACAGGCCAAACTCAGACCTGCTGGAAACAGCTCTTCCCAAGCATCATGCTGTCTAAACAAAGGAAATTAGGAGCTGATGTTGTACCTGGTCTCTTTGCAAATAATGCCCTTATACAGGAACATTTCCTCATTACATCCTGCCTGTGCACCGCTCCTGTCAGGCCCTGAGCAATTCCAAAAGATTTATCTGCTGGACGCTCGTCCAAGTCGGTCAGAGGTTAGAGACACTCAGTACCTACAGGACACACTTCAAGTGTCCACTGAACATGAGTTAAAGAAGGCAAGAATTTAATTCCAAGTACTACTGGAAACACCTATGGAAAAGCTTCCCAGGAGGTCTTCTGAAAACAGCACAACCAAAAATTAACTTCTACTCCATCTCGGGCATGTGCATCTGAGTCAAACAGCAAAGCTGCACATTTAAAAACTGAAAAGATCCCATTTCTGACTCAAATATCCTTATTTATCTAATGAACTTAAAGAACTAAGCATCCAATATTAGAAGTTTTCATGCATTTCCTGTAGTCTGTGTCAATGTTTCATAGCATGTTTTATTTCAATTATAGACTTTACTCTTTTTTTACGAGGTGCATTTCATTGAGGATTTTTCTTGTTTTTTCACCTTATTGTGCAGTTAAACACAGTCAAACTACAACCACTTTGTCCCTTCAAACATACAAATAATTGTTAATACCAGTGGTATTTTTTATTAGTTCATTTTGCTTTCCATTTTTCCCCCTCTGTTTTAAAGGCCTTCTCATCAAGGCCTAAAAATTAGTAACAGTGGAAGGAAATGAAGTCTTTATAAACAGAGACAGCTGAATTTGGATGCTTTTGGGCTCTTTTCTGCATAGCCCCTCTGCCCCATTGCAGTGGCAGGACCTCTGCTTATGGGAATCATGTACCCAGCAGGAGCTCTGGGAATTCTAAAGCAGATTTTAGTCAACTTCATCTGAAGGAAAAAAAACCCAAAAACCAACAAACCCAAAAGGAAGCAAATTGCTCTTTCATGAGCGATGATCAAGATGTTACTTTTCCTTTGTTTGCATGTTCCCACACATGTGAAGCAGCAGGCAGAAGGAAAGATCCCATCACCAAGCTAGTGGACTTTATTCAGCCAGTTCTTCTGGACCGTGCCAATTTTGGAGATTTTGTAAGTAATGCTCTTTTATGACAGCAACATGATTTCTAAATTTATCAAGTCGAGTTGAAGGTAACAGTTTTAGACGTGCAACAAGAGGAACAGTAAGTGCCATAAGTGAAATAAAGATTTGCAATATAATCGTTATATACATGGTTTGCCAAGAATTCCCACAGTAAGTTACTGTAGCAAATACAAACTCAAAAAAATTATTTACAGGCACTTGAGAGGGAGATTTTGATCCTGAGGGATGCTAGCTGAAGAAATATATCTAGAACATTTTGTTCCTCCACAAAGAAATTTCAGAACCATGAAAAAATACCAATCCCTCAAGCCATATATCTAGTAGGCTTTTTGCTCAAGGTTAAAACATTTGGGGGGGGCAAATGAAAGAGAATATTAATTTGCTGAAAACAATTTGACTTGAAAGGGCAGTAAAGATTTCTGGTGTAGTTCAATACAGACTAATGCCTTGCCAGAACCACCTCACCAGCCAAATCTGTCCTGCTGCCTAAGACAGAAGCCGTGCCCAAACATGACCTCTGAGGAAAGAACGAGCTGTAATTCCATGGTACATCCTCGGTTTGGGATTCTTTTCCAACTGCCACTTTATATTTTCACAAATTATTACTTGGAAGCAAGCAGGTACACTTTTCAAACCCTGCGTGGCTCTTCTTTAAATTGAGTTCCAACAATTCCCTCCAAACCTATGAAAGAGCCATCACAATAATGCAAACTGATACAACAGAACCTGTTAAAATGTGTTAATGAAGCTTTATTGACTAGCTGGCTTCTCTGCAAAAGCAACTCCCACTGGAAGTTAAAAATTTAAAGGCTAGGAATTTTTTTTTTCTTCCTTTCTTTTCAAAGGACACAAATGAGATTGAAAATCATCTAAAAATAGCTGAGAATTTTCAAGTGTCAGCTGTAATGGAAAGAGCAATGGCTGTCTCTCCTTACAGAGCCAGGATGGATGGAGTGAGCTTGTGATTCAGGATCAAGGGAGACAGCTTACACAAACTGTAGATGGTAGGAAATAATTCGAATTTCCTCATTTTAATAATATTCCACAACAATCTACAGCAAATTGAAATCCAGTGAATTGTACTTTAAAAGTGGTGAATGTAAATTCTTATATTCTTTGCCTGCCAGCAGCAGTGAAGTACATATTGTGAAATAACTGCAAGAAGGGTTTTAAACAACCCATTCAAATCATGCATCCTCCTCACGACAGAAGATGAATATAAATTACATGTCTTTGACTTTGTTTTGTCTTTTCCATCAATCTTTTCCCCAAAAAGCACCATGTCAAGGCTTGTGTTTAAAGAAGGTGATCTCTCTCATTTGAGCAGTTCCCTACTTCTTAAGATTTTCTGATGTAAACAGGAGAAGGAAGCTCAGATTTGCAATTTGCAGGGTACCTGTGTACATCATGCATCCAGATTTAGGGTAGCCAAAGACAGAAACACAGGTCAAAGCCTCTGCAGATGATGATCACAGAATGCAGCAGAAGCCATGGTGTCCCTCCAGTATCACAGATCTGAGATTTCAGCCCTCACCTTTCCCATATTCCAGAATGAAGCTCCACCGTGGCCACGCTCTTTTGAGCTCCTGCAGGATGTCAATGTTTTAAGGTCTGCGGAAACTGCTCCTTCACAGTGTTCATACAGGGCTTAAACAGGCAGAGCTGCAACACTTGACAATCAGACCCTCAGTGCTGCCTTGACTTATTTATTAATTAGTGTCAGGACATGAGAAATTGAAACCAGAGGCCATGTTGTTAAACAAAGTGTATGGTTAGGGCCAGGCTCCATCCCCTTCAAAGTGAAGAACCTTACACGAGTTCTAACTATGCTTAAAAATTATTTGTCACTGTGTCCAGTCGAATTAGCCTGTAAACAAGTTATCAAAACTCAAAGCCTCAAATGCCAACATCCAAGCTGCCCTTAAATAATAAGAGCAGCTGAAGAGTGAATATTTTTAATGGAGAGATTTTTCTACTTAGTTTTGCATAAATAAAACTATGAGAAACTCAAAAAATCATCCTCAAAATCTGGAGAAATTGTGGCTTCCTGTCCAGGCCTGGCAGCAATCTGAGCAGTACCTGCACATAGACCAAATTTACTTAGAGAAAAAGATGTCATTTTATCAAGTCATATTTGGAAAGATCAATAATCACTAGGTGTTCCTACTGAGTTCTTTCTTCTGTTTATAGCTATGAAAGACATGTACATGAAGTGAATACTTGACAAGAACTAGGTTGAGCAACTATATTCACTATTTACCTCCTTTTCTTTATGCTATTACACAGTAAAATTACAGATCATGTCAAAATGTTAAATCAATGTAGAATTTGCTTCTCCCTGGCAATACGCCTTTGTGCAAATTACCTCTAATTATTATTCTTTATCTGTCATTGAACACTTTCCACTTTTGAAATATAGGAGTGAAGTGAACCTGTATGTATGATATTTTATTTTCACTATTGCACAAGATCATGAACCGCGACCTCAACAACAGTTAATAGGTCAGATTACATAAAACTGATAAATTGACTGGTCACTACAATTTACTGTCATGGTCAGCACGCAAAATTCTCCTTGTGGGAAAGTGGAAATACATACACATGCTTACTTAATTACCACTTTTTTTTAAAAATGGACATTTGTTCTATTTTTGCCTGATCATCAGATCAGTGTCACGAGCACATGAAATCCAGAAGCAGAGCGTGTCACAAGCCAGTTCAATAAACACAAAAAGCCTGCATCTAAAGCCTTACATTTATGGAACGTGATGAAACCAAAGTTGAACAGAAAGACCTGCACAGCAGCTGGCAAGACACGAGGCAAGCACCTTAACCCCCCTCCTTGACTCCAAAACCCTCACTTGTTAAAGACTAAAGCTGCCCTTAGCCCCACAGCAAAGCTGAATCTGCAGAGCCATCCTGCTGGCACGAGCACAAGCCTTCTAGATTTACCCTGTGCCCACCAGGCTGGGCTCCAAAAGCCAAGGAAAACTTTCATCTGATCTTTCATCTACCTCTGAACTTCCACAAGCACGTGACAGCTACAGGTCCTCTGTGCACAGCGCTGGTAAAGGACAGGGAGTCAGGGCAGGCAGGGCAGACTCCAGCACTGTCAGGGTAGGATCCTGCTCTCCCCTGATTGGTCACAGATGGGAAGGAGGGTAGAAAACCTCAATGATTTATCTCTTCATAACCTGACCCAAGACCTTTGTCTTTCAGGAACACCAGTGCCGTGTTCTGGCAACCCAAATGTGGAGCAGCAGTGGAGTATCAAGTCACCAAGCAGAGCTGTGTCCCATGTGCCATGGGAAAAGCATGCCCTGGTTGCCACCCTCTAAAGAGCCAGGCTACTCATGGACTAAAAGGTTTCACCATTGAGCAAAATGGTGACTTTCACAGCCAATTTACTTATTACTAAAGAAACACTTTAAATTATTAGCAGATATTAAAAGAAACAGAGAGAACAGTGAAAGCAGCACATCAGCTGGAGATCTTTGATACGCTTTATCAGGGACAGCCACTGCTGGCCACAGGTGACCTGGTGGGTGCTCCTGCAGTAAGTGCTGTGAAAGCCAACCTTCCCTGTGCCACCAGCCCTGGCTCAGCCAGGTGACAGTGAGCACAAGAATCCCTTAGCATTTTCTCCATGATGAAATAAGGGACAGAATCAGAGACAAAAGCATGGCTGTATTGTCAAGAGCTAACAGGAATACAGCAATAAAGGCACTCCTTGAGGCAAACTTAACAAGAAGATGTCTGGCTGCAGAGAGTTCAGGAATTATTGTGGGTATCAGTGCACCCAGAAAGGCCCCAAATGAAATCATGGTTCTGCTGTGCTATGCCCTGTAAACACAGAGAAAGCATTCTTGCCCCAACATGCTTACGTATTTTGAGCACTCAAAAAACAAGATGCCGGTGACCCTGGTATTTCTGGAAGAGTTGCTGGCTGGTAAATAGCAATATTGTGACCTCCCAAGTAACAAGAAAGAGAAATGCAAACAACCAAGAAGAACAGAGCAAAACAAAAATATTTCCATAAGCAGAACATTTTATATCCCAAGAGATCTCTGCCTCCGAAGCTCGAAGGGGACACATTAACCTGTGTTCTATGACTCTCAGTATCTCATAATCTTCAATACATTTATTTGCTAGAAAGCTCTGCAAGAAAAAAGAAAATGTGAATTGTCTCAAATCCTACTGGAAAATTATTATGGAAGATATAACTGAAGTGATGGCTGGGGTTTATCTGCAGACTTCAAAAATTCACTGCCACACTGCAGTGGTACGCTCCCTTTGCATCCAAGGGGATCAGGTACTGTGAAAACAGGGGGGGTCTAAGGAATCTTAAAACATAGAGCAGTCAGAAATAGGCAGAAGTATTGCAAAGCATCACTGACAAGCTCTGCTTTTTGGTTTCTTTTAAACACCAGCTCTTTCATTCCCAAGTCAGAACAGTAAGGAACATACTAGGGCCCCGCTGCTTGCACTAAGGAGCCAAGAAAGCAAAGGAGGAAGAAAAGATATTCCCATCCTAAGATTCCAGTGAACAATAAAACAGAAAAAAATTTAGTTTTGCCTCATCTCCAACAAACAGGAAGGGCAGCACTAGGACAACTTGGGGTACATGAGCCTGAGTATTTCAAATGGAATGGGCAGCAGGGTTTTGAAGCAGTTTGCCCAAGTGACTCTCCCACACCCTGCTTCGGTGCACACTGGAGAGCTGTACCTGGATTCCTTCGGGGGGAAGCGAGCCAGAGGACTGGCTCCAGGGGCACGCCTGACATGCTCCAGCCACAGAGGCACTTTTATTCCAACACCTGCTCCAGGAGTGGTGTTAGGTAGAAGTCCTGAAGTGAGTGGAACGTGGACATTGTGTGCTCAGCACCTCCCACTTTGCTCTTTGAAGAGTTTACTTGCTCCTGTGGACTCAGCCTCAAAGATAGGCTGCTGCAGCTCAGACAATTAAGAGATAATACACTAGACATACAGCATAAAAAATAGGATATAATTAAGATATCAAAGGTTGAAAGGAAGCTGAGAATTGGAGTACTGGTAGGGAAACAAAGCTTATGTCTGTTATCTGTATAGCACTTCTATGAAGAGTATGGGGTATGACATAATTAAACAACCACTACAAACTTCCTCTTCTCTATCACTACTATCAATGGATTCTCAGGGAAAATAGTAAAGCAAAGCTTCCTAAGAGCACCTCCATTCACAGCACTAAGCAGGTGCTAGGCAGAGATCAATTAATTAAGAGGTGAAATCTCAGTTTCCCTTATTAAATCTCAGAGCTGCTCCCTAACAAAACCCTCCCCTGCAGCAGATCCTGCACACCAGCCCATGGCACTGCTGTTCGATGGCTTTTTATCATTGGCTTTGATGTATTTTTTCCCCTGATGGCATTTACCTAATCAGCTGAGTAATCTGGCTGCAGAACAAAGTTCTGAGGAAACAGGGAAAAATGGGCAGCTCTGAAGCACCCACTACCTACCACATCCCCTGAGGGTCTGTGCATGGGAGGGAACAGAATAAGTGTGCTACAAACCTGTAGCTAAAGGCACTCATGGCAAAGATCTGCTTGGCTTAAGAAGTACACACAGCCTCTGATTTCTATAACTGCATAAGACATTGGTAAGAAATGGCAGCTGATTACCGTTCTACAAAAAAATACAGAAGGGAAATGGGGAAAAAGCAAAGCCCAACCCATATTCCTCGTTAAAGTAATTCTTACCATATGCTCCAGCAACATTTCAGGGTAAAAAGAAACCATCAAATGTCAGTTCACAAAGCAAATTTCACCTTATCTAGACTGCATATCGGTTTGTCCATCTGTAGTACCCTGGCTGAAACAGGGGTTGTGAAAGGCATTCAGAGCTGCAAAATCCAAACCTCTGTATTGAGGAGGCAGAGCAGCCTGTGCCCTCTCATGGTAAATGCAACCAAAGACAGAACAGAAGTCTGAGAAAGACCATGAAAAACCCACTGCTGGCATGTGGTATAATTGCTCTACACAGTGGTCTTGTGATCTCCCAGAAAATATAAACAAATAAATAAGAATATTTAGGAGCAGTACCATCAGTCTCCACAACTAAGTTCATGTCAGTTTGGGATTAATATTGAGAACAGATATAAATGCAGCAAAAATACTGAATTTTATTTGTTGCTGCAACACAGCCTTCACACTGCATTTGGCTGTAAAGGTACATGGAAGAGGGAAATATCACAGGGATGTTTCTCTACAACCTGTTCAATTTATTTCCATTAGAACAGCAAAATTCATGTTAGAGTAACAACGAGGTTACATCTGATGCTGTTTTCTGGAAAGCACACTCCCACTGAAATACATCAGTGTCAACACTTTCCAAAGAAATTAACTGAATTTGTATTTTTGGAAGCTAAACAGAAAGCCAAAGCCCAGGGACACACATCTGCTGTCAGCCCTGTGGCTCCCAGGCACCAATGTCACTGCCGATGTGGTAGCTCGCCCTAAGCCTCCCGCTGCAGCCGTGAGCGTGCGGACAGCTCGCTCACCAAAAATAAGTTTTTGTGTCACATCAAAACAAGCACCTGCCAGGGGCAAGGGACTGCCACCACTGCCCTGCAGCGCTCTCCCCACGTCCTTACTCACTGACCTTTCTACCACCATCCTGGCCTTCTTTTGTGTTTATTGCCACAAATATCTCCTTCCTCCATCACAATGCCAGTTTATGACTCCTTCGGGTTCTTCCACTCAGTTTTCCAGTTTACTTCATCAAAATGGTACTTTTATAAGCAGAAGGAATAAACTCACAGAGCATAACAGAGTTTGTTACATATTCCACTCCCACTTTGATGCATCTGCTCCCCACCTTGGACTACGAGCACTGCAGACAACAATCTCTCTGTGAGACAAAGGCACGGCACTGAAGAGACACAGCTTTGACAAAAGAGACAATTAAATCCTGAGCCCGTACAATCCTCCTGCACACGCCTCTAATTGCTGCTAGAAAGCAGCCAAGAGTTTCATTTCAAAATGAACATTGTAAAAAAAATGAAAACCAGACTCCTAACCAAGGGGAACTGAAGGATCCTTCATTTTCTTCTCCAAAAGGCAAATTTGCCGTTTCATCCTCAGATCCTTCGAGCTGGAGAAATGAGAGCATCTGCCAGCTCACTGAGCCACCTGAGTAACTTTTTCCAGCCTAACTCCAAACTGCAACGACTTGCCATATCAAACTGCCAAATCTACAGTGCTCATTTCTTTCTGTGAATCCAGCTGTCATTTTTCCCAAATGCCTTCACAGTCCCAACTCTCCCGATGCCAAAAAAACCTTTTCACAGATATACATAATTTTGCAAAACACATATGCTCTCTGTATGGCACATGAAGTCAATTAACAAGTTTACTTACTGAATTAAAGGATGACACACAACAGTAAAACAAAAACCTCTTGCAGACAGCAAACACATGAACCTTCCCCTCCCTACAAGGCAACCCTCTCAGAAGGAGCACTTACTTTTAAAGCCTATTTTGAGTATCACAGATGATCTTTCACGCTTATCTCCGTGGCATCTTTTATCCTGTAATTGCCCTGGGTGTTTATGATCATCAGCACACCGAGTTAAATGTAAAACACGGTCAGCAAACACAAAGCAGGCACTGGGGCAACTCTGCTCCCTCACAAAAGAAAAACAGGCACAAAATAAAAGCACGTACCTTTTAACTGGTCGGCTACCACGCTCTGACCGACGCGCTCAACCACCTTTCCATCCTCCATTTCATAGCGATCATCCAAATATTTGGCAGTAGCTTCCGAAATATGGACCTTCCCAGCCACCCCGAGCTGCTCCATCAGATTGGCCAAATTGACATCGTTGGACCACACATCGAACTTGAACCTCCTCATTCCCAAAATGCCACACAGGACTGTCCCAGTGTGAACACCGACTCGCATGTTCACCATTTCCTTCTTCTCCTGGCAGAACTGCTCGATGGCTTTGATCATCCCCAAGCCCATCTCGATGCAGCAGTAGGCATGATCTGCCCGGGGCTCGGGGCAGCCGGCCACGCAGTAGTAACAGTCTCCCAAAGTGCTGATCTTCTCACACTTAGTGTCCTCACACAGACGGTCAAAGCGTCCAAAGAGGTCGTTCAGGAGTCCCACCAGGGCATGGGCTGATTTGTTGGCACTCATTTTAGTGAAGCCAACAATATCCGCGAACAAAATGCTCACTTGCTCTATCTGCTGCATTTTAAAAGGACGGAATATTATGGGGGTTTTCTGTATGGAGGGCTTCTTCTTCCTGTTTTTGGGGCTTGAGGTGGAATGACGTTTGATGGAGTTTTCACTTTCATCATCCCCCTGCTTCATTAAGTCATCGGCTATTATTCTTGGCATAACAGAGTGAATCATCCTCTCTTTCAGGGCTTTTTCCACTTCCAAGTCTTTTCCATGCATGATGGATTGCCCCACTTTCAGGAATGTGCTTCTTGATCTGACTTCGGACATGATAAATAAATGAATACCGATGGCGTGGATGCAGATGTGCAGGAAGGCTTTACTCAACAGCTCCCAGTAAACTGCACCAGCTCCCAGAGGTGTGAAACAGTTCTCATCACGGAAGTGATAACCAAAGGTCTCGAAGAGGACCGAGTACGACAGTCCCAGAAACAAGCTTAAATACAGGGGTAAGTGCATCACTGTGTAAAGCAACAAGAGCACTTCAATACACATAGAAAAACTGCCCACTTGAGAAAGACAAGTGTCCGTGGGATCTGCCGGTGGAGTCCGGTTGGACATGTCACCACTTCCTGAGACAGGCTTCAGAGCCTGGAACTGCGGAGCGAGGGTCAGAGCAAACACCAGGAGGGTGAGTATCAGCGAAGTCCATACGTAATGGCGGGCATAAGTCTTAGTGAAAGTGAACACAAAAAAAGCTACACATACCAGGAGGAAGCACAGAGCCGGCACCATGAAAACAATCTGTTTCTCTCTCATGTGTATGCCGAAGTAGATGCCCCAGAGCAGACAGGCCACGCCGATGTAGAAGAGGGCATAGCGAAACCTGCGCTGGGTCTGCGGGAAGCATCTCTCCATGCAAGCCTCCTCCAGGTTGTTGGAGTCGAACTTGGGGTTCCACCACTTGGAAGAGGCCCTCTCGAAGAGCTGCGGCAGCTTCTTCTGCCGGCGGAGGCCGGAGCCACTGCCGCCCGCTACGCCGGCTCGGCGGGTGCCCCCTGACTCCCCCGAGCTGCAGCTGGAGGAGATGCTGTACTTGCAGTGTTTGGAAGAGGTGCAGCCCTGGTGCTGCTTGGGGTTGATTTTCACCGTCACGCTGTTGCTGTCCCCGCTGGAGTCGCAGCTCACCTCGGTGCTGTGGTGATGCAGCAGCTGCTGGTGCGGTGGGGAAGCCATGTTGTCAATTCCTCCTCAAGAGCCCGCGCCGGACTTGGGTGTCTGGGGTTGCCGAAGCCACCGGGCGCCTCGCAGAGTCGCCTCTAGTCTCCTCCGGTCC
>VYXD01008385.1:269145-307030 GCA_013397195.1 Hylia prasina
CCGCCGCTTCCTCCCCGCACGGCCGCCGCCGAGGGGCCGCCTCCCGCCCTCAGCAGCCCGCCCAGCCGGGACGGCAGCAGCGACTGCCCCTCTCCGCTCCGCCCGCCCGCCCGTCTGAGGGGAGGAAGGGGAGTGCGGGGACGCGCTCAAGCGGCCGCCACCATCTTCCTCACGGCGCGGGGGGGCTCTGGGGGGCTGCGGGAGCGCGCCCCCGCTGGCCAGTTGGGCGCGGCGGAGCGGCGGGGGCGCGCCGCCCCCNCGGGAGCGCGCCCCCCCCTACACACAAACACACACTTCCCGCCTCAGTGCGAGGGGTGCGGACGGGAGTGGGGACGGTCCCCTCAGAGACGGATGGGCGTGATGTCGTGGGGTTGGTGGCACTTTCCGTGAGGCAGGGACGGGACAGCGAGGGGTGGCGGGAGCCGGGCGGCCCCTCAGCGGGGACAGTCCTCGGGGCCGGGTGCCGGGGTTCCCGGGCTGCCCCCGCCACCGCCCTCCTCATCGGATGACATTTGCCATGCGCAGACAACACGCACTTTACCAAACAATTCAGCCCGAGCACCGCTGCAAACTCGCTGGGTTATTTTTCTCCTCGTTCTCCGCTTGTTTATGGCTGACGCTATCTCGCCTGCACCGCTCCCTCGGTTTCATTATCTCTTCTCGCAGATGGACCGTAGCTTTCCTTCTTCACAGGGCTTCTCTCTGCTGGTGCTATAGCTCCCTCTCCTCTTCCCAGCTCTGCATCCCTCACCCTTGCTCACAAGTGATGTTCTCAAATTGGTCCCACCTCATTCCTCTCAGCCCCTCAGCTCCAGCCTCAACTCTTCTGCTGTGGCTTCTCCTTCCCTGAATCCCATTTAGTTTTTTCCAAATGAGCCTTCCCCAGCGAAGCAGTTCACTCCAGCCCTCCTTCCTCCTGCAGTCCCTTCTCCTCTAAAGATCACACCATCCCGTAAAATAAAGCCAATGGCGCTAATGTAATAATAGTAATATTGTGGCCAGGGCAGTGATCATCCCCTGTGCTGGGACACCTACAATCCCAGGATAAAGTTTTGAGCCCCTCAAGACCATACAGACATTGAGGGGCTGGAGAGAGTCCTGAGAAGGGGCTGGAGCACCAGGAGCAGCTGAGGGAGCTGGAAAGGGGCTCAGCCTGGAGAAAAGGAGGCTCAGGGGGCCCTTGTGGTTCTGCACAGCTCCCTGACAGGAGGGGACAGCCGGGGGGGTTGGGCTCTGCATCCATGGAACAACAGACAAAATGAGAAGAAACGGCCTCAAGTTGTGCCAAGACATCTTCGGATCAGATATTGGGAAAATTTTTTCACTGGAAAGGTGGTCAGATGCTGGCACAAGGCACCCACAGCAGTGATGGAGTCACCATCCCTGGACTGTTCAAAAAGCAACTGGACATGGTGCTTCACAATATGGTTTAGAGTGCATGGTACTCTTGGGTCAGAGGTTGGACTCAATGGCCTTGGAGGTCTTTTCCAGCCATAATGATGTGTGACACTCTATACTCTCTTTCAAAAACAGTAATAGAAAATCCGTGGCCACACAGTTACTGAAATTGAAACCTGCCCTATTTTCCATTTCCTTTGTAAAGATGTCCTGTAGCCATGCTGTAACATATGTTTCTATTATTATTATTATTATTGAGAAGAAATGCGTATTTCCTGACATGCTCAAATATCAAAATAATCTCTAAAATATTTCAATCAATAGCAATAATTGTTCTGGTTTTGCTGTGACATAGTTGTCTCTTGAATTCCAGCTAATGGCTCAGCTGATCAATATTTTATAGCGAATGCTGCTTACCATGCAGGTCTTACATAAACACTGTTGGGAAGAGAGAAATCCCTGAGCTGACAGAGCAGAAAGGCAGGATGGCCTAGTGGGCTTGACAATTAATTGATAAATTTACTAAAACTTCTTTCCAACCTTTTTATTGATTCACCTAAATATACTTTAAGTTACATTTTTACTTCATACAGGATGATGAATTTATTTAATCTGCAGGATTATGCTTCAGAGGCATAGTGGGAAAAGGAAAAAAGTTTTTTTACCTCATTGGCAGAGAATTTAATGTAAAACTATAATGTGTTTGTAATTTTTTTAATGCAAACCTGTAAGATTTATGTTGAGTGGTTTGAACTTAGATTTAAGAGGTACTGAAATTCCAGCATAGATTTTTTTGTCTTGTTCTCCTGCGCTCCATAAAGTAGGACTTTGTATGTTCTTAGAACAAACAGAATCACATCAAAGATACTGGCTACATCACAAGTTTTCACTGAGTGACCCACATGATGCCAAATTTTGTCTGGCTACTGGTCAGAGACAGCTTTTGATCTCCACTAATAAAATAGTTCCTCTTTCCCAGCTTTTGTTTATGCATTCGAAGGAGGGAGATGGAATGGAAGGAGACATCTGACTTGTCAGACCCTCCTTTTGTAACCTTCACATGGGGATTTCAAGGTTGTACTGAATCCTTGCTCCCCCAAGAAGCTCCCATTAGATTTTTAACCTGTAGACTCCCATCCTGCTCCTCCACTTGATCTTTTGGGTGGAACAGTCACCCAAGGCTCACTGGCCCGGCCATTCCCCACCTTCCCCTGCCGTTATCAAGTTCCATGGAAACACCCTGCATGTACAGTCAAGGAACAGTTCACTTTCATTAGCTCTGTTCTGGCTGGGACAGACCTTGTGCTGTCTCCTGAAACACTGAATTTTTAATTTCACTTTGCTTTTAATTGTGTAATTTTTTCTCTGTTGAATTCATGCAGCAGATTAAATACATGAAGCAGAAAACCACAAACGCCAGTGATGCTTGGATTCATTTTAAGTGTGACTGAGATTTGTTTTAGAGAGCAAGAAGTGGTTTGAGGTTGTATTTGTTATTTCCTCACCACCACCACCTTCTGATTTGTTTTTATCCAGGACGGGTATAACAGCCAGCGTGTGCCTGAGTGGATCATGTCTGTGACATCCTTTAAGGAAGATGTTTCCTCTGGATCACTTTCTTAGCAACCACAATGACCCATCCTGACAGAGCTGGGAGCCTCCATGCAGTCTGGATATTGAGTCCTGTGTTCATTCTGGACTTGGTTGTGCTGATTCCCTGTGTAGAACTCTGACCACCCTTCCAAAATACTCTGTGACTGGTTTCCTTTCTCAGACACTGAGTTAGAGGAAATATTTCATAGAGCAATAGCTGGGCAAATGCAAATCCTCCTTGCAGAGTTCTTTTAACTTCAAGCCACTAAATAGACACATTTAGTCTATGGAACTGAATTTACTTCCCCTCTCAGAGGAGCAAGCTTTGTGAGCTGTAATGATGAGCTGTTGTTTGACGCTCATAATATTGTACTTCACTGCTTATCTGATGGAGCCACGCAAAGCTATTTGGGGGCTTCTGAAATGTGACAGCCCACATGATACTTTTTTAGGCTCCACAAACCTCCTGCACGAGGCAGGAGAATACGACATGGGAACGGCTGGCTGGAACAACGGCGTGCCTTAATGCCAGCAGGGGTGCTGTAGATGGGGAGGAGGAATGCTCTTTGGAAGTTTGCAGCTTTCGTTGTGTGCTGTCAAAGGAAGAACTTGCAGCCTGAAAGAACAGGCATCGTGGATGCCGTGGATGGGGTCTGTGGGGATTGTTGATCCTGTCTGGAAACAGCATAAAGGTGAAGGCAAATATGTTAAAACCTTTTTGGACCATCCACAGACAGAAGGGGGCTCAAGGGAGACAGCTCAGATGACCCATTTCATCCGATCTTGCCTTAATAAACAGAAAGATCTCACTTGCTGACAAACTTCTGTATCTTCATCCTTGCTGACATGCAAAGCATTTATTGCAAGCTTTGTTTTGAATCCTGGAAGCCCCCAGTGAAAGAAGTCATTTAGGAAAACAAAACTCAACAAATTTTCTGGCTTCTGTTCATAGACTAACAGGTAAACATTGGCAAATACTGTGAAAGACAGTTACTCCTCCATGGTTTTAAAAATTATAAAGTATCACGATGTTTATTTCATTTTTCCATAGCAGAAGAGCACAAGGGTTACCTCTGACATCTGTTCCATATGAACTCACGGAAGCTGAGTACATGGGTGGTGCATTCTCACTTCCTTGCGGTGGCCAGGTTGGTTTTGTGTTCTGTATTTTCATCCTTCTGAAATTGCTATGCAATTTATTCATATCACTGAGAGGATTTCATATCCCAGATGAGATGCACAGATTAAATAAGCAAGTAAGCAGTAGAAGACCTTTTTATGTGACTCAAGAGGGAGGATAAATCCCAGTCTGGATGAGTGGGGATCTCTGACTCCCCTGGGACCAGGATTTTGCTTGCAGGCTTTAGGGTTGTCTCACTGGAGTGGTCTTTTTGCCAAAAGCAACACAGAATATTCCACTTATCTGACAAAATGTCTGCCATCAGGAGGTGGCTTCATTCATATATACATTTCTTTAAGATGAAGACAAACTTAAATTTATTGCTCATTCCATTCATAACCAGAAGTTCTCCTGGCTTGCCAAACTGCTGATTCAGCTTGAGTACCTCACCCTTGAGTCAGCACAGCCCAAAATAGAAACTTGCTCCATTTCCAAAGAGAGGAAGTACCACTGTTGTCTGCAAATACAGCCACATCTGATACGCTTTTATAGCTACAAACACTCAGTGCACGGACTTGCATGGCACTCTGCTGCTAAAAAAAAAAAAAAAAGGAACTAAAAGGCACTTTCTTATTCAAAATAGGAGTGTTAGGGTTGCTATGAGTGGGACTGTGTGGATGTGGAAGTTCCAAGAAATAAAGAGCAAGAGAAGGACTTTACAAGTGGCAGTCATTGATGTCACATAGCCTAGCTCAGCATCAAGCTCCCACTCCGCCTGCCTGCAGTTTCTCAGGTCATACAAATATTGGGGAGGGAAGGGACAGGCTATAACCAAACTGAAGCAAAGTCTTAAGCCATTAGGAAATATGGCAAGAAAACATGGTAGAAACTCTAAAACATTGACTGGAGATCAGCTACCAGCGTTTAGGTAGACCTGAGTCAGTCCTACTGCCATGAGGTAACTCTGCTTTATAGCACAGCACAAAACAGCAAAACCCTGGGGAAATGACCAAGAGCAGCAGTCAAATAGTGGGAAGGGACACTAAAGTCATCAGCAGGACTTCATGAGTAGATGGAAGGCAGTGAAAACTGTCCTGTGTGATATAAATGAGGGAAGATTTTCTGTGGCTCCAAGTCAGGACAAGAAGTAGAAGAATGAGGATAATTTGAATTCACTCAATCTGCCCTTCTCAAGCTCTGCAGTTTTCTCTCTTGCAAATCAGCATCTGTGATTTATGGGACCCTACAAAAGGATCCCCATTATCAAGCAGCACTGAAGGAAGGGTGCCCCCTTCCCATGGGTGCTCCTGGTTTTCCTCTCCTGCATGCTGCAGGATGGTGTCATGTTCTTCGTGGTCCAAGCAAACTACTGTTTCTGGTGCTTCCATTAAATGTGTCTGAACTGGCTCTATTTTCCACAAGGAAAGGCCATTCCAACAGGCAGACAAAAATCAGTAACCGCTTTCAAACCGTGGGCAGATGAGATGTGATCCTTGGCACAGGATTTTCCTGCAGTACTATGGAGGAAACTAGATATTTTAAAAATTTGTCATTTCTGCAACAGGTATGAAGGTTGCAACACACAATTCTACCATTTTGGGATTTTTGCAACGATGCAGTTGCAAATTGAAACATGTTTTATATTTAGTGGTTTGGATTATTCAGTTGAAAAGAGGTGGGGGTGAGGACTTACAGGTGTAATTACAGGATTATGCAGTCACCTCATGCACATGTTGCAGGTTTGGGAGGAATACCTGCTGCAAATCCGCAGAAAACCCCAGCTAAGGAGTTGTGTGTGTGCCACAAGCAGTTACACAACATAAAACTTTGTGAAACATTTGCTATGTGTGCACCAGGCCCTTTTTAAATTTAGATTTCTGGGAAGAAGAGAATTGCTGGGGCATTTTTGTGACCTGATCCCTCGTCTTGGTTGATCCGCGATGGAAAGGTGACCCTGAGCTGAGCTGGGAATGGATCTGGTAAGAGCCACTGTTCTCCGAGCCAAGCAGAGTGTTCCCAACTGCATCCCTGAATAGATTCACTTGCTCTTTCCCGGGCTCTATTTTAGCCACAAATCTGTTATTCTGCCCTGTGGGTGCCAATGTTTTTTTAAAAATAACCAAACTCAGTAATGTTGGATTTCTGGTGTGCTTTTTTCCCCCAAAAAAAGGTTAAAGTGAATATTCTTCTCACCTATACCTAGGACTTCGCCTGTGTGGCTGCAACTCCGGTGACATCCAGAAAGATACATGACCCTCACTCCTTCAGTGGAGCAGATATATCTCAGCAACTTAGCAATGATGTGACAAGTATGAAGTGCAAGGCATTGAGAAACTATTATATCAGTTTTTAGTTTGTATTTAAGATAATTTCTACACACTTTTGTGTAGAAAATAGCTTGTAGCTTGTTTTCAAGCTTGGGAAAAAGTTCACTTCTGTCTACAAACACAAGAACCAGTTGTTCGATTTGTTGTGGTGGTGGTAGGATTAAGACTTGGATGAAACAAGAAAAATTCACACAGGACAATTTATAGAATCAAACAATCATGGAATAATTCGGGTCAGAAGGGACTTTAAAGATCATCTTGTTCCAACTCGCTGCTATGGCAGGGACACCTTTCACTAGACCAGGTTGAATGTGAAAGCAAACACCTTCCAAAAACTCCTGTTTAAAACTGAGCATGAATGTATGTTTGTGCCATGTGCCTTGTTCTGTTTCCAGAGGAAACAAAATGGGAAGAAAATGTTGCTGAGACCACTAAAACATAACACTTTGGCAGAGGTGGTTATCACATCCTCCAGGCGTTTTTACCTGTGGTGCTGCCCTGACAATTGTGGTGTATTGTGAAAATAAAGTGTGAAGTCACTCAGGACTGGGTCCTGCTGGTAGAGGATGAGACAAATACATAAATACCCTTTGACAGAGGTAAGAGGGAATGCTTGCTTCCACAGAGGAAGGGAAATAGTGGTTCTGAGAACTGAAAACACACCAAATGTTTGTTAAAAGAGGGAGTTGGGGAGCAGGACAAGGTGGCACATAGAACGCAGTGAAAGGTCACAGAGGGAAAAATGCTGCAATCCAGCATTTGTTGGCTAAATGTTACCAGGATTTAGGAATGGGGCTCTAATCCTTTTATAAACCAGGAATCTTCTTGAATGGGAGAACCAACAGTCACCGTCAATAAGTAAAAGTCACACCCCTGTGCTTTGTGGCACACGTTAAAGTCTCAGTGGAACAGACAGGGAAAACCCATGACAGGCTTTCCAGAAATTTCCCACCAAAGGTTTCCTCCAGACTGCAGCTTGCAGCAGCTATGAATGATTTACACCCGTGAGAACTGCTCAGAGGTTGCTTGGTAGATGCAGAGAATGAGTTATTCACCAAAGGGAACTTGGTACTGACCATGCTAGTATGTGTGATCTCATGCCTAAAACTGTCCCACATCTTGTCTATTTATTTGGGAAATTATTTTCTAGAATGCTTGGAAAACAAAAGCAGGAGTTGGAATTGCCTCTCAGTATTTCTTCAGTCCAAACAAAAACCCAACAAAACAAGCCCATTGTGTGCCTAACATGTCCAGTCAAAATATCTCAGTTATTAATGTTAAATTCCTGGGTAGCTGAGGAACCTGTTCCTGAATAAGCTACAAAGCTGAAGCCTGGCTGAAAATATTAAAGTATCCCACCATCTTCAGCTGAAGGATTTTTCACACTTCTGCAGTGATTTTGGGAGGCAGAGACGTGGTTAGAGGAAGAGAAAAGGCTCCAGCCATGCACCAGGGAAGTGGAGGCTGAGAAGCAGATTGATTGTGCTAAGTGGCTTTTTCCTGTCTGCTCATTTATCCTCTTTTACCATCCATGTTTCCATTCTTTCCTCAGCTTTGTCTCTGTTGAAAAGCGGGGAAAATACTCCATTCCCCTTTCACAGTTGTAACACATATTCATTGTCTCATTCTATTATAACTCAAATAACTATTGCCATGTTTGATTTCTTTTATTTGGACCATTTAAGCTCTTAATGAAGAATTTGCCCTTCATCTGGATCTCCTGCTTCCTTTTCTCATTGCATTCAGTTCACAGTCAAGTCCCATGGACTGCTTTAAAGACACTTTGAGTGGAGGTGTATGGACTTTTATCTGACTTTCCCTCCTGCTCTGTCTCACCCCTCCAGCTGTGCTGCTCAGACCAGGAGGCCCCAAGTCCACCACTTTTGCTACAGCCTCAAACTCCTTCTTCCAAGCCAGAAATGTGGGCAGGGGTCTTGGAGAGATTATCATCTTAACCTCAGCTTGAGTGCAAACCAGCCCACAGCCCACCTCTGTCCCTAGATGAGCAGTGGTGCTTCTCTAACCACAGAAACTTCAGCAACACAGAGTCACTGCCTTCATTTTCCCCCAAAAAGGCAACATACAGCAGTGACAGCTTAGTGACAGGATGTTTCTTTCTCCAACAGAACAGAGCTTCAGGTGGCCACTGCCTAGGAGAGGATGCAGATGTAAAACTTTTGGGCTGAGGTCTTATTTAAATTGTATATTTGGCTGAAAAATGAATGCACAGGAATGAAGGATGCTCCCAGCTCCTGTGGGTGCTGCAGCAGGATGGGGCTGACAGCAGGGATGGTTTGGGCAGCTCCATCCTCCTCCTGCATCTCAAGGCAAAGATGTGGCAAACACCATGGGCTGAAAGAAGTCCCTTTTATAGGCCTCAAATCTTTCAGAAAATAAAGAGATACAGGGCTGAAGAAAACTCTTAGGCTGGAAATGTATTCAGTGTTTCTCCAGAATAGGGAGAGCACAAAGCTTCACTTACCAAAAGCAGCCAAATCTACTGGACTGTGGGGTTGGAAAACTTTTATGTCTAGCAAGTAATAACTGTCTTTAATTAGCTTTGTTTACATGATAGATGTCAATGTCAAGCTCCCTCAGTGAAAAGGGCAGAATGTCCTTAGTGGGAGATGTGATTTTTGAAGCCTGACAACATAAAACCAGCAGGAAGGTTTGTGCTCAGACTGCTGGGGAGAAAAATCACCTTTGGCTCAACAAAACAGGAAGGATTTCAAGCCCACAGCAGAAGTTTTTCAAGAAACTAATGAAAATGGAGGATTATAGTTTAAACTGTTTTGCAATCGCTGGCCTCAATCCTGCAGACACTTTTCACACACACTCAGCTTTATATCTGTGGTTGGTTTTGCTGACCCTCATGGGATTATTGACACCTGGAGATAGAAATGAAGGCCAGACTGTTTACAGAGCAGAGTTTAAACTATAGCATTTTAATCAAAAAAATGACATTATATCAAGGTCTGCATAATTGGCTCATTGGGATCCTTTATGTTTGGAAAAAAAAACCCTGAGAAATTCGGGAATTAAGATTCATGAGATGGTCTCAGATCTGCTCCCTTGTGTGAATAGGACCTTTTGTTATACTGGATCACAGCACAGGGCCACAAAACTTATTCAGCAAATATTAAAAAAAACCCCACCTTCATAAAAATTGAATCTATGGCTCACATGCAAATACTGTCTGCATTTCTTCGCTTTCTAAAAAAAGTATATTTGGCCATTATCTGAGACTGAAAGGTTTCTCCTCATTGACAGAGAGCAACTAATTGGGAGAAACCCCTGTTTTATATATATATTTTTAAATTTTGATTTCTTTTTTCTTTTCTGTCTTGGGAGTATATTGTACCTGCCATGAAACAACTTCTTGAAACCCCTGAAACAGGAATATGTCCCTTCTGCAAGCACTGGATCCACTGTGTATCAGGCTGTTGGTGCAGGAGCCAAACTGCCATTGGGCTGATTCACATTTTGGCATTTTGTGTTTATATACATGATGACGATGTTTGCAAGCAACAGGGGAAAAACCCTGTGTTCATCAGCACCATGATCCCAGCAAAACCTTTCCCTCTGCAAAGCCCAGGGATGTGGCCAGAGCCACAGTCTGCTGTGGGCGCTGTTGTCAGCGCTCTTTGCCACTCAGCACCCACAGTCCTCACCTTGCATCCCAGACCTCCAGCTGGCCGGGCCCTGTGGCTGCCAGAGCCCCAGATCTGCCCAAATTTAGGCACACCTGGTGCTCCTCTGCCCTGCCCATCCATCCTGACCCTCTGTGATTCTGCCAGCATCCTTCGTGGCTCTGGAAAGACAGCTTTGGCGCTCAGGACACCTTTCACTTGATCTTTCCTCCCCCAGGTCCAAAATTTTCAATGTAGTATTCCTGGCATTGGTATCGTCCTTGATACAAGGTTTATTTTTATCTTGCTGCCCCTTTTTATCTCCAACTCCCTTGCCCTAAGTCTTATCTTGTTTTTTTGGAGGCTTTAAGGACCTGACGGGGACTCTGGCCACACAATGACCTCGCAGACCTGGCTGTATGTGGCTGTCACTCCCACCTGCCTCTCCTGGCACTCCCTGAACTTTAATCACAACTTCTGGCTGCATCACAGTCCTGTTGGTCACTGGGGAGAGGTAGAAGAGGTTGTCCCTTCAGGCTCTGCCACCACAGTTCCTCTCAGTGTCCTATGGCTGAGGCTGACCCATCACCACCTGTCCCACAACCCACCTCTGACATGCTGCCTCATCCTTTTCCAGGTGAATGACCACAGCTGGAGTAAACCAGGGGGACAATGCCATGGGAAAACCCTGTCCTGGGTTGCAATAACCCCGCAGCCTGTTCAGCCTTGCCACATGACTGTGCTTGTTGGCACAGCTGTGCCACAGAGCCTGGCTCTGCCGGGCCCTGCAGGGTTGGAGGCCGGGCTGGCTCTCCTGGAGCATTTAGGTGACTCTGTCATCGCTGACCTAAGCAGGAGCAGGCCTCAGCTGCTGAACATCCCATCCAGATCTGCTGCAAAGTGGAAATAATTTGTTAAATGCTTTATATTGTGGCAGTAGCACCCCTTCCTCTTGCAGAAGCATTTGGATTTCTGCCCATGAAGAGGACCAAAGAGAGGATCAGGATCCAACTAGGTGAGCAGATACTCAGAGCACAGCCTTGTTTTTGGCCGGGGCTGCAGCTGACACGAACTTTCCACCAGTGGCAATGGGTCAGAGGCAGCTGGGGCTCCTTTCCTCCCCTCTCCAGCCCTCGCCTTTGGGAGATGTGGGCAGGATTAAGGAGAAAAAGCAATGTATGGGTCATGGGAAGAGGGAAAACAGAAGCAGCTCGGCCAGCCGAAGAGGAAACAGGGGACACAGATGTCTGTGGAAAGCTGTAGCCACTTACAGAGGATGCATTTACTTGTATTTCCTTCCAGTAGAACTTAATTGCAATGTTTTTTAATGACAGGTAGGATGAGAGCTGGGCTTCTGCCTAAGCACTTCTGCGTCCTGCATAAAAGTGCTGAATTTAATATTAACAACAATTAATCACAGCCGGGAAGCAGCCGGCAACATTCCCTGCCCTGGCAGTGCTCAGCTTGCATGTTCAGCCCCACCAACTCCCATCCCCAGGCCAATAGCACTGGAAAGTCACAAGGAAGCAAGGGCCTTCCCTGTGCTGCTGAATTTTGATCCGGAGCTGAAGTGGTGGTGGCGGCACCAGCACCCCCTTTCCATTCCCACCAACAGCCTTTGATGGGAATACAGGTGGTTTTGGACACTTCTTGTCTCTCCCTTGGGTAGGAATTGGCCACTTGCCACCATCTCACCCACATTCCATTTTCCCTCCCTCTGGCCCAAAAGGCTACTGGGATAATTCCAGATCAGAGCAGTCCATGTGGGTTAGGGTGGATTGCAGGTTTGCTGGGATGCTGATGGATATCTCCTGTTGTGGATGCTGTGACTCCCTCTCTCATTAGCAGCACTAATTGCTCATTGCATGTTTTGCACAGGTACATGAGGATTTTGGAACAGCTTGTCTTTGCATCGTGTAATTAAATGACCACTAATGAACGCGTTAGAGAAGGAGCAGCCAAATGCTCCAGCCCGTGCTGGGCATCCATAAAATAACTGCTGGGAATTCACTGTGATGTGGCACCAAGTTGCTGCCTGGGCTGCAGCAGCTCCTGGCCAGGGACAGCAGCGTGAGCACCCAGTCATCCCTCCGACCTCTGCTCTGCTTTAGAGGTACCCCCAGGCCCTGGCCCACCACCTACCACCCCCCAGTTTTTCAGGGGTAACGTTTGCTGGACACCTCATGGAGTGAAAATCCCCTTCCCAGGGCTCCAGAATGCCCTGGCTCCTCTGATGCTTGCCCTGAATATGATGTAAGTGTACTAAAGCAAGTGGTGATCCCTTGGGGCCAATATCCAGGCTTTTCCCATCACCCTCAAGCAGACAGTCCTTTTGGACATTCCTTTTCCCAAGGCAGACAGCTCCAGAAGTGGGCTTGCTCCCCTTCCTTCACCCTCTCCTCCAGGAAACACCAACGCTACATGCAAACCCCAGTTCTGGGTCTGAACCCCTTTGCAGCCTGCAAATCCTCCTGCCATGGAGATGTGGGGATGCAGCAGTTGGGAACATGGTTTGGTGGTGGCCTTGGCAGTTCGGGATTAACAGCTGGATTTGATGATCTTAGATGATTCCATTGGTGTCAGCCAAGGGAAGTGCTCCCAAAGCCCCTGCACACTCTTCAGGACATGGCTTTACTTGCCTTCCTGGTTCAGTGTCCTGCACATCTTGAACAAAATGTGTTGATTTTGGGGTTATCCACAGACACAAAGTGACTGCAGTGCTCTGGTTTGAGGCGTGGTGTCTGTCCAACATGTCCTGAGTCCACACACTGCACATTCACACTTAATGTCAAAACTCTTCCAACTCCAACACTGAGTCTAGACCCTGTCCTGGGAGGGAGGCCAGAGAGCTGGGGTCTCTGCAAGCCAGGGTGCTCTTGGGGCTGCATGGAGTTCCCCAGAGACCCAGAGAGGAGGGACTTGCATGGAAGGGGTGTTTTGTTTGCTCCAGGATCTGTAAATGGCAGCTTGAACCAGCCAGGCATCTGCTGCCAGCAGGGAGAGTGACAGCCCCAGCAGCTCTGTGGGGGACAGCTGACTGGGCAGATTTTTGGGACCACCTGGGCAGGGAATGAGTGGCTTCATAAATATGTCACAGCCACTGGGGTCTTGCATTACAGCACAGGGAGTTTTGGGGGGCAATGTTTGGAAGGAGTTTGGCCCCAGCACTGAATGCATGAGAACAGCAGAAATCAGACTGGGCGGGGACTTCCACCATGCAGCAGGCGGAGCACCAGGGCTGCCCCCGGCTCCCAGCAGACCTTTCCAAAAGCTTTTATTCTTTTTCTGATGATTGGATGCGGGATATTTTCATGCCTGCAAGAGATGCCACCGAGGGGCTGAAGTGGTGGAGGACAACCAAAAGGGACTGTAAACCCCTTGGCTGGTGTTTGAGGAGCTTCAGGAGACCTTTGGAAAACTTGGTGGGAGCACCCTGGGCGCTGGCAGGATCCGGCCGCCGCCAAGCTCTCAGCAGCACCGGCAGCTCTTCCCCAGCAATGTCACTATGATAAATGTTTGTCTTTTCCGTCCAAGAGATACAGCAGAGCCGCTGCCAGCACCATGTCTCAGTGGAATTGGGGTTCACACTGCCAGGAGCGTTACCGGCTCATGATTCACATCTTTACAGCAGCTTTGGAAGGAAAATGTGCTTCTCGCCAGGCAGACCTTCATGCACGTCGAGATGCCACAGTTTTTTCCAGACTCTCCAAAGGAAGCCACAGCCAAATGAGACATTCCTTCTCTTCTTCCAGCTTTCTTGGAACAATCTGCTTTGATTAGTGAGTGAGACAGATAGTTGGAAAGAAAGACAGACAGACAGGCCGGGAATAGGGTTATAATGAGCAGTTTGCATGAGCCCCAGTCGCTGGTGGGAGGGTATCTCCATCCACCCCTCGCTGGGTGGCTGCTGGGAGCCTCTGCTGTACACTGTGGTCCCCCACCCCCTTGTCCTCCTCCATGGTCCCCAGCCCCTGTCCACCATTATGGTACTCCACTCCTGCCCTCCTCCATGTCCCCAAATCCCTCCTCGATAGTCCCAACCCAGTATCCTCTCCCATGGAGGAGGACAAACCCCCCTCTTCCCTCCATGGTCCCTGACCCTCTGCCCTGGTCCCAACACCCCTGTCTGCATCCATGCTCCTCCTCCATGCTCCTCAAATCCCTGTCTTCCTCCATGATCCCCAGCCCCCTGCCCTCTGCTGTGATCCCCAATCCTGGGGATCCTCTGTGGTCCCTGTCTCACTGGGGAGGATCACACTGCCCTGAGGCACAAAGCAAAGGACTTGGGGTTTGCTTTGCCTGTTGGGCCTATGGCACAAGGAGAAGGGTTGGAAAAGCAGCCAAATGAGTCAGGCATGGCTGGCAGGTCCTGTGCAAGGGACACAGACCAAAGCCAGGGTGCAGGGAAGAGATGGGAGTTCCAGCCTTGCTCCCTGCAGCTGCACCCCCTCAGCAACCCCAGTCTCGGCACTCTCTCCCACACCAGGAGAAGAAACAAAACAAGCATCTCCAGGGAGTGTGTTTGGAAAATACCAGGTTTTATTAGACAGGCTGATGTTCAAGCTGACAGTTTTATCCCAATGCACATGACCATGGGCATCTACAGGGCCTGTGTCCCAGCTCCCTCCCTCCCACAAAGCTCTTGGGCAAGACGTTCACTCCCCACATCCTGGGGGGTTGGGGTTTCTCAGCAAAATAAAAATGTCTCCCTGCTCCCCATTTTTCCACTCCCAGATTCCCAGAGGTCTCCTAAGAAAGCTCAGTGAGAACTGGGCTGGGAACTGCAATCCTCTTGGGACTGACAGCCACTTGGATCTGTGGGAGAGGAGGCATCTCAGTGGTGGCATCTCCCTGAGGCAGCACAGCCAGGTCAGGGGGTGTCATGGGGAGCAGGGAACAGACCACCAATGCCATGGCTTTGGAAGGAGAACCCAAACAAACCATGTCGGGGGAAAAAGCTTTGACTGTCATGAGGGAGCCCCATCCAGCACACAGGCACCAAGGCTTTGCAAAGGGCATGCAGGTGCTGTGCAGGAGGGGACAGAGGAGGCGATGAGGGCTGGAAAATAAAGCAAGATAAAAGGAAACCAGAGAAAGAGTGGGGTGAACAATGGGAGTGGCCTGAGAGCAGAGTTACAGTGCCTTCAAGGTCAACACTCCCTGTGGGGCAGGGGGCCTTTCCCTGGGTACTGCATGGGCTTTAGGGGGACAGAGGAACAAGGAAAGAGATGGTGCAATACAGTGCTTGCAAACAGAAATGTTTAAAGGCCTTTGCTTTCCGTGACAGTGACACACAGTGTGACAGCAGGAACAGTGACAACATCAGCCAGTTTCTGTTGGTGATTCTATTCCACCAGCTCTTAAAAAACCATGCAGACCAGTCCGACAGAGGAGAGGAAAACTGATGAGCAGTGGGATCACGGACAAGAAAGAAGGAACAACAGTGGAGGGGCAGCAGCACTGGGGCAGGCTTGAGACCTCACAGTACTCACAAGCACATCCCTTCTCTCCAGACTGCTCTGGCCGCTGCTCTCTCTGACACTGCTTGCCTTCCCTTGCACCTCTGCTCCCTCTGCACTGCAGGCAAAGTCCCTCGTCCTGAACCACGCTCTGCCCTGTGCTTGGACGTAGATTTCGGTCTCAGCTTCACGAGTTCAAATGTCAAGTCCTACCTTGAAGCAGAGGCCAGGAACATTCAATCCTGGCAGTAGCATCCCCTCAAACTCACCTGGACTCAAGGGGACCTCTTTGTTGCAGCTCCTGGGGGACATGGAGCTCTCTCAGGCCTCCTGCCATAGCTCATGTCCTGTTGCATATGTGGAGATGCCCTTCACACCCTCCCCATCACAACACAGCCTTCCATTCCCAGCTTTCTCTTTCCCTCTTTCACTCCTTTTGCCTTTTTCTTGCTTTGGCCAGCACCTCCATGTCCTCTTGCTTCTGTTAAAGGCAAGTCCCTTTTCTCCAGAGGCTTCCTGGAGAGCAGCGCTTGCTGTGGATGTTTGGCAGGAGGAAGGACTTTCAGCAGATTCTTGGTGGGCTTGAAGGTGCTCTTTTTCCATCCAGGACAACATCTATCTCCTGGTTGGTTTGGGCTCAGCTTGGCAGACAGCGATGCTGTCCATGAGGGCCGAGTTTCAAGGTCAGCTGTCCATGGGGAACCTCACCCTGCTTGGGTGCTTCCAAAGCAATACTCCTTCAGGACTGAGCAGCGATGCTCAGAGACGAGCCAACAAATGGCTAAAAAGGGAGGAGTTTGGAAAGCAAGCCCCGGAAACCTGCCTGGACTGTCCTGGGGAGGACAGATCAGCAGATGGGCAAAAGGGATGTGACCTTTTTAATTTCACAGCTAATGACCTCCCTTCCTGCCTCCCTCCACAGTGCACAAAAACACGGAGGGCTGGCTGAGAAAAGAGCAACATGGACTTGAACAAAGACAAACTGCCAAGCCCTCACCCTTGGAGCCC
Source organism: Hylia prasina (assembly GCA_013397195.1). Classification (NCBI taxonomy): domain Eukaryota; kingdom Metazoa; phylum Chordata; class Aves; order Passeriformes; family Sylviidae; genus Hylia; species Hylia prasina. Next base: position 285,680 of record VYXD01008385.1, read on the forward strand.
TGCTGGTCCACAGACGAGACTTGCTAGCATGGGGTTTGAGGTTAATAACACACGTAGACATGAATTGCCTTCTTCTGTGCTGGACCAGGGAAGGAAACCCTGCTCACATCTCCTTGTGGGGTGCTGGCCCTCCTCCTGCAGCACAGCTCAGCCGGTGCTGGCTGCTCCTTTCCACCCCATTGCTTCCTCTGCCATGGACTTGCAAATCCCATCATGGCTGTCTGTCTGGAGCTACAAACGCCCCTGCAAATGCTCCTTCTCAGGTCAAACACCCACATAAAGGCTGCAGAAGATCAACTGAGCTGTCAAGTGAAAACAGAACTCACCAGGTGACCTAGAGGTCTTGGAAATAAAAACAAGATCAATATTTGCTGAGATTTGTAGCAGGTTTTTGCCTGAAAACAACAGCTGGGACATGGCCTCTCTTTCCTTGACCAGCGCTCCCGGTGATGCCTGGGTTAGTGTGTCACTGCTCTCCCCTGTGCTCTCACGCCGTGCCCTTGTTCTCACTCCCTCAAGGCTTCGGGGATGCAGATTCCTCTTCATGCACTCTTGGCACCAGTGGAAAAGCAGCTGCAGTCCTGCCCATGCATTGCTCATACTTACAGCTTAAACATTGCCTTCTACTCAAAAGAACAAAGATAAAATGTCAGGAATTCACAGTTTTTATTCTCTTCCTTATGCCCACCCATCTTCCCCTGCCATCGATGTCAATGACTCAAAGTCCTCGTCGTACGGTAGCCTTTGCCAGCGCGGCACTCAAAGGGTTAACAAACCACGGCTTCTTGGACAGATAAGACATAAGCTCATTCACCAGTAGGAACACGTGGACAGTTGGGTTGTGGGTCACCTTAGGGTTTCCTGTAGCGATTCTTTGGGGTTTCGCCACAGCCAGTGACATCACAGGAGAGGACATTGGGCTTCTTCCCCAGGCCGATGCTTCCCAAGAGATCGGGAAGCTCACGGGTGATGGCCTTCTCAATCTTCTCTAGGAAACACCCTCCCATGTAGGAACACTGCTGAGATAGCAGCTTAAAACTCGTGATGGGGTTGATGCCAAAGAAGTCCTTGTAAGCCTCGCGGTTGGGGAGGTCAAATTTGCTGACATTGGTCTTTGCCAGAATGGACTTAAAGATAAAGAACCTGTCAGGATCTTCCACAATGTCCCTGAACACCAGTTCTCCATCGCTAAAGAAGGTCATTTTGTCCTTGTAGGTCTGTAGATAGCGATCGACCAGCAGGGCGTGGATGCGCACCCGGATGGCGTGCTGGCGGATGAAGGCAATCTTGTTTTCCATCCTGTTCTCAATCACCTGGTTGAGATCTTCCAGGAGCGATATCTCTTCTTTGAGGAACAAGTCTCTGTGGGTTTCTGGATGGTAGTCATGGGGCCAGAAGGAGCTGACGTACACCCTGGGCGGCTCTGTGACGTTGATGAGAGGAGCCAGGCTCCAGAACAAGGCGCCGTAGACTCTCATCAGCTCCTGGGTAGCCAGGCTATCAGCTTTGTTCAGGATGATTCGGATCTGAGACTCGCGGCCCTTCAGCTGACGGAACAGCATCTCCAGCTCCAAGCCCACATCCAGCTTCGTGGGGTCAAAGACAACAAAGATGAGATCGGCTCTGTCAATGAACCACTGGCACACGTCGTTGAATGGGTAACCTTGAAGAAAGAGGGAAATCCAATGCAGGATGAGTCCCTTCATCAAGGGATTGACAAACCATGAGCCTGCTGTGCCTCAATCCCCATTTGGCTTGCATGGGTTGTGAAGCACAGCGGACTTCCCCTGAAGCCTAGAACCTCTTTCTCACATGCTAAAAGCACTTTGGAGCTTCTTGGCACAAAAAGCCACCCCTGGGTGTCTGGGCCTGTGACTGCCAGTCTCTCTCACCCCTATCTCCAGACCTTCCTCCTCCCTGATGCTGACCATGGGTTCCTGCTGTTCCTGTGAGCAGATATCGAATCACAGGATCAGAGAATCATTATGGTTGGGAAAGTCCTCTAAGATCATTGAGTCCAACCATTCCCCCAGCACTGCCATGGCCACCAGTAAACCATGTCCCCAAGTGCCACATCCACACATCTTTTAAACCCCCCTAAGGGATGGTGACTCCTGTGTTGTGTCAGGACTCTTCTCCATTGTGCTTCAGCCACCTTTGTCACCTCAGAGCATCATGGCATCTTTGCTGGGGTCCCTTAGACGAACCCAGTGAACCCCTACCTCTTTCTTGCTGCTTGCGGTTTTCGATGATGCCCGGCGTGTCCACGAAGGTGACCCGCTCCAGCAGTTTGTGGGGGACCTCAATGCCTATCAGCTTCTCCAAGAAGTTCTGCCCAAACTTCTCCAGGGGCGAGAAGGAGCGGGCACTGTCAGCAGCCATCACGATGCCCTCGATGGTCTTCAGCTTGGGGCCGTGCATGATGACAGTGAACTCGGAGGTGGTGGGCTCTGCCCCTGCGCAGCAATGAGAGGAGCAGCAGAGGCATGAAATCCACGCCAGGCTATGAACACAACAGGGCTGGCCTGAGACTGGGAGCACGGGGAGCATCACGCGCTGCTCAAGAGGTGCAGGGGCAAGACAAGTAGCATGAAATTCCTGCCCAGACTTCTTGAGAAGATGTCAGTGGGGTTGTTTTCTGTGGGGACTGGTTTTTCTCTGGAAGTGGCCTGACTGCGCACAGTGTCATGGAGAACCATCTCCTAGGAGCCCTCATTACCACAGCACTGATCTGGCCATGGACATCTGCCCTGAGCTGTGAGATGACATCCATGAGAACAGGGAGGAAGGAAGGGGAATGGGTTTTGTCCTGGGAGGGTGAATTAGCTGGCTGCATGTGAGGAGGGATGGGGAGAAAAGTGAGTTGGCCTTTTGACATGACTGCTGCTCATGGGGTCGGGGTTGGGAGTTCTGAGCCCTGTGCTTCAGCATGAGGATGTGGTGGGAGAGAAGCTCTCCTCCAACCTTGGAAAGGACAGGCTGTGACGGGGAACCTCTCCCTCCACATGGCACCACAGACAGGTGGCAAGGAGCAGATCCCAACCTCCCTGCTGTAACGAGGATGTGGAAATGCAGGTGTCAGCCCCCCCTCGGCAAAGCAGTGAGTGTGGTACCTGTGTAGAGCTGGTAGGGAGTGTTGTCCAGCCCCAGGAGGTAGTTTATCATGGAGGACTTGCCGACGCTCCACGGTCCCAGGAATAGCACCATAGGCTTGGAAGTGATCTCCCCATCTGCGGAGAGGGGAAATAACAAGAGGAAGTGAAGGAACAATAGCCGTCGCCGCCGTGCCATTAACTCCCGGCTGTAACGAGCATCCCATCTGAGCGGCGCGGTGCTGCTGCCGGGGAAACAGCCGCCCTTCGGGGCCCACCAGCCATTCGCCAGCCAAGGCAGAGCCCCGCCGGCTGCGGGAGCGGGACGGCCCCGTGCTCTGCGGCAGAGCCCGCCTCGCTGCCTGACCTTCTCCGAGGTTTAGCCCTTCTTACACTGCGGAGGACTGGAAGGTCTTTTAAGCCTTGTCTCGGTTTGTTTCTGGTTTAGCCGGGTGAGTTTGGGGCTGGCTGCGGGGCGGGGGTGTTGTTTGAAGGCAGCCGCCGCAAAGCACGGGACGTGCCGAGGAGGAGGCCGTGCCGCAGCCGGGAGGGCAGGGGGAGCCGCCGTGGGTTCGTGCCGCGGCAGAGGGCTTGGTAAGCGCGGTGCGAGCCTCGAGCCAGCCGCCTGCAAGCCTTTCCACCATGCCCTGGCAGGGACCTGCCCCTGGGCCGTGCCTCCCGAGGTCACTGCCTGGGTGTGAGCTGCGTGTGAGGCTCCTGCGGGACATGGGGAGGGAAAAATGCCCCGCTTTGGGCTTGGGGAAAGCAAAGGGTGAACTATAGTCCCCATCCTGCATTATTCAAGTTACACAGTTTTCTCTGTGAGGATGGTGACCCGTCCCCAGGCCAAGACATCAGTCCAGGAGCGCAGAGGTCCATGGACACACGCAGCCAGCACTCCCAGGAGCAATCCCTGCTCAAACAGGACTCATGCAATCAGCTTGTGCCCACAGTGCTTGACCCCCCAGCCCCCAGGACCCCAGGACAGGTAGCATGAAAGACCCCACGTAGGCAGCCAATGGAGCCAGAGGAGCCCAGGGCCTAATGCCAGCCCTGAAGCTGTGCCCAGGACACACGGGAGCCTGTGAGTCCAAAACAGGACAAAAATGGAAGTAAAACTGGGTGAGTTCCCATTGGTGAAAACCAACCCCATCCTATGCTCAGGGTGGGAGAGGGTCCATCCCATTTTTGCTAGCAGGAGTCCCGCCAGGGGATGGGTGATACCAGAGGAGCTGGGAGCTGCTATCTCAGCTGGAGCAGAGCCTTCCCCCATGGCCCAAGGCAAGGAGATGCCCTGGGCAAGGTGTGCTGCCCTCAGCACCTTCTCTTCAGCCGCAAGCCTAAGGCAGAACTATTTTCCATGAGGTAGCTGAGACCCTCTGGTGCTCCATGGCTGCCGCCCATGCAGGAGCCAGCAGCTTTCCAGCAGGCCAGGGATCCATCTCCAAGGTGAGGGAAGCCACAAAGCCCCCCATGGTGCTGAGCTCCTGCCCCGAGGGTGCTGGAGGGCACTGCATGGCAGCTTCACACTGAACCCCTCTGGTGATGGGACCAGGAACTGGGGAGAACATTCCAGCCTCCTCCTGCTGTATTTGCCCATCACAGGCTCACCATGTCACCTCTGGGGAAGGGAATGGGCTGGGGGCATCTCTCCATGAGGCACTGCTGCATTCATACAGCTCAGCCCTCCCTCACAAAGCAGGGCAGCACTTCTGGAGCAGGGGATGCCTGGCTCTTCCTGCACCCCACTCCCTGCCTGGCAGCTGCAGGAATCCAGCCCCATCTTCTCACATGGGACCAAAACAAGTGTTGAAACCTTGGACTCTCATTATTAATCATTCCTCTGCTGCTCTGTCGCCGCTGCTCTGCTCTCTTGCCAGCTTTAATTAGGTTATGGATGGTTGTTATTATTACTATTATCCCTGTGATGTTGTGCCAGAGGTTTGGGGTGGATCCCTGTGTGCTCTTTCATAACACATCCCTGGCCAGGTGTGACCGTGACTGTGGGCACCCGTGAGCTCCGGCTCTGCTGCACATCCCCCTCTCTGCTCCACGGAGCCAAGGTGGGCAGGGACATGGGCAGCCCCCCTGCCTGGTCACCCACAGCCCCTCGAGCACCTCTCCACCCCCACGGGCTGTGTGGGCACTGCCAGGCACTCGCAGCTCTGCAGGAAGTGCAGCAGCGGCGAGGATGTGAGGCCGGGTATGGATTCCCCGCTGCTTGCCCAGAGGCTGGGAGAGAGGGGGCATCTCCCACCCGGGAAGGGAGCTGGCCTGCCATCTGTCCCTGCTGTGTCCCCGTGCCATGTCTGTCAGCAGCAATTCGGGTCAGCCTGATGGTCCGGACAGCGGAAAAGAGCCGGAGCTCGGCGGCGGCCGGGCGGGGGTGGCGGCAGCTCCATCACAGCGGCTCTCTCCAGCCACCCTGTGGCTGCTCGCTCCCAGCTCAACCTCAGACGAGCCTCAAGCTCATCCCTCTGCAGAGCCTGGGTCTGCTTGGGCTGCTCAGCTCCGGGCAAAGGAGCAGTTTGGATGTCCAAGTATTTTTTTTTCCTAGAGCAGTGGCTTTCTGTGAGGTTTTGCCACTGAAGTGAGACTGCCCTTGGTTGGAGGCACTGCTGCTCAGGGGGGAAGAAGAGACAGCTCTGGGGAGAACTTGGAGCCCTTCCAGTGACTAAAGGAGATCCGAGAGCTGGAGAGGGAATTTGGATGAAAGTCTGGAGTGACAAGGCACAGGGGAATGGCCTCACACTGGGAGAGGGCAGGGTTAGATGGGATTTAGGAAGAAATTCTTCCCTGTGAGGGCGGGGAGGCCCTGGCACAGGGTGCCCAGAGAAGCTGTGGCTGCCCCTGGATCCCTGGAAGTGTCCAAGGCCAAGTTGGATGGGGCTTGGATCAACCTGGGATAGTGGAAGGTGTCCCTGCCCACGGCAGGGGGTGGAACTGGGAGGGCTTTAAGGTCCTTTGCAATCCAAATCATTCTATGAGGCTATGATTAATCTTGGGTAGGGCCTGTACCCCCTTGTCCTCAAGTCCTGCAGACGTGCCTGGTGTGGCCTCTCCCTCAAGTACAAGTCTGTCCTGAGGATGCTGAACAAAGCAGAGGACCTAGCAGAACCTCCTTCCTCTCCTGGTTCCAGCTGAGCCATGGGCACAAAGGTCTTCTTTGTCCTCAAGCCACCCAGGGAGGCTGGAACACCTGGGCAGACTCTCAGCAACACCCAGACTCCTGTCCCACCCCTGTGCCACAAACACCACCGGCCACGTGCCCATGGCATGGATCCAGCAGCCCTGGGAGGGCACCCCTTGCTCCCAAAGCTTCCAAATCCATGAGTATCCTCACAGCGCGTGTGCCCACAGAAGGAGGGACGAGCCCACGTGGCTGCAGCTGGCCCGTGCCTCCCCCGGGTGCCCCCGTGCCTGCGCCCACCCCGGCAGCACGTGTGCGAGTGCCTGAACCCGAGATGAGATAAGACAGCTATCGGAATATGCTATAAATACCCAGAGCCCTCTCAGGGCTGGCACGGCGGGGAGCCAGAGGCTCTCCAGGCACCGGCAGGGCTCTGCTGTGGCCGTGCACAGGAGCCTGGTTTGGCAGGGTCCAGCAGCGTGGCCGTGGGGCAGGACAGGAGGGATGGAAGGTGGGATTTCCCTGCAGGAACACTGTTCCCGTGGCTGAGCACCAGGCCCAGGGGAAGGGCTGGGTGTTGGCTGGCATTTCTTGGACTGTCTCCCATCTCCTGATCCTCTGGGGGGACCTGGCAGCACACCCTGAGCAGGATAGGCAGAGAGAGGAGCCAGCTCAGGCATCTGAGGGGGCTGAGGCTGCTGGGCAGGGGCCAGCCCATGTTCCTGGGACAGCTGCTGTGGGATCAAGGGTGGACATTCAGGAAAGTTTCTGCACATAGGAGAGTGAAGGCTGGGGTGAGATCCCCTCTACAGGATGAGTTATCAGCTGGGCTCCTCCTGTTCATGCCGTGGGTGAGAGATCAACCTAAAGGTCCAACACATAGAATCATGGAATTGTTTAGGTTGGAAAAGCCTTTTAATATCACCAATTCTAAATGCTCCTGCGGACTGCCAAGGCCACCACTAACGCACATCCCCAAGTGCCATATCCACAGGGCTTTTAAATCTCCCCGAGTTTAGGAACTGCACCACTGCCCTGGGCAGCTGTGCCAGGGCCTGACAGCCCCTGTCTCTGAAGAAATTTTCCCAATATCCAATCCAAGCTTTCCTCAGGTGAAACTTGAAACCTCCCTTGAGGCCTTCTCCTTGTCCTGTCCCTGTTCCCGGGGAGTGGGCCCCTACCTGGCTCCACCCTCCTGTCAAGGAGTTGAGAGTGAGAAGGTCCCCGCTGAGCCTCCTTTTCTCCAGGCTGAGCCCCCCATCTCCCTCAGCCGCTCTCACAGGACTACCAGAAACGCCTTTGAACCCTGGCCAGGGGAATATGCTGCCTCTCAGTGTTAAACCAAGAGAGAAAGGTGTGGGAGCCTGGGCGAGGTGAGTATTGGAGGGAAGGACGGGCTGTGGGGACGCACAGTCAGACCGGGAGAAGTGCGGGCTCTGGAAGCGCTGGGGACGCTGTCCCGGCGGGGCTGGCGCCGGGAGCCGGGGAAGGCGCAGGGCAGCGCGGAGCGAGGCAGTGCCGGCAGCATGCAGGGAGCAGGCGGCGATACCAACCTGTGGCCGAGGAGCCCAGGGTGCGTCCGGGGTAAGCTGTTAGCGAGGGACACGGGGAGAGAGAAAAGGAACCGTGAGACCAAGGAGGGATGCGACAGCCCGGGTGTGGTCCAGGACAAGGAGGGAACCGATGGCCACATTCCCAGCAGGAGGACAAGGAGTTACAGCCTGGGAGGCACCTGCAGCTCCCAGGATAAGCACTGAACCCCTGTCTGCCCTGCAGGGCAGGGATGTGGCTCGGGGTGCCCTGCATCCCAGCCCCTGCTCTGCGGGGTCGTTGCCTTCCCTGGCATCACCCACCGAGCACATGGAGCCCAACAAGCCTGGGTTAGACAGCCACCAACCCAGCAAATGTCCTGACAACCCCAGTGATAGGGTCATCTGGACCCAGCCCCTGTGGCTGGTGATGGCATCTGGGAGGTCATTCCCTACACAGGGACACTTGCTAATTAGCATACATCAGTAATTAGGGTCACCGGCATGCACCAGAACCTGGTGTGAGCTCACAGCAAGCTTCCTATGGCTGGACTGGGAGAATCCCTCACCCTCAGCTAGGGATAGTCCCTCCAAGCACAGAGCTGGACCCAGCCAGAGCATGTCTGCATCCACGTGGGATGGCAGAGCAGAGAGGCGGGAGGGTGGCAGGCAGGGAGAAGGAAATGGCATCTGCCAGGCTTAAGCAGAGGGTGTGTGGGAGCTCTCTGAGATGCACCCTAACAAGTCAGAATTGATGGTGACAGCCACAGCTCCTGCAGGACTCCACAGGAGCTTTCACATGTTGTGGGGAGCAGAGGAACTCTTGGGATTACACTGCAGTGAACGGAGCCGATGGAAAGGGAGACAAAATGGAAGGCTGCCACGTAATGGAGGGGCCAGGGCGCTTGCCACAGCACCCCTCTATATTGGTTTACACCTCCAAAGGTCACACATATTCCATGACAGGCCTGCCCCAAAGCTCTCCCAGCTGTCCTGCTCCTCCCAGCCAGCTGAGCCGGCAGCTCTGTGCCCTCCAGCCTCCCCCCACCACAGAGAGGGGGCACAGGGGGGAGCTGGGAGCACCTCCCAGCCTGCAGGGACACCACTGATGGAATGAACCTGCTTGGGACAGGGGCACTGTGCAGGGGAAGTGTTGAGAAGGCTCCCTGAGCTCCACTGTGTCCTCACCTGCCCTCCAAGGTCAAGAGGGTTCCCTGGGCCAACCCTGTAACTAATGTGCAGGTTTCTCTGATTACACTGTTAATGAGGGACTGGGAAAAGCTGGAGCTGTGGGTATGAAAGGCAAACTGCTGAGCTGTAGGTTTCCAGATAGGGTTGTGTGTGCCAGGGTACGGCTGGGCTCTCAGAGATCATTCAAGAAGTTTGGTGTCTGTAGAAATCTTTTGGAGGGGAGCGTGGCCAGGGTGTCTCACAGCTGAGACAAGGACTGGAGGCAGTGCAGCATCCCTGTGCCCCTCCCTGGGGGCCCGGAGGGGACTGTGGGTGGCCAGCCCCAGGGTCACAACAGCGTGAGGGTGCCCTGCAGGACACAGCGGGGTGTGCTGGGACCTGACCTGGGTCTGTCAGCCTGAGGGGTGGCTGCTCCTCACAGTGAGGTGGAACAGACCATGGAGTGTTGAGCTGAGGCCAGGAGGAACACCAGGACCTGCTGTCCGAGGAGATCCTGCTCAGGAACTGGGATTGAGAGAGGCTGGGAAAACACCAGGGTTAATGTTTGTTTCCTCAGGAGCTGGGAGTGAGGAAGCCAGCAGGAGCCTGGGGGACACTTAAACACTTGTTTCCTCCCCAGAAGGGAGCAGGGAGGTGGCTACTTGGGCATGGGATGGATTAAGGGTAGGGTAGGACATCCTGAGTGCTGGAAACTGAGGCTGGGGGCTGCATCCTCTGGCTGTGAACAGCAAAGTGGGGGTTAGAGCCCACCAGCTTCCCCTGTAACCCCAAACATCCTCCTAAACTGTGCCCCAAACATCACCAATAGAGACCACAGCAGATTGGAGAGGAAGTTGGGGTTGTTGCCAGGGGACGGGCCAGCAGCCATGGGGTGACAATCAGGACATGCAGTTGTTGCCCTCGGCATCCCATAGGGTAACTCCCCTGTGGCTCTACACTGGAGATGGCCTGGCTGGGTAGGGAGATGGCCAAGCCTGCTCACAGAATGTCTGAGCCAGACTTAGGAGTTGCAGGGGGGATGCCTGGACAGCAGGAGTTCTGCTCTACAGGGATGTGCCCCTGTAGGTTGCCCCGCTGAATGCTAGTGGAACAAGGCCAGCTGTAAAGGAAAGATCTGTGGGGAGGGTGTATCCCAGTCCTGCCGCACCAGGAGGGAGGGCATGGCTCCAGGAGTGTGTGCCTGGACACCTGGGGAGGCAGGCAGAGCTGCAGGACAAGGAGGACAACTTCAGGACCTTGGCAGGAGGCTGACATGGGCACAATGTCCTGGGACACTGGCAGCAGGGACTCCAGCATCCCCTGGATACTCAGGAGACATCTGGCCCTGGCCCCTGTGCTTGAATCAATACTCAGAGGAGAATTATCCAGTGAACAAGGAAGTCGGACTTGGGTTTGAGCCATCTGTGCTTGGAAAATGAGGCTGCTTGTGTTTCCTGGGTAACAAGAACTTCCTGTATCTTGTGAGCATCTTGGGACAGGGCTGCACTTTCCTCTTCTGGAGGGACACGTGTGACCTGGCTCAGTCCACACCATGCCAGGGGCCACAGGGCCTGCTCACCCCATCCAACGTGTCTGAGATTGCCAAGGGCTGGAAACTCCAACTCTCAGGATGAGTGAAGGCTGTGGAGCTTGAGGAATACCCTGCCCACATGGCTGTGTCCTGTACCCAGCAGGAAGGATGCCAGCTCCAGCCACCCCCAGGAAGCTCATCCCCAGCCTTGAGAGCTCCTGGGCTTCCTTGCCAAGCCTGTTTCATTGGGCCATGATCTCTGCTTGGCAGGGGTACAGGGCATTGATGCTGAGCAGGTGGGAGACCCGAGGCAGGCAGGGCTCAGTGCTCAGCCCACACAGATGGCCCTGACAGCAGATGGGCTGAGGCAGAGGCAGGAATTCCTGCTGCTGGGTTCACTAGGGCATGGCCTCTAAGCCCAGCGTGTTCATGGGCTCCCTGGGAAGCTGCAGAGGAAGACACACTATCCAAGGCTGTCCGTGATCTGCTCTCTGTGCTGTTATCTGCATCCCAAGGGCCTGGTGGTGCCGGAGGCCCCAGTGCCCGTGGCATTACCTGTGATCTCGTGCTGCCTCAGCTCGTTGTATCTGTAGGAGTGTTCCAGGGGCTTGATGGAGGAGTGGTAGATCTTCCTCAGCCGCTGCAATACTCCTGGGGGGAAAAGCATGTGGGCAGGTGAGAGGCAAACCCCAGCAGGCTGGGTGAGACCCTCCTAGGGCCATTCCCTGCAGGTCCCAAAGGTGGCCCAGCCATGGATTGAGGGACTTGGCTTACAGCTGAAATCTTGGCCAGACTGATCCCAGTCACACATTTTGCCCGGAGGAGTTGTGATTGCCCCATCCCTGGAAGTGTCCAAGGCCAGGCTGGACAGGTCTTGGAACAATGTGTTCTGTGGAAGGTGTCCTGCTCATGGCAGAGGGGTGGGATGAGATGGTCTTCACCATCTCTCCCAACCCAAGCTGTTCTAGGATTTTGATGCCTCTCCCCTGCTAATGTTTCCCACTGGGTACTGTCCCCATCTGCTCTCAGCAGCTGATGGGAGGAGCATCCTTGCTAAGTGCTGTTTAGCACTCAACACCCACAATCCCAAAAAGCCCTCCACCATGTGCCAGGGCCCCTTGGCATGGCCCCTGAGCTGCTTGCTAGAAAAAAAAGGAGGAGTTTTTTCCACGGTATCTCTTATCACTGCCTTTCCAGCCCAAACTGCCAGCAGGGCCAGCAGAAGCAAACCTTAGGGTAGCAAAACCCAGTATATGATTAGAATATAAATCCCAATCCTTTGTTAGAAGTTGCTGCAGGTTTCTTTGAGCAGGGGTGTGCCTGATTCACCATCTGCATCTTCCAGCCTCTATACCCTCCTAATTCTTGTATGCCCTCGCGAATGTCCTTAAAATACCTAAAATATGTTAACCCAAGAGCAGCCAAAGGGCTGTTACTGAAGATATGGCATTACTAGACCTGCAAGAAGCAAGGTTAAAATCCAAACACAAGAGAAGGAAAATCCCGTCCATGGTCTTAGTGCAGGGCATGCATGGCCTCCTCACCTGAGACATCATCGGCAGGTTTTTCCTCATTCAGCTTGAGGGTGTTCTCCAAGTGGGACCGGTCGCGCTTGGTCGGCTCGCTGGCATCTTCAACCTCTTCTGGAGGAGAAAACAAGGAGCCCTGTCACTGCTGGAGGGGGAAACCCACACAGGAGCTCACACAAGCGACTGCCAGGGGAAGGGCATGGGGAGCACACACACCCCGAGCCTGCGGGCACGCCGTGCCCACGGCAGCCGCTGTCACCCTTGGCATGCCACGTGCTTTCCCTTTAGCACAGGCTCCTGGAGGCTGCCAGGGCTGTGGCTGCTGGGGGAAGCGTCATGGGCAACTGCTTGGCTCCGAGGAGGGGCTGGCTGCTCGTGGGGAATGCAAAGGATGCGCCTGGAAGGGGCTCCCGGGGTTGGGATGTAGCACGAGCACACACGGCAGCTGCTGCCCAACGGGGCCCTGGTGCTTCCCCCGGCAGCTGCGGCTCCGCGGGGCTCGGCCTCAGGTGCAGGTTTTGTGCTGCTGCCTCTCTGTCTGCCCACTCCCCCACAAACTACACGGTGAGCTGGAGACGTGGGTGCCGAGGCTGGGGCTCCCTCCGGCTCTCGGGGGACGGGCCAGCCTGGCCCATCCTGGCCGCCCTGCCTTTGCCAGTGGGCCTGTTCCCTCCCAGCTCTCCCACCTCTGTCTCCACGTTCCCCTGGAGCCCTCTGCACAGCGCCCTGTCCCTCATGGCTCCGCACCGAGGGGAGCATGAGGCAGCTGCCTCCACTGGGGAAGGCACCCCACTGTCCCCAAAGCACAGAGACAGAGGTGTCCTTGCCATGGAGGTGCTGGCACACCAGGAGCTTCCAAGAGCTTTTTGATAAGGGGAGCTGGGTTGGACTTTAGCAGGGGTTCGGGCACAGGTCTGGGGACACCAGGATCAAGCAGGGCATCACTGAGCCCTGAGACTGTGTTGAGCATCTACTGAGTGTTGGGCTGAGGAAGACCTTTTGACTTGCCAAGTGAAGACACAGAGACCAAAGTGGGTTTGCCTTTTGGGAAAAATGGGAGGCTTTTTGAGCCGGGACATTACAGATGAAAACAACAAAAATACTAATCTGGGTCCAAAGGTCACTGCCCAACCTGTGGGCCAAAGTCTACAAATAGTTCTAGGAAATCATGGTGGGGGGTGTCCCTTTCCCCTAGTTAGCCTTCCACTGATTGAGCAGGGCTGGTGCCTCAGCAGCTCATTGGTCTGGATTAGTTCTTCACACCTTCCCTATGAGCCAAGAACTGGTGGAGAAGAGCCCCACAATCCTGGGAGCCCCACCAACCCAGGAGCATCCTGCCCCTGCGCAAGCCAAGGGCCCGGAGGACTCTGCGGGTGGCGGATAAAGAGTCTTTAAGAGATCTGCGAGTGCTGAAAGGGGCCTGGAGGTTAAAAGTGTTATCCATGTCCACATTCCTGAGGAGAAATCATGGACTTGGAGTGGAGTGGAGAGAGGGGAACACCAGTCAGTTTTGGCACCACTGCGATGAGCGCATCCTGCTGCGGCCTCGCTGCCCACGGCCCAGCGCTGTTAGGGGCGGGCAGGGAAGCACAAGCGTTAGGAGAGGGCCATGCACTAGGCGAGGTTTAACGTGCCAAGCTCAGCTCCGCCGGGTTGATGGGAGGTCACTCTTGCTGCTACAGCACACCCACAAGAAAAGACTCCAACCTCTCTGGCTGTGCCGGGGCTCGGCGGCAGCAGGGGGAGTGCTGGGGACCTCTGTTCCTGCCAGCGGGGTCTTGTCTGCAGGGGGGTCTGCTGCTGCTGGGGGATTTTCTGCCACTGCAGGGGGGTCTTCTGCTGCTGGAGGGTCTTCCACTGCTGTTGGTGGGTCTTCTGTTACTGGTGGGTCTTCTCTTGCGGGTGGATCTCCCACCATTGGTGGGTTTTCCACTGCTGTCGGCAGGTCTTCTGCTGCTGGCAGATCTGCTGGTGGTGGGTCTTCTGCTGCATCCCCACAGGGTGGATGATGGCAGCTGGCAGGGCCATCCCTGGCTTCTCCTGTGCCAGCAGCTGCTGGTTTGCTGTGGCTTTTTGTGCTGAAAATGCCGGCTGCTTCCTCATCATTCTCTTCAGCCTCATTCTCTGGCTTGTCACCATCTTTGTCAGACTCTTTCTCCTCCTTAGACTCTCCCTCTTCAGACTCTTCCTCAGACTCCCCATGTTCATCTTCCTCAGACTCTCCTTGCTCATCATCTTCCTCTGAGCTCTGCTCGTCCCTTTCCTCCTCTCCTTCAGGAGCAGATGCTGCTCTTGGCTCTGTTTGCTCTTCCCCTGGCTGCCCTTCCTCCTCAGAGCCTCCTTTCTCTGTGCCGGGCTCCTCATCCTCCCGGGCACGGACGTCACCTTGTGTGCCAGACCCATGGTTCCCTCCATGTTGAGCTGCCACAAAATCCTCCCCTGAGCTCTGTTCTTCCTGGCCCTGCTCTTTGCTGCTCTCCTCTGCCTGGCTGTCCCCTGGCCTGAGGCCACCCGCCGGCTCTTCCTGCCCCTCTCCACGTCCCTCCTCGGTGACGCCGGGCAAGGAGGCACTGCCACCATCCTGCTCCTCCTCAGGGCTGCCATCGGCCGCCTTCTCCTCCAGCTGGGGCTGTGTGGCTGGCGGGGGGCTCTGGGCAGCCCCATCCCCATGGCCCGTCCCGGGGCCGCGCGGCTCTAAACGGTGAGAACAGCTCAGTCAGTCCCACCCGTGCTGGGTGGCACCCACCAGGGCCCTGAGGGATGAGCTGGGGCTGGTACCAAGAGCTATAAGAGCTTTAAACTCTTCCCTAAGCCTTCTCCAGCTCAATTTTCTGTCCCTGTTGCAAGAAGTTGGGTGCAAAGGTGTGTTTGTGGGGGGCGAAGCGGAGCTGGCAGGGGCTCTGTGGCTCCACCAGCCCTGGCTGCCTGGCACTGGGGCTGCTGTCCCCCCAAAGCACTGCAGGAAGGCGGCAAAGCTGCCCTAAAATCAGGGAAAGGAGTAAAAATGGCAAATTTTGAGGGGCTGTGGGCACTTGGCAGGTTAAAAGGGTCCTTCCCCAGCCCTGGTTTGAGAGACCATCACACCAGCCAAGGTGGGCGGTGAAGTGAGGGGGAGGAGGAAGGGGCTTCCTGGCATGAGGGGCTGCCCAGCACGGGGTCCTGCCTTCCACAGGCAGTGCCTAACCCTGGCCACGGGGCTCGGGAGCTATTTATTGTGTGTGTCCCTTCACTAGGAAAGCATGTGCCACGCCGTGCGGCTGCTGGGGACACAATGAGTGTGTTCTGTGGCCCAGGAGAATCCATCCGTATTTTCCATAGGCTCCAACTGCAATTTAACATCAGTCAGCGGGTGCCAAAAATAAAAGATCACGGCTATACTGTCTCCGTTACAAACAGTTGCTGCTAGTCTAAATAATCCCCCTAAACGTCTCATGCCAGGGGAGCGTTTCAGAGGAAAATAATTCCTTTGTACTCCAGCTGGCAAGCAGATGCCAAGCAGGAAAAAAGGCCACCTCCACCCAGGCTGCAGGAGGAGAGTGGGCATGGCCGTGTCTGTGCAGGAGCCTCAGACCTGTGTCCAGCAGGACCTTGGCAAAGCTGGAGCTCGCTGGGCTTGGCCACAGGGCCTGTGGTGACCGAGCACAGGAGGAGCTGGGCTGGGCTCAGCGTGGAGCCAGCCCCAGAGCCCTCAGCCCTGTTTGCCGTGTCTGGGAATGCCGGAGGGGTGATTTTATCTCCGTGGCACTGGGGCTGGTGGGGCTGCGAGCCGGGATCAGGTCGCATTGGGAGGCTTGTGCCATGCCAGCAGCAGGCACCAGGAGGGACAGGCTGCTCCCCAGCCTGCCCTCGTTCCCAGTGGCTCTTGGTCCCCTGGCACAGCAGAGCCGCAGCCGCTGTCACAGCCCCTCACCTTGCCCAGGCTGGATGCACAGGTCGCCCTTGCTCTGCCCTCACTGACCTCCCTGTCCCCTGCTGGCACACAGCTCACAGGTGCCTCCAGGTGCCCAGTTCAGCTCCCAGATGGAGGGAGATAGCGGCGGGCAACTCCCACCCTTCTCCCTTCCACCCTGGCCCTTCAGGTCACCTTCCTTCAAGACCCCTGGGACCCTGCAGGAGCCTCTTGAATGGGAATACCCATATTTGACCTGCAGAGCCCTGAGTGGCTGGGGCCAACATGGCCCTGCCTGGCCCTGGTGGTCTGGGAACCAGCCTCAGTCAATAGAGGGCCCCTCAGCTGATGGGAGCACGGATATTCTCAGTTTGGCCCCAAAACAGCTGGTGACCTGGAGGGCTGGGAGAGGAGTGAGGGTCAAAGCAGAGCAGGAGGGCAGGACCAGGCAGAGGAGACCCTGAGAGTCCTCAGGGCATTGTCTGGGGTCTGCGTGACCCCCCTGACCCAGAGGGGCCGTCACCCACCACAGTCAGGCACGACAGCAATGCCAGTGCCCACCACGAGCCAGCCCTCGAGGAAAAAGGGAAATATCCCCCAGGGGCTCACATGGGGATGTCCCTGCCGGCGTGCTGGTCACGGGCTTTATTTCCTGTGACCTTCAAGGTCTGACATAAAGTCCCTGTCCCCTGTCCACCTCCTTCTCCCTGTTTCCCCTACATGGTCTCCCGATCCATGGTGAATTGTGCTGACCTGCGCATGGCCGGCCGATGAGTGCAAAATGGGCCGAAGGTTACGGGCTTAACACCCTCCGGAGGCTAAAAATACGGCACGGCAACTGTACGGGGGATCGCGAGGAGCAGCCCCGGTGGAGCCCCCGCGGCCGCTGGCCCCAGCCCCTCTCCCCGCTGCCAGCCAAGGGTGACGTCCGCACCTGGGGGCCCCCGTGGGCTCCGGGAGGGGACAGCCACGGTGTAAAGTGACACCGGGGCTCCCCGTGTTCACACCTTGCATTGTGCCAAGCAGATGGGCGGCGTAGGAGAGGAGACCTCACCCTTTTCCCCTCGGGGACTTGACCTCCCTTGCGGGTCCCTGGCTTGCATTGCTCCTGCCACCCCTTTCTCACGCTGGGACTTTTATGAGCTGCGAGGGGACACTTTTTCAGGCGGTGACAGCGGGGATAGAGACCCCAGGGCGCGGTTCTGGGTGCCACAGGGTGCCGTGGCTGGTTTGCGCCCAGGAGCAGCCTGTGCGGGAAAGGAGGGGCATGGCTGAACATCGCGGTGTCCCCTCCATCCCTGCACGGGGACCTACGGAACAGCAACGACCTGACGGCAAAACGGGTCCTCCAGGAGGGCGGTGAGGAGGGACAGATGGGCACAGGTGGTCCTGGAGGGACACTCTCCCCCTCCAGCAGAAATCGGAGCCCTGAGCGTGGGGCCGGCGATGGCAGGGCTGCGGGGATGGCTTTTCACACGCCCCCTTCCCCTGCCCAGATCCCAATCCCTGCTTCGCTGGGGGTATTATCCGCTGGCTCCTGCAAGTCCCATGCCCCCCGTGTCCTCCCAGGGGGGTCGTGGCGGGACCTTGTATCCCAAATATAAACCCTGCCTTTATTCTGTCCTTTAAAACCTCCTGGAAACTGACTGGACACAAAGAAGCTGTCAGGGAGTTCCGGGGATGTCCCAGCTGGACCTGCTGCAGACCCCGCCCTTCCTGTGAGACCCCTTTCCACAGCGCTGTCCCTTCCCTCCAGGCTCTGTGGGGCCCCCGTTTGCTCAGGGCCACCCCCCAGTGCCCCTCCAGCTGGTGGCCCTGCCAGCCCAGGACTCAGAGCAGGGGGGAGCCCGGCTCCAGCTCCAGTTTGGGGTCAGCGGGGCCAACACCTTCAGAGGGAAGTGTCCCACCAGCGTTCAAGCAGCCCAGAGGACACAAGCACATGGATGGGGCTGAGGATGGGGTTGGCTTTGCAGACCCTTGGGCACCCCAAAACCCAGGATGCCCAGACACATCATCACGTCCCAGAAACTTCATAATCCCAAAACACCAGCATCAAGTAAATACATTTCTGGTTTTCAATGCAGAGGGAGGTTTAGGAAACAGTTTTGTCAAACTGACTTGACTTCATTTGTACAGAAAATTTGAAGTTTAGTTAAAAAGTTATGAAGTGATTTGATTTCTATAAATGGTTCGATAGAACCACATGATATTTTTATTAGTATATGGTAAAGAAACCTCACCAGGATCTACCAAAGGGATTAAAACCAGGCCTGGAGTTTCCTAAATAGAGATGAAAATAGGGAAACACTGCTGTAGGGTGTTTCTTCCTCTGTCTCCCCACCCTCAAGGTGTGTAAGGAACCCTGAACCCTGACTTGCAGAAGACATGAAGATGAGGAAGGTGGAGATGAAGCACCTGCTGCTTCCTGGCTCAGGAGACCTGGGTCTGTCAGTGAGCAGATGGCCAGGAAACGTCAGGTATTTTGGCAGAGGCAAGCATCACACTGTACATCGAGGAACATCCACCTGCAGTGTCCCTTGCAGCTTGGGGGAATCCCTTGGGGGACCCAAGGGACACGCTGTGGCATGGCTGGGGCTGGAAGAGCGCCTTCTTCCAGAGGAAGGATGTCCAAGAGGTCCCACTGTTCCTGTCCCCTGGCCTCCAGCCATGGGACATTTCAACAGCCCACCCCAGGGACGTCCCCTGAGGGACATCCTCTGTTCATTCAGGGCAAGACTTCCTGGCTCCCCATCCCTCCTTGGGTCATCCCGAGCATTCCTGATCACCCAGTCACCCCTTGGACTTGCCAGCCTGGATTCTAATGCCTGATGTCCCACAAGATCCTCAAATGCATGGGAATGTGGGGCCAGGCCCTGCCTGAGGGGGGTCGCAGCCCTGGCAGCACTGGCCATTGGCACACGGACAGGGCCACACAGCTCCCAGCCCTTTTCCACAGTGTCCCCAGGGCTGTGTGACCCCAAGGGTCGAGCCATGTGCCTGGCTGGCACTGGGGCCTTGCTGCCACTGCCAACACCCCATCCTGGCTTGGGGTCCCTCCCCTGCCCCTCCTGCAGCCCCCACCAGCACAGGAGCTCACGGCTCTCTCCAGCTGTCACTTATGAGGGAAATGTCCCCCTGGGCTGGAAATAGCTCAGTGGAGTCCTGCACAGCCCCGGGGCTGCTGTTACTCCTGCAGAGCTCAGGGAACAGGCAATTGCAGAAGCAATCTGGTCACCCTGATCCAATGGCCAGGCTGGGATTTCACCAGCTCGCAGAGCGGGACACAGAGGAAACGTGGCAAGAGTGTTGTCCTTGGGCATGGCACGGCCCTGCTAGCCTGGTGCCAGCCCACAGAGACCTGCTGGTACCTCTGTGCCACCAGGGCCATGCACAAACGAGGTCTCCTGGCCTTCCTGCCCAGCTGGATGTCACCTACACACCGGGACAAGGGTGGCTGATGGAAAGGTTGTCACAGCACAGCCAACCTGCCTGGCACCAGCTCAGCCAACACCTTGGGAGTAAGAAGGGGCACCCACAGGGACCAAGGTCTCCCTGGGGTGAGGCACCAGGGGTGTGACAGGGATGTAGGTGACACAAGCACCCAATGCACCTTGTCTCACGCACACCCAATGACAGTGGTGCCCCTGGCTGTGCTGGTGCTGGAGGGTGGAACAAGTCCAGTGTGGTGTCCCAGGGACACAGAGGTCCCCTGCTCTGGGGAGGCTGGTTACTGTGGGGGCCACTGGCCTGGGATGGTAAGGGTGGGATGTCCCCATGGCTGCTGTGCCCAGGGCCTGAGCCCACACAAGGTGTCACAGTCCCACTCCCAAGATGTTCTGACCTGCAAGGTGGAGCCCACTCTAAAGGGACACATTCCAAAGTGACACATCCTGGGTGATGGGGTGCACCCCAAAATGCCAGGAGAACCTGGTGATGGAGCTCATCCTGAGGTGACACCTTCCAGGATGAGGCAGGACAAGGACTCCCAGAAGCTGAGGCTGGCACAGACCCCTCCTGCTGTCACCAGGAAGGGTCTGTGCCAGCCCTGCTGTGCCTTGCAGGAGGACATCACTGTGCCAGAGCTTTCCCCAAGTCCTCTCTCAGCTCAGAGGCGGTGATGGCATGGCCTGGAATTGCCCTCCCACTCAAATCCATGATGACTGCAGGGCCAAGGGATCCCCAGGGCAAAGCTGCTGAGCACAGTGTCTGGGCACTGCCCTGCCAGCATCCCCGTGGCCCATTGCTGGTGGCCACAGAGGTCACCCAGCCTGGAGGGGATGACTGGGCTCTGCCCGAGGTGTGAGTGTGTAGCCCTGGGCAGGAGCAGATGGAGTATTGGGTGAGTGCCCTCTCCATGAGCCCCTGCCCAGCCCCACGGTGGGTGCTGGTCCCTGCCAGGCTCCCGGCACCCCGGGGAGCGTTGCCAGCCCCGGCCACGTGTGCAGTGAACTGCCTCAGCAGGGGCTGTAGGAGCGCAGGCACAGGGCAATTCCCACCCCCAGCCTCTGGGAATGGTGGCAGGGTCCTGGCAGCCCCAGGTGCCACTAAACCCGAAGCACCACACCTTGCCATGATGTTCCAGTGAAGCCCCTGGTTCTCCACTGGACTTTCACCCCTTCTCTTCCCGTGGGCACCTGCAGCCCCACAGCCCTGTGGGATCCCCACAGCCCTGTGGGATCCCCACAGCCCCAGAGGCACCAACAGTGGTTGAGTGGGAAGACATGTCCCAGACATGGAAAAAACCCCCCCTCCAAGCCACCTCCTGCACCCGAAAGGAGCCGGGTCTGAGAGTTCAGCTTGGCACCAAAGGAAAAGCAAAACTCATTCTGCAAATCCCACTGGTCTCTGAGGGGCAGAAGCATGGGCAGGAGACATGCCACTGCTTAGAGCTTTTTTGGAAACCTACAGTACTGAGGTGAAATACGTGACCCTCAATAAACAGGTGGGGACTTGGGAGACCCCTCAGAGCCAGTCCTGGAGCTGCCAGACCCCCATGTGCCTCCTGGCCCCAGAGCCTCCTCTGAGACAGGGGATCCCGGTGCTGTGCCACGCCAGCCTCAGCCAAACCAAGAGGTGGGCTGGTGGTCATCCACCACGGAGACAAGCTTCTGACATCCCACAAAGCCACCAGCCCTGCTCGGAGCGGCACCAGCCCCCAGCCATACCCGCAGAACACCTTTCCAACCCCTCTCTGCAGACTGCACCCGCAGCTCCAGGGAGGTCACCCCACCTGTGTCGGGGTGTGTCGCCGNGCCGCCGGAGACCGGCCAGGCAGAGAACCGGCCCAAATTAACTCAAGGGCAAGCAAGGGTACCAGCGATGCCGCCCCGCCGAGCCGCCCCGGGGACACCCGGCCGGGCAGCGGGGTGCGAAGTGCGGATGGGACAGCCCGGGGAAGGGGATCCGGGGTCCTCAGAGATCCCCAGCGCCCTGGCACCCCCCTCCTCCCCCCCAGTCCAAAATCAAGCCACCACGGCACCC
>VYXD01008386.1:2230-24517 GCA_013397195.1 Hylia prasina
ACGGCGGGGAGGAGAGTAAAGAGGGTGAGCTGGGAGCTGCGAGGAGATGGTTTGTGCAGGGCAGAAGGTGTACTCGGTTTTAATGTTCTTGCTGTTTTCTGTCTTGCCAGAAGGTTGTGAGAGGACTGAAGTTACCTGACATGGTTGAAACACTTTGTCACATTGAACGTGAAAGGTTCATTCTTCCTTGGAGTGAAACTAGCCAAGTGCATGTGCTCAGGGATCTGCTGCAGCCGTGTAGTTTTTTATTTTGAGTTGCCATTTTCCAGTGTGATCTGCAAGAGAGAATTTTTTTCTTCCCTTCTCTGGCTGTTGTCACTTTGCAGGCTTTGATTGTTTTCAAAGCTGAAAAGGTGTGCAATAGCAAGGAGTGTGTGTTACATTCAGTAAATGTGAGATGGCTCTCTGAAGACATTTAAATCCCTAAAAGTGTTCTTGCAATTCAAATTGAACTTCCTGTGTGAGGCAGTCTGAAATAATAATTTATCTCATTGGAAGTCCATAATTTCCAGAGTAAATACGTCTTAGAGCTGGATGTACTGTATTGCAGTTGAACTGCAAAAATACCCAAAAACAAACAAAAAAAAAGCCCAGGTAAATGCTTGAGTGGGAATTGTTTGCAGAAATGTTACTTGAAAGTGAATTCTGATTCCATAATCAGCTGCCATCTCAAGTTAATACTCTTTTGCCTTCTTGAGAAGTTGTGTTCAAGCAGTGATTTCTCTATTTATGTGTAGTGACTTCAAGTTTTCTTTTAGCAGCACCAAAAAAAAAGGCATTGCACAGACCTTCACCTAGAAGTTGCAAAATTACTGTATATGGTGAAATGCCTGATGTCATTTACAGTGACGTGATATTTTGGCTCACTTTGGGACTATCCAACTATTTTCCCACTGGGCCCCTAATTATTATATGTTTAAAAGGTTGCAAGTTATTTGTTAGGTGATTTGAAATATATTTGCTTAACATCTGTGTTTGTTCAGGTATTTAGAAAAAATGCAAATGGTAGCAACTTTCTGCAGTTCTCTCTGCTGGGATTTCTTTTGTCCCTGTTAATAGGAGGATCATTTAGTTAGTGAAAGTGTAGAGTGTGGTGAGTTTAGGATTGCAATGTATACTGATAGCTGGTAACGTTGCAAGTATAATTCTTTTAGTTTGTTTTGAAACTCATAGATATTGTGGCAAGTTTGGCCTTTAAATGTTTTGTTACTGTGTCTATAAGGTAGAGAAAAACAAGGTGTAGCAGTTCTCCCCTCTAGTTCCCCAGTGCCTCCCCAGTTTCTTTAAACTGAGCAGTCCTGCCTTCAGTTTGGGGGAAAGAAATGTGGCTTCAGCCTTGCAGACTTGAATTCAGTTTTTGGCTTGCATGAAGAATACTCTGGAAAAAATGGCAGTTGTGTAGAATTGTGGCTTTTGCTTAACAACAAAACCACCCTCCTCTGCAGTTATGTGCCATATATGTCAGTATATTTGAAAATCAAATGCCAAAATCAGCCATTCCTGACTGTGTGTGACTCTCTTGGGTTGTCAGGTTGCAGTTGGGAGGAGCATCAAGCTGCAGGCACAGTGAAAGCTTTCCCAAAGTCTTCCTCAGGTGCTTTGTGTACTAGTGGCCTTACACTTGCTGCCATTTCTAACAAAGATGTACTTCAGGTTGGCATAATTCCCTCATTAACTTGTTTTAATGAAGTTGGAGTAGAGGACTAAAAAGACTTAAGAAGGGAAAAGTAAATGTATGTCCCAGAAGGAAATAGTTTGGACCTTGTCATCTTCCCCTTTCTCCCTTCCCATCCTTTCACTGTTCACATATCTAGACTTAATTATTTTTAGCTCTAAAAGCGTATTTTGGATAATGTAATTTCTTGCACGGAGCATTCCATGGCAATTACTTGGTGGAGGTCTCTGAAGTCAATGGTTTCTGATTGGCCTTGAGCTGTAGTTGACAGAGGGTTCTCCTCTATGGATCAGTCAGCTGCTGTGGAGATAATTGTGAAAATGCATCAGAGAAACACTTCTTTCCTTCAGTCTCTGAATGCATAAATTTGTTCCTCAACTGGAAATTTTACTGGTTTTCAAATGGAGAAAGACTGACTGCTGAATTGGCATTTACCAGCCAGAGGTGCAGTGTGTTGAAGATAAGTGGCTGGTGAGGCTTGATGCCCCTCAGTAAGTTCCAGTATTTCTGCATCCCTCTGTTACTGCATTCTGCCTGGCCTGGGCTTGTTTACTCTAGGAAAGGCTTGAGCAGGGCTTAATCACAGCCTGCAGTCTCTGTCAGGCCATTATGAGGAGAGTGGAGCCAGGCTTTTGTCAGGGTACCTCGTGGCAGGGCAGGACACAGGGGCATGCCTGGAACAGATGGGGTTCGGGTGGGACACGGGACAGCTGCCCTCTGTACCAGGGCAGTCAGGCGGTGGAACAGGTTTGTCGTGCTTTGAGCTGGAGGAGGCCCCTTGCAAACCTGCATTATTCTGTGATGATTTGCATAGTTTCTCTGTTGGGAGTGTATCCTTTGCCAAAGGAGGATGGTCTGTTATCAAGTGGTTGTTGGTGGAGTTGAATAGATGACTTGTTTGAAAGAAGATGAACTGGTCCTGTGATGCTGGTTTCATTGTGTTCCTAGAAAGTGCAGCTGGAGACACTCCTGTCTTTGCAAGTGTTAGTGGCAAAAGAAAAGCAATTGAAGGAAAAATAGTCTAAAACTGTTTGTTGCTTTACTTCACTCACCGGTCTAAAGACAGCTGACTCTTTAATCTGAGTGATCTAAAATACTTGCATGGTAGAAATTGCAAGAGTATCAGGAACTGAAAAAGCTGAGAGCACTTTCATTGTCCTTATTTTCTCCTGTTAATCAGTAGTGAAGGGTGCAGCAGCTGATAGTCCCAACCACATTCTCATGTGTTACTGGACCAAAAGCACAGATTTAAGGGTGGTGTTGTTGCTATTTTGTTGCACTGATTCTCAAATCTTCCAGAAAACAAGCTTGAATTCAATCTTAAGAGAGTTTAACTTTGGTGGTGTGTTAAGCTGGCTTTAGTATCCTTTTGCTGAGATTACTTGTGGAATAAATATAGCCATAACTGGATAACAGAAGGCAATTTTCTCCACTAGCATTGGAATGTATTGGTTTGAGGTTTTTCTTCTTTAAATTCAGTGGGTTTTTTCCTTGGTGTTTTGTAGACCAGAAAGACACAACAGACCTTCTTCACCTGTGGTGGTTCATTGATTCTTTGAATACAGCTTGCTTTTTAAATGTGGCAATTCCTGTCAGACCACCTCTGTTTTTCTTTAGCAATTTATACTTTACTATTGCTCATGCTAGTTTTTGTTGACATTTTTCAGAAAACGTCGTGTTCTTGTAGAATCACAGGCCTACCTTGCTCCAATTCAGAATGACTTAATTTTTTAATTGATAGCAGCAAGCTTACATATGTCCAGATATAATGTGGTAAAGCATAACTGCTGGCTGAAACAACTTTTTGTTCTTTCTCCATAGTGCAGAGCTGTGACAGTAGCTCACCTGCTCCAAATGTCACTGGCACTTACATGTTTCAGAGAAGGCAATCTCTCTATTAGTCTTGTTTTTCCAAGTAAAAAAGTGCCTTTTCCTCAAGCTACCTCTCTGGGTAGCTCTGGTGGTGCTGCATGAGCAGAAAGATGGACTTTGTGCTGCAGCAAGCTGACAGAGGATCATGTGCTTTGTAGCTTGTGAAGGAAGCAGTAGGAGGAGGTTTCCTCGAGACTGGTGGCAGAAATGAGTCTCTTAAGGTATGAGTTTGCCTTAGGAGTTATGGGCAGTGTTGGTGTGCTCGTGCTAATCTCACACCCAGAGCTAAGGCAGGAGGGATGGAAGGGGGGTGAGTGTAGGCAGACACCAAAGCTGGGACAAGCTATGGAAAAGAGTCTGTATTTTGGGATTTTGTGGATAAAAAAGTCTGCCTGAGGCCCTAGTTTTACCCAAGGGCACTCATGGCCCATGTGGAGGCTCTGTTCTCCTCTAGGTCTTCTCTGTCTTTTGGGTGCAGCTTTCTCTTTGGGGCCACTGCTCGCTGGTCCTGCAGCTTGTCCTGCTCCTGGTGCAGTCTGCCACGTGCCAAAGCAGGTGGATGCAAAGCAATCACTGGGGATGCCCTGGTACCTAGAGAGATGTATAGGGATTGTGGTGAGAGATGTGTAGAGGGATGGAATTTACTCTTGGTATGTCAGTGTGCAGCCCAGCAAAGGTATTGGAGAATTTTATTTTGATGTCACAGCAAAAGGCCCCTGCAGAGAAGCACTTCACTTCAGCAGTGTCAGCATATACCTGTTGAAGATAGAGTTGCTGGGAGCTGCAGCTTTTTTTTTGTGCACTGTATTGGGTTTCTGCTTCAGCACTGACTGCTGGGTGGTATTTGGGGTGGGGATAAATTCTCTAGTATGAGCAGATTCCAAGAAACACAGTTAATGTGAATTAAGTATTATACTGTGTGCTGGTGGCTCAGCTTTACCACTGTGCTTTTGTGAAGATGCTGTTAATCAAATGGACTGTGATGTTCTTAAGTGGATGTGAGGAGGTAGGTTTGGTTTGAAGTGACAAAGGCAAGGAAATTAATTAGTTTAAGGAAATTATCTCCTTTTCCATGGGGAATTAAGGTGGAATATCCAGTAATGCACTTGGACAATAATAACTTGCAGCAGGTGCCTTTAAAAGGACAGGTGTGCCACATCTTAGGAGCTTTTTAGTTTATTGAAACTTCTTTTGTCTGGCATTATATGAAGTGAATATTCTTGTTTCTGTAACCATGGACAGATTTGAAGCACTGATGGACTTGGGGATGGCTCGGAAGCACCTCTGTGTTGCCCTAGTGTTTGCCATCATCAGAACCTGTGCTTTCCTCATAGGTTTGCAATAGATCTTAAAGCCTTTTATATTTATCTCATTAAAATATTGTACTGATAAGTGTATCAATACAGTCTTACATGAGTTGTGTCTCTCTGAAAAGGGCTGGGCTTGATGACACAGATCATTCCCATCTTGTTCTTTCTTTAGGTACACCTCTAAGC
The DNA here is from genome assembly GCA_013397195.1 of Hylia prasina. NCBI lineage: Eukaryota > Metazoa > Chordata > Aves > Passeriformes > Sylviidae > Hylia > Hylia prasina. Next base: position 7,274 of record VYXD01008386.1, read on the forward strand.
TTCTTACATCTGTAATGACAGGCAGAAAACACAAGACAGCATGGAGGAAAAGGTGACAAATCAGAGAAGGAAAATAAACCTTTCCAGGAAGAATGAGTGTTCAGCAAAACCATATATGAATGGCACAGGAAAGAGAGTAAGGTTGTAGCAAACAAAAAAAAATAGTTAAGGATCATTAATTTCAACTACTTTTTTTTTAGCTTGTTCTCATTTCTGACAAAATCAACATTATAACTGATAAAATTTATGCTGTTTTTTATTTTATTTATTTAATAGTATTTTACTGATAAAAGTATAAATACTTTTTTAGGAGGAGGTAGCAAGGTAATGTACTAATTTTTAGATCTAGAAACCGTAATTCTACTTTCCGTATTTAAAATAAGAATTCCTTCATTCCTTGCAGTCTCTAAGGCTTTCTCACAGTTTCAGGATTGAACAGAAGGCATCTGGTGCTTGGGTGAGGCTGTTGTGCCTTGAGGGACTAAGTGAGGTGCAGTGCTGGCATACAGCTTGATCTTGGGTTTTTCTGCTGGTACAGGGAGCTGTTAAGGGTGAATGCACATCTTGTGTGTGGGGAGGTTTAATATGGCAATAGCTAATTTACTTTAGCTTCAGAAGAATAAGTTGGTGGTTATTTTGTTGTCCTTGACTTCAGTTCTGTGGTAGATGTGTGACTGCTGAGCACCAATACTGTCAACCAGGTTTGCCCTTAAATTAGGAATATCTGATAGTGATGCAACTTCATATTTTGGAAGTTGAAGCTACGATGATCCATAAAAAGTGAATCAATGTGATTTTCGCCTGTGCTGATTGTTGGCTCCACTGCAGCATTCCAAACTACACACTTATAAGTACCCATTTCTGGAATGGAAACTGCAAGCATCAAACTTAAATCCTGCTACTTCTGGTTTCCAAATATGACATGTGTCCTACCTCTCAGCAGGGTGGGCACCACTCAGTAGAGTTTCCAGGGAGTTGGTGCCATGGTTTTAGGGTGGTTTTTCTTCAATGTAAAATCCCCTAATACAGGCTGGAGTTATTTGATTCCTGGATCAACTCCAGGTTAGGCTGGTGTGCAGCAATTATGGATGTGCAATCAATAGAACCTTTTCACTTATGAAGGACTAGGTTTAAGGTGTTTGAGAGGTGAGTGTGGAGTTGGTTTGGGGTTTTCTTTAAAATCGGTTGTACTTGGGTGTGTTTTCAATGTGCGATGTGTTTCCCGGAGGAGTGACCACCCTGGGTAAACTCCTCCAGACTGAGGTATGTAATGCAAGTATCAGTGGAGCTCTCATGGTGATGACTAACACCAGATTGTAGATCTCTTTGGAGCAGTTGAAACAATAGTGGTGTGGCAACAGGACTTTGCATTTTTAAATTTTTATGTTAATGTGCAGGCTTGGTGAGTTTGACGTTGACTATACTGCCTAGGTGTCTGATTGTGAAATAAGGATGTTTAAAGCTGTGGTAGCAGTTGTTCTTGGTAGTCGAATTTACCACCCTGAAAACACAGATGCTACCTGCTGTTAGGCCATTGATCTCATAAAAGAGATTTGCTCTTCTGTAACTCTGGCCAAATTTGTATGCCTTAAACCTTCCAACCTAGAGTCTGAACCCATTTCAGTTCCCATTTATATGAGTAAAGCTCAGACAGCCAAAGGCCTAAAATACGAAAGGAGTTTTCTTGTCCAGCTGTGGACAGAAAGCTGGGCCTGGGAGTACCCTCTGTGGAGCTCTTGGGAGTGTATAGTTTGCCTGAAGTGCACACAAGTCTTAAAATATTACATAGTGGGGTTTGAGTGCAGCATTTTTGTGTTTTGAATTTTAGCACAGTTCTTCAGACTTTCAGAGAGTGATCAGCATAAATAAAAATGAATTTGCTTTCTTGAGGAATGTAATGTCATGATAAAGCCATCAGTTTGGGCCTGTTTAGACTGCTGTGCGTGCTCTATGCTTAATCCTTCTGGAATAGAGGGACCTGTGTTCAGAAGTGTGGGATGCCTTTAGCACCTTCAACTAGGAACTGCAGATTCTCACCACTGTGAAAAATCATGGTTTGTGTCTTGAAGTTATTACTGGTTCAAAGATAAACATGGAGTCTACTTCAGCCTCATTCACAGGATAGAAGAGGATGGGCAGTAAGCTTGTGTTAAACAACGAGCTAGTGAATTAATTCTTGTTATGTGCCATTGACAGGACACTCTTAGAATGGCCTGTGGATGGTGAAATACCTGAGAGCTAAATACATGAATCAGTTGGTGTAAGCCATTTGCAGACAATCCATGTTAACAGGTCAGTTGTTTACAGTAAGTGAGATCAAGCTGAAACAGGGAGCACTTGCCAGCTTGTTCAGATGGTGTAACTTCCAAAATATGTGAACACAAGGTGGTAACACTCGGCTTTGTTCTCTTTCTTCACTTTTGTACATGAGATGTGACCTCACACTGAAATGGCACTACAAACCAAATCTATTATTAGAAATTAAACCATTCAGTATCCAAGACTTTTATTTACAAGTCTAGGATACAGAGATGAGTTTGTCCTACTTATTCCAAAGAAAAATTCAGGCCAGTTGAGAGGATCTGTGTTTCTCAATGCTAATACTCGGGCCAAGTGTTACACTCATTCCTGTGATCTTTCTGATGGTTTTGTTTGTTTGTTTTATAGTCACTGGCTCTGGTTGAGGATTCAGAATGGGAGACAAGCCTATCTGGGAGCAGATTGGATCCAGCTTTGTACAACATTACTACCAGCTTTTTGATGCAGACAGGACTCAGTTAGGAGCAATATACGTAAGTACCCACAGAAAGGGAGCTGGGGCTCCATCCTATTATCTGTCTGGGATTCCCTGTTCTGATGTGTAAGAATACACAGAGTGAGATAGTGGGCTTTATCCTGACTCCAGAATGCCAGTCAGTGCAGTCACACTCACTTTTATTTATTGCTTTTCTTATATGTTTCACTTCTGTTTTGAGCTTTGTTTGCCTTATAGGCAGTCAGACTCATAAGCCCTGTTTAGCTGTAGGCAGTGATTTGTTTGGAGGGGTTTGATGATAATCCTGCACTGAAGTGCTCTTTAAAAGCAAACATTCTAGTCTTAGTTTGCCATTAATTTACAGGCATGGATTTGCTTGGATCCCTCTTGAAGTGGAATGTAATTTAAGTCATACCTTGTGTTTAGCACTTCTTGCAGGTGTTTCTTGGACCTCATGCTATATTAATCCTCTGAACATTAAAATAGATTTACAGTTTTAAATCCAGTTTAAACATGTAGAATAACATGTTAAATGAATGTAAATTTAGTTTAAATTTCCTCAAACATTAGATTTTTATTTTTGCTTCTTAATTGGGGTGAAGTAGACTTGGATACCAGAATTAAAAACTGCAGGTAACAAACCCAAGGAAGATCAGCTTTTAGTTCTGGGGGAATATTCCTCCAGAGCTTGCCAAGTGCTCTGTGTATGGAGTTGATTGCTGATGGTGAGGAATGTTGCTGGGTGGCTGAGGAGTTGCAGAAATACGTTCAAGGCTGACAAGTCTTCCAGCAGCATATCCTGTTTTTCTGGCCAGTTTTTCATCCACTGCATGAGCTGTGTGAAGTTTCAGCAAGCTCTTGAGGATTGAAATGGTTCAGCACCCTCTGACACCCCTTCTTATACCTCAGCAATATCCAGCAGCACTGATACCATTTGCTGCTGGGATTGTTGTGTACTTGCCACCTGCCAGATTGTTGGTTTACTTTGCCCAAGAAGCTGTGTACAGAGCCTAGAGAGGAAGAAAACCAAGCAGTTTGTGTTCTAACCACAGCTCTGAATATGGAGGCTCTTAGTAGTTTGTATTTATTACCAAAATACATTCAGTCCTCAAAATGGTGCTAAGTACAAACTAATTTAAATTCCTGGAGACAGGGCCTTCCACAGAGTGAGCTCCTGGCTTTTTTCACCCTTAGGGTCTTTCTGCCTTCCATCAGTCAATGAAGAGTCCTGTGCACGTGTAGTTGGGAGAACTGTTGTGCAGGTCACTGATGTGTATTGTTTTGTGGAGCTCATGAACTGTGCAGAAAGGGACCGCCCTGTTTTGTGTGGCTGAAATGCACCAAAGTCACAATATGTCTAAATTTGGGGAGATTCTGTAGAAATGGGCTTTTAATGATGAGCTTTTTCCTCTCAGAGACCCTGGGGAGCAAACAAATTTTATAGCATGCAGGAATGCAGCAGGGAGCTCTTAGATTTGGGTTGTATTTCTGTATCACTACTTCCACCACAAGATTCAGTTTATCTTTAGTGGTGTAACCCAAGTCAATGAAGACTTTTGTCACCTATTCCAGGTAGGGATCTGGCCAGTCACTTTTGAATTGCTTGAGTTAGGTGAGTTGGAGCACTACCCTGGTGGTGTAATCCATGTTGTCAGTTTTCTCCATGTATTTTTCTCTTTCCACATGCTTGACTTTGTGTCCGTAGAATTTTTATTTTCTTTTTATCCCTTAGGTTTTCTGCTGAAAGCTGAGTTTTATCCAAAGGCAGGAAATTTTTGCAGTACTTATGACGAAGAAATGTGGTCTACTTAATTTTTAGTTGATTGTTCCAAACTTCTTCAATTGATTTTGCTGGTTTCTTTCTATGTCCCTTTGAGGTAGTTTTCAAATAGCTGGATTCTGAGGATTATATTCTGCTAAATAAACAAAGTCTATTATTAGGATTGCTTCAGGGTTACCTAAGTTGATGACATGTTTCTTTCCCCCCCAGATTGATGCATCATGCCTTACGTGGGAAGGACAGCAGTTCCAGGGCAAAGCAGCCATTGTTGAAAAACTCACTGTAAGTCTGTAAATCCCTACGGAATGTTTTGGGAAACACGAAGACTGGAACATAATTGCTTCTGAAAATTTGAGTTAGACTTAAGCAGTTCAAAAAAAATCTTGAACTTGTGCTTCCAGCTTAGGTCTTCAAGAAATGTGATGAATAACTGCTGTGTAGTGGATTGTTCCACTGATGGCTCTAATGGTGGAATGGTAATTGACTCCATAGTTTGCATGGTTATTCTGTGACTGCAATTGTATTTGACATTATTGATTTATTTTTTTAAAAGGTCTAATGCATAAGCTGCCTCTGATCCAGAGGAGTGAAATGTGCCTTTGCTCTTTTAAGGCATGCCAAGGAAGAAGCAATAGCAAACCTGTTACTTGGATCTGTCTGTGATAAAGGCTAGACACATTACAGCAAGGAACAACTTGTTTTCTGATACATAAACTGCAAATAAGTTCTATAGTGGAGAATCTGACTTATCCTCAATGCACATTTGTCAGCAGTTCAGATATGAGCAGGTATGGTTCAGGACTTTTAAAGACGCGTTTCCTCTTCAGCAAGTGAGAGGACACTGGAATTCCATGTTCATTTAGTTAAACTAAAAGGATTTGTATCTTCTTGGGTAAATCCATGCTTTTAAACACGTGTTTCCTCTTCAGCAAGTGAGAGGACACTGGAATTCCATGTTCATTTAGTTAAACTAAAAGGATTTGTATCTTCTTGGGTAAATCCATGCTTCTGTTATAAAACTGGGGGTACTTGCAAGCTGTCAGGAGACCAGAAAGTTTGCTTCTCTTGCAAGGTATGCAGAGGACATGCTTTTTGGGTCACCAGACAGTCTGCTCTGAGTATGGTATTTCAGACATTTTAATTACACATTGAAAAGAAAAATAATTGTAACTTGACACTTGGCTTATTGCACAGCTACTGCACCTGTGTTTTGGAAATGCTTCGTTTGCCTAAGGCATCTTTAACTGTGAAGACTGAGGTTTGCCCTCAGGTCTGTGCTTTAGGTACCTGTGTTGCCTTTGAGAAGGCTGCACATCTCAGAAGCAGCAGCAACTGCTTGCTTGTAGGTGTGGAGATACCCAAGCTCCAGGGTTGCTTGTTTATGTACTCAGTGTTCTTTAGACCTTTGGGCTTGCAGCCACTGAGATACCCAACCAGCCAAGCATTTGCTTGGCCACAGTGTCTGATTGCTGCCTTGGATTCAGCCCAGTGCAGATCCAGCCCCTTCCCACTGTGACATAGCTCATCTTTACCTTCCCTATCACTGGTGCAAGGTGGACTTTTTGGATTTATGCCTGCTGCAGGCAGTAATTGGTGAGTGAAGACACACTACTGTGCTTTAGGGAAATTTTTTCTGTCTCGTATCCATCTGCTTAAAGTAAGGAGGAAACACACTGAAGTTACTCTGTGCCCTTCCACCGCTGTGGCTCGTCATGGGCTATATCAGCTTACAGTGACTCTAATGTTCAGCATTCCTCTGTCAGCACTGAGCTGCCTGGGCTCCCTTTGCTGTGTCAGCTTCATGTGCTCACCTACTCTGCTTCTGGAGCTGCTTAATCAGTTCAGCACATCCCTGAAAGTTTGACACTGAAGTTCTTTTGCACTTCTGTGGTCTTGTGTCCTTCAGTGCCTGGCTGGTGAACTGATGGAAGCACAAAGAGGTGGCATTTTCTTTTAGATCAAATTCTTTGCTGTGTGACAGCAGTGGTATGGCACCTTTTCAATCTGCTAATATAGTAGGGCAAGGTTGTGTGGGCATAGCTCTGCAGGCCTGGCACATCTGTACCTTGTTACAGCGTGGGAGATGACACTTGTTCCTTCTGTCCTAATTGGTGCTGGACTTGTTTCACATAGAGTGCCTGTGCTAATTAGGGGCAGCCTGATTTACATTGAGCATTTGAGATAATAATTACGTAGTTCTGTGAACATACTGGACCAAGGAGGAAGCTGAGACAGGTATTCTTGCTGCCAGCAGTGAGTTTATGCTGCTCAACTTTATTCTTGCCTGATTTCTCTCACCTGACTTCAAGGAGTTTCCATAGTTTTCATAGTGAAAAACCAGTCAATTTCTAGTGTCAGAGGATGGTAAAAGCCTTGCTTGTTGTGGGGCTCCATGCTTTTTAGACACTTTTATTGTACTTTTCATACCACAAAATCCTTTGCTCCAGTACAGATGGATGTCTATAAGCAGCTATCCTTTTGAGGTAGCCTCTGCCTATCCTAAAAATCAGCGATCTTTCCTGTCACCTACACTCCTACTCTTTCCAGTGGGATTTCTCCCAGTGCATCACATGAATAGCTCACTAGGCTGGCCATCAATGTGGGCTCCTTTCCTCTGAAGAGGACAATTGCAGAATCTTTAAGGTTGGAAAAGGTGTCCAAGATAGAGTCCAACCTTTGACTGAACACACCACCTTGTTAAGTAAACCATAGCACTAAGTGCCACGTCCAGTTGTTTCTTGAACACTTCCAGGGATGCTGACTCCACTGCTTCCCTGGGCAGGCCATTCCAATGCTTAACCTTTTCAGTCAAGAAATTCTTGCTGATGTCCAACCTGAACCTCCTCTCTTGCAGCTTGAGGCCATTTCCTCCTGTCCTGTGGAATCAGGTACTTGAAACAGCCACTGTCTTACCCTGCCTTGTCTTTGGTTCCTTGTCATCATTTTGCAGAGCTCTTGATTCCAAAACCTTTCCTTCCTCCCTGGACACAATTGCATTCATTCCTCTTCATCCCTCTGCCTTTTGGAGAGAACCTTTTTGCAGGGCTTGTTCAACAAGAAGCTCTTGTGCTGAGCTGGGACTAAGCTTTGGAGTACCCTTTTGTCAAAGAAACTCCCAGGCTATGCTTATGCAGGCTGTGTGGGCATTTTGCACATTCAAGTTCAGGATGGTGACCCTGGTAAACAGTCTGATGGTCATTCAGAAAAGAAGGCTCTGGATTTGTGCTGTTACTAAATGTCTGTTCCATACTACAAAGCAGTCCAATCACTTTGCACTTCTGAATTGGTTGGGATTTCACTCCCAGCCAAGGGGAAACACCACAGGCTTTATTAAAGGGAGTTCTTGAATAGTGTCCCTCTAATTAGAGGGCTGCTCCCTACACTTGATTTGCTTCCTCAGGTCCTGATCCTTCCACAGTTTCTGTGTTCTCTGTTATCCAAGGATTTATCCTGGAATTCTTCCTAGAGCCTTAGGCTTGTAAAACAGACTGTACTTCATATCTGTTACAGCAGGACTCATGTCTCTACCTAGGCCTTCTAGGAAGTCTTTGAGGCTCCTGCCACTAGAGGGGAATGCTTGTTGAAGTATGCATTTGGATCTGTTTCAACCTGTTTCCAAATCAGGGAAAAGCAGCAAAGGCATCCAAGAGCCACCTGAGGTTTGAATGTCCACGTGCTGCCATCCTGTGCAGTTCCTGGACTTTGAGTATCTGCCACATGGTCACCCAGAGCTCCATCCATGCTGAACTGCCACTGAAGCACCTAGCAGTAATGCAGCTTTTGGGAGAACAGTCCCAAAATTGCATTTGTGTGACAGGACTCTGAGATTTCACAGATATTTCACGTTCACTGCTTGGCATTTTCCATGTTGGAATGTGCATGTGGTCTAAGTTGAAAGACAGGAATCACTCTCCAGTGCCTGGTGTTTCTCCAGTGCCTGGTGTTTCTCCAGTGCCTGGTGTTTCTCCAGTGCCTGGTGTTTCTCCAGTGCCTGGTGTTTCTCCAGTGCCTGGTGTTTCTCCAGTGCCTGGTGTTTCTCCAGTGCCTGGTGTTTCTCCAGGTGTGTTCCTTGCACACGTACCTCCATTGGCTACCTGAGTGTCAAGGGAATTAAAAAGGAGAAGGGTGGATATGTGTATTTCAAGTCTTGAAGATTTCATCCACTTTTTCTTTCCATTCATAGCCACTTTACAAAGAAACAAATTCGGAGTTGTCTGGTAAACCTCAAGTGTTGGATGATAAAATCTTTTAACACTGTTCAGAGCAGAGGTTTGTTCCTTCATCATAAGAACTTTGAGCTTACAGATGATCTGAAGCCCTTCAGGCAGTGCAATTAGAGTAGGAAAAGGTACCATTTACTGTGTACAGTGACATTACTTCCTCTTTTGGTGCTTGGAAAACACACCTGTTAAAATTTGCCCTGCATGAGTAGTGTCCTCATTTGCAATAGTTCTCTGTGCAGTACTGCCACAAAAGTGTCTAACACTTCATAACATTGGATTTGCTCAATCTTTGTTTTGTAAGTTAAATAATGCAATTACTGTGCATTTCCTTATTTTTATTTCTTTCTTTGCAGAGCCTCCCTTTCCAAAAAATACAACACAGCATCACAGCACAAGACCACCAACCTACACCTGATAGCTGTATACTCAGTATGGTAGTGGGACAGCTTAAGGTAAACTCCTTCCATTACAGGTTAATGAGTGCTTATGTTTTAGAATTTTGCAGGATTCTAAATCATCTGATTTCTAAATACATTTAAATGCTCTCATGGGTGGGGAAGGAACAGGGTAAGCTTGCATTGGAATATTGTTCCTCTGCTGTTCAAGACTGTCAAGAAATGCTCCTTCCTTCAGATACCTTAGTTCTAGGTAAACCACCTGTAATTTGACAATCATGTCCTGCCAAGCAAATTATTGTGGATTTACTGTGCAGACAAATATGTGGGTTTTAGAGGCATCAGTATTTCCCTTACCCTGATGCAGTAAGGTTTTGGTGTCCTCTGTTGCATTTAAAAGCATTGTCACAGTGTTCTTGGACAATTTAAGCACATCTAGTGTAACACCCTCCTTGATGTTTGCATTGAGCTCTGATTTACCAGACTTCACTTTGTTAACTGACCACCCTTCAGTGAGTCCACACTTTTTCTTTACTGTTGCAGGACACAAGAATACAATCCTGGTGTTAGTACAGTCCAGTACCTCTGTAATCAAAACTGATTCAGCAGTGGGAATGTTGCCTCTGAGATCAAACACTTATTGTTGAAACAGCTGCTTCTTGTGAAGAATCAGATTATTTTTCAGGCTTAGTATGACCATATTGCTGTGTGAGTGGTACTACTGAACTGTGTAAACTTACCCAATATACCAGGGCCACATACTTGTAAATTAATGAAACTGCTTATGAATGAAAGACATTGTCCTGGAATTTGCAAAAAATACTCTGTATGTAAAGTCAGCTGCAGGCAGAACTTGTTCACAGTGGGTGGTATTAGTTTAAAAAATGTGAAATTATGTAGCAGTAGTTAAAGTTACCAGAATTCGTTTAGTCCAGCCATGCTGTGATGTCAGGCCTCTAATGCCAGCCAGTCTTTAGAGTTCCCTGCACCCAGTTTGTTTCAAAATAGTTGTTTAGATTTCCTTTTCCTGCTAACTTGATGGCACCTCTAGTATCAAAGCATTCAAACTTCCACTGACACTGTACTGTTTACTAAGCTGACATAAGGACTGAATGTTTGAATCTGCTTGCTAAGCTGTTCTCTGAGAAGAGCAGTGCCCAGTATAAAGCATTCACTGCTAAACCTAACATACACAGCTTTGGCTCTCATTAACGTTGCTCCTGCTTCCTAGCTGCAAGTTGGATTCAGCTTTTTTGTTGCTCAGTCCCACCTGCACACACTCCATGGAAAAGCAGCCACACGTGACCATGGAAAGCACTGAATTACAGGACAGATGTGCTGCTCTCCTCAGCCTTGCTCTTGGGTGTGCACAAAATTCTGTGATGTGATCAAGACCTTTTGACTCACTGTCTTGGGCCAGGCACGTCTGCCCCTAGTTTTGCACAGTCATGTTTTTAAGGTTATTGCCTAATTATCAAGCAGATTGCAGCTTTCAGCAGTGGTTGTGTTGGATCTTGTGGCAAGATGCCAAGTTCCAAAAGGTTCTGTAAAGCTATTGGGCTTTCTCAAATCATAACCCATTAATATGGAGGGATTGTAAATGCAGTCTGGGAACTTTCCATAAATACCATGACTTGGTAGTAGTATTTTCTGATGTATTTTTTTTAACTTCTGAGTAATTTCCACTTGCTGAAATTACTCGGTATAATTTGGGGATCATGTGTTAGAGCATCCAGGTATTTGGAGAGGACATGCTGGGTTAAACTATGCCTGCTGTCATGATCAAATTCAACTTGCTTGTGAAATTTAGTAGGTGAGGAAATGTTTTCCCACTCTTTACGTTTATGTATCTCAAACCTTAGCTTTAAAAATCACATCTTAATCCCTGCAAACACTGCTTCTCACAGAACAAGTGTCCACAAAGTCAAAGTCAACTTAGAACTTTAACTTCATGCTTCTGCCCTGTGTGATATTGATAGAGGTGGACAAATGAGGTATCAGGAACAGTCTGTGGCATGAATGAACCTGGCTGTCATATGTGGTGAATGCTTTTCTCTCATGCCAATTCACACATGTTGACAGCTATTTTACTGCATCTCAGTGCTGCTCTGTGTACAATCAGTAACTGAGAACAACTTGGGTGCAGGTGGTGCATTTTAACAAGTGGCTCACGTGTAGCTGGTTGAGCAGGGAACACTAACAGGCAAACGTGGAGCTGCATACTCACTGTTATTTAAAGCTGCCTTCCTAGTGGTGTGGCTGCTCAGCCTGCATATATTGCTTTTAAGGGGAACTGCAAGAGAATTTTGCACAAGGAAAGGCACTTCCAAGACCACCAGTAGCATGCTAATATACCAGTATAAACTATAAATAAATTAAAAAAAAAACCCCACAACCAAAAAACACCAACAAAACAAAAAAAGGGGAAAAAACCCCAAACCCAACCTTTTGCAGCACAATAATCACCTGCACTGAGGGGCTTGGGCACAACAGCTTCTTTGAGATGATGCTGCAGTGTAACAGAGCATCTTAAGTAGGTGAATGTCACTAGCAGGGATCTAACTCAATGGCTAAAGCAGTGCAGTAATTGCTTTCAAAGATCCTCTTTAATAGATGCTGATAGGTATTAATGTTTGGTTGGGTTATCCTTTTGTAGAGGTATAATAAATATACATCCATTTATTCTAATCCTGTTGGTTTTTATTGCTGTTCATTGTCTGAGTGCTGCTTGCTTGCTTCATCTAGGAAGAGTAAGCATCAATTTAAGCCTTTAGGAGTGAATTCCTTTTGGTGTGACCCTGCTTTGCCACTGTTCTTCCAGAATGTCACCCAGTACCTTCAGTGTGCTTCACCTAGTAATGTATTTCTCCTGTCATGCTCAGGCAGATGATGACCAAGTTCTAGGCTTCCACCAAACCTTTTTGTTGAAAAATTTTCAAGGTGCCTGGGTGTGCACCAACGAAGTCTTCAGGCTAGCCCTCCACAACGTTTAACCCTCTGCCTTACCTGTCTTCCAGTCCTCGCTGTCCCGGTTGAGTAAGGAGTGCTCTCTTCTCGCCCTTCTGTCCCTTGAGCTCGGCTGAGAAGCATGGCTGTGGCTTGTGTGTTCTCAGAGCCATGTGGCAGAGCTGTGGCTCTCCCCAGAGTGTGATTTTTGAAGTGATCGATGCAGAATTAACTGTGAATAACTAATTGCTATGCGGTGTTTCCTAGTCTTAAAAGGAAAAGGAAATTTGCAATTAAAATCACTGGATCTTTTTGTAATGCATGCTGAACACTTGAAGTATTGCTTAAAGCCTGTTAAATAAGGCTTAACATTTGAAAGAACCTGCAGTCTCAAGTAATTAGCCTTTCCTTTGAGGTAGGGGTTGTTGCAACCCTGCAGTTCAATCAATAATTGCTGGGAGTGCTGGTGAAGAAACCTGACCAGGCAAGAGGAGGAAAGTTGTGTAGCTGAACCTGAAACCAAAGCAGTGTTGCATCTCAGACTCTGGCATGACTCACTGCTCTGTGAGCTGAGGACTTCCTTTTGAGCCTCCAGGTCAGAAAGGATGTAGAAAAACTGAAAGGTCAAAAAGCTGCCAAGATTGTGGGTGATGAAGAGCTTGTGGAACTGGGAGAGGAGGTGGCTAAGGGCAAGCTGCTTGAAATGTCAGTGAAAAGTAATTGAGTACTTCCAAAAACCTGAAAGCAAACTCTGCTCAGTAGTGCCAGACAGTGTAACAAGGGACACTAGTTAGAAACCATAACTTGGAAGGTACAGATGAGACACAAGGGAAGATTTTCATGGGAAGATGAAACCCTGGGAAGTGGTGCCTGGACACCTTGTGAAACATCTGTTCTGTGAGAATTTAAAGACTGCTAGACAAATCTGTGGCTGATGCAGTGCAAGATGTCCCTGCAAAGGACAGAAGGATTGGATTAGATCTCTAAAAGTCCTTCTGTGGACCTTTACCGTCTGTGGACCAGCCCAGCCTGTTCTGTGGTTCTGTGATGCAGGGCTGCTGTAGTCTGTGCTCATGCTGAGCAAAAGGCTGGCCTGGAAATCAGAGGATTCTTGCAGTCTGATTCTGGGACTTCTTTAATTTTTGTTTTAATTCAGTGATGTCATGGAAGAATTTGAGCTGCACAAAGGCAAGTTTTATAGGAAGATTAAAGTCCCTTGTGTTTTGAGCCTGGGCTCCCATCTGGAATGCAAATCCTGAGTTGGACATACCTGGGTGTGAAAAGTAAGGATAGAAAGTTTCAGTGGTGTTATCTGAGCTGTGATGAAGATCTAAACTAAAATGGGATAGGATTAGTCTGCTTCCTGGGGCATCTTGAGCCACTGAACTGTGAGCCTTTGCTATGTGCTAATATTACATAGTCAAAAATTGGGAATGGACTATGAAGGATATGCTTCACCTGGAATATACTCCAGGATTTTCCTTGTTTTTAAAGTATACTGCTCCTCTATGCTATGAAGGGATAACATGAAAGGAATAAAGAAAATAATAATGTATGAATTCATTGTGGGAATTTGCTGTCTGTACCACACCAAGTGTTTTGGGGAGAATTCCCTTTTAGTCTTTCTTCATGTGTCCAGCCCTGAATTTCTTAAGAAAGGAGGAAATTTTCCTTAAGCCAAAGCATCAAGAGCTGCAGTGCTTTTATCAGGGCCTACCTAGGCTTATCAGAAATCAAGGAGACCTACACTAAAACTTGTCTGGTGATAGTATGTTTTTTTTCCAGAGGTGTATTTTAAAGTATACTCATGTTAGTAATGACAAGCTCAAATTGGTGTGAAAAGTATTTATGCAACTTATAATAGGTAAATCAGTGATCTGCAGCAAGGAGGGCAACTGAGAGTTGAGAACCTGCCAACTCCCAAGCAGTGGTGAGGCTCTCCTGGGATGGGTTACACTGGATACCTGGGAGAAGCTGGAAAAGACACAAACCCATGGGCTTCAGTGCACAGGCCACCTCTACAGCACAGATACGTGAGCCTCTCTTCTGGGCATGTGTAGTAGGGACAATACTTCCTTTGAAATAATTGCCATGACTGCTGTCATATGTGCTAATGCACGAAATGGACAGCTGGTCTAATGCAGCAGAACTGCTTGTGTTCACACTGGGCTCGTTCCTAGGGAGCCTCTGCCTCATGCAGGGCAGGTGTGTACTGAGGGACAAGCTGCCCTGTTTGTCTGCTGGACAGTCACTGCTGGAACAGTCTTGCTTTGAGGATTTTTCTCTCATTCAGACATGTATTGAACACTGACTTGCTCGTATTCCTGGTGTTACTTGTTGACTTAATTTCTGGCTGTAGTAGTTTCCTCATTCACTTTGTTCTTCATGGTTTTATAGTCATTTGTCTTGCCTGTTCTCCCCATTGTCATTATGTTTTCGCAAGCTGAAGAGTTGTGCTCAATCTACTTTCTTCAATAGGAAACTGTCCTGTAGCTGGATCATTTTTCTTGTCCTTTTATGACCTTATTGTAACATTTTATTTTTTTAACTTATAAGAAATGCATGCAGGATTTGATATGTGGGTGTTTTTTGCCTATTTATGCATTTGCTTACTTTTGGGTTTTGGTTCTTTGTTCTTCCCTAACAACTGCTAACCCTGTGCTTGCCTTGATAGCTTTAGATCTCTCAGCTGGTTTAGTAAATAAACATCATTATTTCAGTATCACTTCTGTGAGGGGCCAGTCTAGGGTCCACTTTGGTTTAGCTCTGTGAATTAGCATACATTTACTGAAACTGCACTTCATGTACACCACTTAACTTCCCATGCAGTTGTCACTGTGAAATCCTTGCAGTGGTTCTTGGATCTGAAGGCTCCCTTTCCATGCACCAGATGCAACCAGTGTTCTGGCAGACTTGCTGTTCTGTGATACAACTGATGTCCTGTGCAAGTTGGTCCTCAAAGCTGACTTGTTTCACAACCCATGAATATTACTTTTTTAAAGTAAAGTTTCTTTTTTGTTTGTCTGCTTTGCTCTTCAGACTTCTCACTTGTTCTCAGTGAACAGCAGCAGAGCGTTGCCAATGAACATTCAGTGCTTTGACAGCCTCTTTCATGAACTACTCTGGCTGCTGCTTTTCAAGGCTCTTTTTTATAAATTTCCCCCTTTCCTGAAGTTGAATAGTCATGTATTGAAAAAATAAAGCTTAAAATCCTCCAAAAATGCTGAATTGAACACACTACACCCATCTCAGAAGATTGTTTTGTAGTTGGTCCTGTGTGCAGTTCAGATTAAATCCTGTTGTGTGATTTCCAGCTGATTGATTTGGGAATCATTTATGTTGAGGATTTAATTCCTGCATGATGTCTCTGAGAAGATGGGTAAATAAACATTAGGTGGGAGTACTAGTCTCACTCTAATACTATTTTGTACTTTTGTAGAAATACTGTAAATACCCAGACATATTGTCAGAGCAGGAGTGGAGGCACTGCTGCAGCCATTCCTGTGCTTAGAACACATTGTCACAGCTGTGGTGAATGCTCTGCTCCCTTGCAGCCATTGCTGGACAGTGGAAGTGGGAAGTACTGTGTTTCTGCCCAGCTGCACCTGCTCTGGCAAGGATTGCAAAGCCCAGATCACCTGGATCATCCAGGCAACGTGTCAATACCAACCCCTACAGAAACACTCTTCTGCCATCAATCCAAAGTTCAGAAGCCAAAAATTGAACCACTTCCTCTTAAGCTTGATCCTGGGCAAGGGTTTTGTGATACAACACTGAGGCAGGCATGTTCCACCAGTGTGGTGAGTGACATGTCAGCAAGCCTTCCCCAAAGCCCCAGCTTCACATGCTGTTACAGGATTTCTGTGTCTCTGGGTGTTTGTCTGCAAAGCCCCTCAGAACAGACCCTGTGGTGGTATTGGCGTCTCCCGGAGTACTACACATCTTACAGCATGTAATGTCACTGTTAATGTTAGCTTGAAGTTGTCTCATCATGAGTTTTGGAATAAGTTTCTCAAAAAATGAGTATTTTGAACTTTTTTCCCCCCCCTTCTCTTTCTACAGGCTGATGAAGATCCTATCATGGGATTCCACCAGATATTTCTATTAAAGAACATCAACGATGCCTGGGTTTGCACCAATGACATGTTCAGGCTAGCACTGCACAACTTCGGCTGAGCCACCCATCCCGAGGCACCCAGGCTTTTTTTTTTTTTTCCCCCCCATTTTCCTCCTTTCCTCTTAACTGGTATTATTCACACTCACGGAACATTCCAAATATCATACACAAACCTGCAGCACTGCAGAGCGTGAGCAAGCAAGACTTGTGACCTGCCCTTCTGCTGAGTTTACATTGTCACTAGATGAGTTTCTTGTGCATGATGTTTGGAAGTTAGACTTAGCTGCATTTGATAAGAGAAATTTGTGTTGTACCAGCATGCCTCGGAAAGAATTTATAATGCAAAAGGTTGTTGTTTATGTACTGACAAGATGCTCTATAACCCAAAGAAATGAAAGAACAGCAGCCTGTACAGCCCAGTTATTGATTTGTCAAATGTTTCAATGCTACATTACACAATAAAACAGAGATTTTCTTAAAAGTTTAAATTATTTTTATGAGTTGGCTGTGGAGTGTATTATGGTGCGTGCTGGGGGTAGACTGGTCTGGTGGGGAAATTCTTGCAGAGCTGGACTTCAAACTGAACGATTCCTGGCAGTTGTACCAGAGTGCAGGGCAGGACTGCCCTCCTCCATACACCTTTTCCTCTCCTCAGCAGCTTTCATAACAGAGCCTTCTGGCTCAGTTTTTAACATTGACAGCTGAGTTCTCACCTGTTGTATTTTACCAATGCAAATTCTCCACATAATACAGGAGGATGACAACAGTGATGGTAGCCTGTAGTCAGTCCCCGTGCCCTCTGGAAGCCAAACACGACACCTGTGTTTGCTTCACAGGCGAACACGGAGGGTGGGTCCCGTGCCGCTCCGCAGGAGTTTGTGGTGAAGCCCTGCTCAGGTTCCGCGCCGTGCTGTGTGTGCAGCCTCCTCGTTCGGCGGGAGCCGGTGTGTGCAGGGCTGCGCCCGGGGCGGCCCCAGCCTGGCGGTGGCGGATGGGGGGCGGCGGGGGAGCCCCGGGCCGCGCTGCCC
>VYXD01008386.1:24531-58115 GCA_013397195.1 Hylia prasina
GGGCCGGGCCGCGGGAGCCCCTCGGCAGTTGCGCCGCCGCCCCGGGGGTTGTCAGCGGTCGCGCCTGGGGCCCGGCCGGGACCGCTTCGCCTCGGGGCGCCTGGCAGCGCCCTTCGACCCGCCCAGGGCCAGGGAATCCCGCTCGGCGCTGTCTCGCTCCCCGCAGAGCCCGGAGCCAGCGGCGCGGTGCGGACCGGCCGGTGAGGAGAGGAACCCCCGGCCTGGGGACCCTCGCTTGAGGGAGGGGGTTGTTGGTGCTGGCCAGAGCGAGAGCAGGTCTGCCCCAGAGCTCGCTGCTGCGGCGGTCTCGGGGCTCCATTCAGCTGAGAGGTGTTGCTGCTGGGAGCTGAACAGCACCGACCTGCGTGACACAAGTGTCCCCCCATAGCAGGAGTACTTGGGAGTGTTTCCCAGGAATCTCGCTGGGCTGAGTGGATGGGGCTGTCAGGCCGCTCTGAGATCACTGCCGGGTTCACCCTTTACACAAACTTTTCATTCTCTTCATTTGTATGTGAAATAGAATCACAAATATCTCTCCTAAAGTGGGGCAAGTCTTCTCCCTGTGCTTTGAACTATTATATTTCTCTGCACAGATTTCAGCAGGCTCCCTTCTGCATGTAAGAGTATCAGCCGTGGGCTTAGGAGTCAGTTGGATAGTGTTCCCACTCTCCTAAGAGAGAGCTTAGACTCTCTCTCATCCACCTTTTTGAACCTGCCATGGTGTTTCAGTCAAACGTGGTGAGGTTACACTCTGAAGGAGGCCGAGACATGAGTGCCTTGCAAAAAAAGCTTAGCCTCTGGGTAGAGGACAGAATTATGTCCCTCTTGTGCTCCCTTCAAGGGAAAGGCAGGACAGGAATAATAAATACTAAATGTCCTGAGGCTCAACAGGAATGTGTTACCCCCAAAGCAATTGCCATGTGTGCTGCCTTTTGCTTGGCCAAAAGGAAGAGAGGTTAGGTGTGGGATTGCTGGGGAGGGCTGCAGAGGCACATGAGGTGATGGACTAAACCTGCAGGAAGGCAGCTTCATTAGATGTACTACCCTAAGAGAAACTTCTCATTAATTGGAATACTTTCTCTGTTTTCTGGAGTGCTAGCATATTCCTGAATTCTAATTCTTATAAGAAAAATACATTTTTTGTTTGTAGTGCGGGACTGTACTTGAAAGACTGAAAAGAAGACTCAGTGCAGGGATGGAGAACACTCATTTCACAAGCAGTTTCTGAACTGAAAGGATATGTTGTGGTTGAGAAATGGTTGGAGTTGTTGCTGAAGGTGACTTGACTTTCTCCTGAAGCAGCTTCTCCTGCTGGTTGAAGTCAAAGAGTTACTCACAGAGTGTGGTTTATTTCTTTTCATTCTTTTTTCCTGTTCATTCTCTTTTTACCTTCTCTGTTGACTTCAGTGCACAAGAGGCAGTTGAGAGGAAAAGGAGCCAGTGGGCAGGATGTTCATGGGAAGAACCTCTGGTGGTTCTCAGCAGAAATCACTGCCTGGGGAACAACAAATAAACTTGAAAAGACTGACATAATAATAATAATAAGAGTGCACACAATAGCTTAAAGTCTCTGAAACTCCTGTTAGGATGCCAGGGAAAGGAATAAGGGAGCTTTCAAGTTCTGCAGTACCAGCTGCAGGTAGCTGTGAGCAGTGTTGTGTTCCTCTAGATCCTGTCCAGGCAAGAAACACTCCCTGCTCTAAAGAGTTTACAACTGTCACAATACTTTTTTAATTCTGCTGGGCTTGGTGATTGTGAAAATGTAATCCACTACCCAGTCTGTCTCTCTTGACACAGTTTCTCCTAGTTTTGGCAAACTTCATCCAATGCTTCAGTAGCTGTTGCCAAAGCATGGACCTGCCTGCTGGGGTGTGGAGACAGGCTGCCAGTGCCACTGTGCTGTGGAGGAGCATCCCTGCTGGTGGTGGGCAGGATCCTTCAATCCATGCAGAGATCTCTGTTGATAACCAGGTGTTACGTGGGCTCGCCCTGCTCATGGTGTATCAGGGCAGTGTTGTGTTCAGTACAGGCTGGCATCTCCTGGTGCAGCTGATGGTGGGAGCAGGAAGAGTTCAGTGTCTCAGCTCTCACTGCTCCTGCTCCTTGAAAAGGTAATGAATACAAACACTCTTCTCTCCCTTTGGGGCCTGGATCTACCAGTCTGGCTTAACCTTTTGGTTTAGTTCATGTTTTTACTAAATAGAGCCTCTTCCCTTCTTTCATGCCTTCAGGATTGTGCACAGGCAGCACCTGTGCTTGTCTGGCTTCTACTAACACAGAATGAGCTACGCCCATTCCTGGACTTGTGTACTTTTGTTGGGCCCATCAGCCTCTGGAGAGTGTTTCCTCCTTTCTTTTTCCACTATCCTGCTGTCTGTAAAAGAGCAGCAGTACTTACATGAGACTCTGCTGTGGCTGCAAAAAGGGCAAAGCACGTATCATCTTTCTCTGGGAGACTGGATGCTTTTTCTGTAGGGAATATTTTCCTGCCTTTGGTCACAAAGGGTAAAGTGCTGTCAGTGGAAGTGGCTGCAACTGGACAAGCAGCCACCATATGCTGTAGGAATAAGGGGCACGTTTTGGTGTTGTGACAGCAAGCACAGCACCAGTGTGAGGTGGTTACAGGATCACATTCCCTCACCTGAATTTCCTTGTGCTGTGAGTGCTGCTGTATTTTCTTCATGCAGTGCAGGTACGCTGAGGTGAGTGCCCAAATTATCCCTGCATTGGGGT
Organism: Hylia prasina; assembly: GCA_013397195.1. Classification (NCBI taxonomy): domain Eukaryota; kingdom Metazoa; phylum Chordata; class Aves; order Passeriformes; family Sylviidae; genus Hylia; species Hylia prasina. The sequence continues at coordinate 27,265 of VYXD01008386.1, forward strand.
ACCCTGTCACTGCACATTTCTGTGTCCATAATGACTCTTCATAAACAGGCAAGTTAAAAATATTCTTCTGGCAAAGGAATAGTTGCAGTTGTGTTTTAGGCAGCAGCACTCACCCCGATCTGTTGAAGCCCATTTGGTAGCGGGAAGGTTGTCGTACTTTGGAAGGACCTGCCTCTTGCCCACAGTTGTGTTTAGGTTTGTTACATGTGCCAGTGATGGGGAGTTTCTGGTCCTGGGAGCAGCCATTTTACAGGAGCTGAGCAGCAGTTGTTACCTGGCAACAGTATACGAAATTTCGGGTTTCAAAACCAGTGAAAATTTCAGGCGAGGATTCGCTGAGACGCTCGGCTTTTCCTTGGATGTGCTGATGTGGGGGTGCAGATGGAGGGGCCTCGCTCTCCAGTGGGGGTTGTCAAATATCTGCCTTGCTAGTGAAGAAGTCTCCTTCACTCCCAGTTATCTGTCCCCTCCTAAAGCCTTCAGAAGGCATGGAAGCCACCAACGAGCTTGTGCTAGACCAGATGTGCAAAGTCAGGGCACACACAGGCTTCAAAGCACAGCTGGGGCTCTGAACAAATGGCTGCTTTACACAAAATTTGAGTGCTGTAAAATTCTGTGTGATTGTTCAACCAGGAGAAAAATATGGGAGTTCCATAGGCACAGCTGCAGAGTTTCCTAGCAAAGTTACTTAAACACCTGGACTTGGAGGTCAGGTCTGGCAGTCAGAAGCTGGTTTTGGACAATAACAAACGTTTTGTTTCTAGCCAGCCCCAGATGTTGCAGCTGATCCCTGCACTGCTGGACTGCAGAGGTCTCTCTGCAGGCCTCAGGGTTAGAAGTGACCTGTCAAGAACCTTTTGGTCTGGCACTTGATTCAGTAGACCTGAATTACCAGCTTAGTCTTTCTGATCTAAGGCTGTTTGCTCCTTGTGCCTGGTAAGTTCCTTGAAACATGTTCTTCCGTGTTTCTCTGATCTGCTGGAATGGCTTGTGTAAGAAAAAGAGCTGTTTCACTCAGATGTGTGGAGGTGAGTTTCTCATCACATGGGAGGCCTCTTACACATCCTTTTGGTAGAACACTTTTCCCAACCAGTGCAGCATATTCTACCTGACAGACCAATAGAGGCTGACAAAAAGCATCTGGAGGTGGTGTATTTCACACAGTGCTATTTCTTTTAAATGCATGTTGGGCACAGCTGGTTGTGCTTTTCCTCAGGTTCGGTGAATGAGAACCAGAGAGCGTCGAATTCGTATAACGGGGACCTGAATGGGCTGCTGGTGCCTGATCCCCTGGGGAGCGGAGATGGACCCGCTCTGGCCAAGCCAGTGCATCGCAGCATCTCTCTAGGAGCCCTGCAGGAGAAACAAGTCATGTAAGTTTTGTCAAAGAAATGCTGAGAGTCAATCCAAAACGGCTCAAATGCGGTTCTCTTGAGCGTGGACGTGCATGTGGGTTTTGTGTCCAGTTCAGGTGGCAGCTGTGAGCCAGTGCTCTTGGTTAGAGCTTTTGTGAGGCTAATGCAGTCCTTGCAGCTCAGGAACTGAAGAATATCTGCAGAGTTGTGCAGAGAAGGGGAACAGGACTGTACATGGTGAAAATTGCAGGTCGGGGTGAATGTAAATCGTGAGGGCTCTGGTTGAAACTTGTGGTTCCCCTGTAGATATCCAGCAGGACTCCTTCAGGGACCCAGGTCACATGAAGTGTTGCAGAGCTCATGGAAGTAGCTTTTGCTTGGGTTCTCTGCTCATGGTTTTGAAAGAGGAAGCCAGGAGAACCATGAGTAGGGTGCAGTGTTTTGTTGATGAGGCTCAACTGGTTGGTTTTGGATTCTTCTCACCTTCCAGTGTTGGGGACTTGAATCAGATGTAGATCTGTGCTTAAGTGAAATGAGCTGAAGGTTTTTAGGCTGAATAAAGCAGGTGTTTGACTCTCTCAAACCGGTGAGACACAGGGAAGGGAGACAACTGAGAGGAGTTTCTGTGTTTAGTTGTTCAGCTCAAGCCTTCTGGATGCACAAATCCTGCTGTGTTGCTGTTAAAATTATGAATTTAACATAAAGTATTAAGTATTCTCTTCCTGTGAGTTCTGCCTGATTTTTTTCCCCCTCTTTGTTTTTTTTTAAAGCTGCCTTTCTGGTGACGACAGCTCCACATGCTTAGTGATATCAGCAAAAGATGTGGAGATAGTGGCCAGCAGTGATTCCAGCATCACCAGTAAGGCCAGAGGGAGTAACAAGGTAAGGAGCAAGAGAAAGCATGGTCTGTCTCTTTTTTAGTCACATCAGCTCATGCTTGAATATTTTTAAACAGAAATAAATGTCTTCTTTCTCGTATCATAGGAGTTTGTAATCAGGTAGAAGTTTGTCAAAAGAGTTTAGCAAAGAGAAAAAAGTTGGAGCAGAATTTTGTAACTGATCATTTCTGTTATTTCTGAGTCTGGCCAAGTTATTCTCTAATTTTCAGAAGTCTGTGATCTAAGCTGTAGGCTCCTGGGAAAGTGTCCTTTCTCCACAAACAAGATTTTTCTGCTGATTGTTTCCTCCCTGGACCCTGAAGGGAGGATTGCCCTGGCTGTTTTGCTGGTGTCAGGCCGGCTCAGGGCTCTGGCCAGCAGTTCAGAGCTGCAAGAACCAATATGCTGAAATTGGAGCTGGTGCTGAGCAGAGAACTAAGCCATGCTCAGAGCAAATGCTGATGATTAGGAGAGAGACCTCTGGTCTTGATCCGCTCAGTCCTTTTCCACTTTGTTCCTTGATTTTCCATTTTGTGTTTTTTAATTTTCCATTCCGGTTTGTTCCTTAGTGTGCAGTGAACTAAGGGACCACAAAGATGGGAAAGATAATTCCAGACATTTCTCATATTTTGTTTTCTTTTTCCTGAACAGGTGAAAATACAGCCTGTTGCTAGATATGACTGGGAGCAGAAATACTATTATGGCAATCTGATAGCTGTTTCAAACTCTTACCTGGCTTATGCCATTAGAGGTGAGATACCTTCTTGTCTTGGATGTGATTTGTATTCTTTTGCTGTGTGTATCATTGAGAAAGGCAGAGTTTACATCAGAACAATATAACTGGCACTAACTGAAACACACCTTGCAATATTCGGATCAGAGTTCTGTCGTAGAGGGAATATAAGCAGCAGTGGAGAGATTTTGTTGTGTGGGAGAGTTAGAAATAAAAGAGAAGGACTCAGTGGGGATGTAGGAAAAGTTGAAGGGCTATGTTGGTTTTACTGGAGAGCTGATGTTCAGATTCATCCTCTAATTAAATATTTCTGCTGCAAACAAGCTGCTCTGTAGCTAAGCACAGAAACAGCCCCGTGGTAATTTGAGCAGATAAGTGTTTGTGATGGATTTGCTTGCATAAATTTAGGGTTGAATTTAAGACTAAATTTTGAGGAGCCAAAGAGCAACGCAGATGCAGTGTCTTGTGCAATAGAAAGAGGGAAGCAGAACAACACAGGGAAAGATTGTTTCACAGCATATGGGAAACAAAGTGACAGGATGAAAGGAAATGGTCTCAAGTTGTGCCAGGGAAGATTTAAATTAGATACTAGGAATTTTTTTTTTTGTGGAATGGATTCTAAAACATTGGAACTGCCGTGCCCAGGGAAGTGGCAAAGTCATTCCTGGAAATGTTTAAAAGACATGTAGATATGGCACTTGAGGACATGGTTTAGTGGTGAATATGAGGGTTGTGCTGGTTGGACTTGATGATCTTAAAGGTGTTTTCCAACCTTAAGAGTTCTATGAAATGAACACTTAGTTATCTGCAGTGTCTCCTTCTGCACTCACAGGGTGTCTGTGTCTCTTTGTTCTTAGTTCTCACACCAGTTTATCTGGTCTTTTATGAAATCTACTACTCTGCTCTTGTGTTTTTTGCTAGCTGAGGTTATTTTAGAGTAGCTTAAGGATGTCTCACCCTTTTTAAAAATATTTTAAAAGCTTGGGTGCAGTAACACTGGGAAGCTGAGTGGTTTGCTAGGGCTGGCGTGGGCTTCAGGAAGTGGAAGCACCATGATCTCTGTAAGACTGCCTGCTTTGTAATGATTGGTGTCTGTGAAAAAGGGAAGCTGGAAACTTTGCTTAGTGTGCACATGTTCTGAAGCATCTTCTTTTCTGTCATGCAAGCCAAAAAGCAGGGCTTTTTGCAGGGAATATTCATGCCTTTTGCTTCCATTACAGAACATGTGTCCATGCTATCTGCCTCTCAGTGACTCTTTTTCTCCAGTAACTGAAAATTAAATTGCAAATAAAACCAATTCACTGTCACTGGAGGTCAGCCTTGGAAGTGTGACAAGCTCGGGATGAAGGTTTAGTCTGGCATTTAATTGCGGCATCTTTAATGAGGATAATCCTGGGAATTACAAGCAGTTTATGAGAGTTACGGGAAGTTTATGAGAATTATGCAGAGAAACCAGAGAGATAAGTGGTGACTTCTCCCTCTGTCTGTCTCACAGCTGCCAGCAATGGCTCTGCTATGGTGCGGGTGTTGAGTGTCAGCACTGCTGAGCGGACCTTGCTGAAGGGATTCACTGGAGGCGTGGCAGACCTGGCCTTTGCTCACCTCAACTCCAACCAGCTGGCCTGCCTGGACGAGGCTGGCAACCTTTTTGTTTGGCGCCTGGCCATGGATAAAGAAAAAATCCAGTATCTTGTCCAAATACACCTCATATCAGTCTCTTTGTAATGATTAGATGTGAGTGCAACCTCCACATCACCATTTAATTTGTAGCCTTTGCTGAATAGCAGCTTGCAGGGGGAAGATCGATAGTTATGCCCCTTCCAGAGTATCAAATCAGTCAACTTTTACCTGCTTTCAGCACAGTCATTACTTGATACTGCATTGCCTGAAATTGTAGGAGCACCTCAGTGCTCCTGGTCCAGGCAAAGTAGACAGTGAGAAGTGTCAGTCTGTACCAGCTGGCCTTGGGCACAGACAGTGGCACCTCAGGCGTGTGACAGAGGTTTGTCTTGTCTGGTTCCAGCTCTTTTCCTCAGTTACTTCTCTGGGGAAGAGGATGTAATACTACCCGTCCACTCACTATCTTCTTTTTAAACCCGTCATCCTTTTGGTGGCCCTGAATTTTATTTTCAGTGTTCATTACCCTGAATATTTTCCTTTTAATTACTAGAAGTGATTGCTCAGTGCTTCTGGGAAACGTGTGAGGTATGTCACCTCAGAGTGTAGCTTTTTAATTTTAATTGTGTACCATCATTTCAAAAGCAACTGGAGCAAAGGTGGTGGTAGTTGTTGAAGCCCTGATTTGTAGTGGTGCACTTGAGCACTCAGCTGGGAGCAATGTGGTAGTTCTTCTGTCCTTCTCTGGCAGTGTTGCAATGCTAACAAATCATTTAATCATTAGCTGTCACATGGAGTGCACATTCAGATGTGGCTGTGTGCCCCTGTTGTGCTTAACCTGTCACTGCAGCCTGCAAGACAAAATTGTGAGAACCTATGAACTTTTGTAAGCTGAAGCTCCTCTGCCAGTGAAGAAACTCTAGCTTGGCTACTTTCTCAGCAGAATCCCTTTACCTGCTTTCTTTTCGAATCAATGATCCAAAATTCCTTGAGGTTTAACAGCAATAAAACAGCAGACCAAGCATGAACAGGTTATTGCTGGGCATTAGTAGCAGAGCCAGAATGGTACATTTCTTAACCCTGGTGATCAGAGAGGAGATCTTGGTTAACATCAAGCGACCTGACAACACCCCCCTGAACACCTTCCGAAGAATCATCTGGTGCCCTTTCATCCCGGATGATAACGAGGAGAGCGGGGAAGAGGGAAGTCAGACCTTGGCGTTGTTGCATGAGGACAGGGTAAGGAAACTCTACTTTGGAAACGTTGCCCTAGTTTATCATTAGAAGGAAAGAATTTAATGGAGGAAAGAGCTGAGTTTACAGTGGAGTTGTAAAGGCTCCATGTTGGGGATCCTCCTGTAAGATGTTGGATTCCTCTCTTCCCGGGAGAGATCATTCTCTGGGCCTCAGGAGGATGGAAAGGGAATTTCTGCTCACCATCAAATACCAAGGACCACTTGAAACAGAGACATCACTTATCTGTTCTGGCTGAGCCAGTATGCAGGAGAGGGGCTTGGTGGGCAGCAGCTACAAATGCCAAGAGCAATTCCCTGTGTTATGTACAGTGCCAGGAAAGCATCTGATGGCAGATTGGGTGGAAATGGGAAGGTTTATGTCACACACTTGCCATTGGGCTGGTGTATCAGGCCATAAGATAAGGATCTAGGAAGTTCTCTGGATCACACCAGTGGTTATAAAAACAAACCTGTGTGCCTACATGTTTGTTTTCCAGGCAGAGGTGTGGGATTTGGATATCATCCGAACCAACAACAGCTCCTGGCCGGTGGAAGTGCCTGATATCAAAGAAGGTTTCATTGTGGTGAAAGGCCACAGCACGGTACAAACCTGGGTTTTTTTGGTTTTCTTTGGGTTGTAGTGTTTCAGGAACTGCAGTTCTTAGGACAGTTGGCTGTAAAAAAAACAGTTGTGAGGCAATTAAGATTGTTAAAAGCCAGAAGATCCCAAACCAAAATGAACTGTATTCATAACATGAATAACAGTAAGAGCAGAGGCAACAGAATCCATTGTATTTGAATTTGCTGTTTGGAAAAGGTGATGGTTTATTACCAAGAAGAAGGGTGCCTGTCAGTTCTGTAAAGGGTTAAAAGGCTTAATGTTAGAAGCTGCCAGTTGCTGTTAGAAATCACTCTGGCTAGAAATCAATCTCTACTATGAGATTGTTAATCAAAATCTTGCTTGAAGATAGAGCTTTTACTTCTTGTAAAACAACAGCTATAAAATTACTTTTCTGTCTCTATTTTCCCCTTCTGTGTAGTGCCTGAGCGAGGGAGCACTTTCTCCAGATGGAACTGTGTTGGCCACAGCAAGCCATGATGGTTTTGTAAAATTCTGGCAGATCTATATCGAGGGACAGGATGAACCAAGGTAACTGGAAAATTGGAAAATGAAGGATCTTGGAACAGAGAGCAGCATTTTCTCTGGGAGAATTTCCTTGATACAGAATCATCTTGTGATGGTCATTCTCAGGACATTCTAAAGATACAGCATAAATGTTTGTAATTTGTTGCTGAAAAATTGCATCACTGAATATCATAGGCTTATGGAAAAAGCAGAGAGCTGTGTCTGCAAACAGGAGTTCTGTGCTTTGCACAAGCTGTAGCCAAACTCTGGAGTTGTGTGTTCAGTGTTAGTTCAAGATCTTTTGGACTGTCTTTGTAAATGCAGGAAGCTGCTCTGAGCTGTTCTTCTCAATGTTGACTTATTTTTGCAATGTATTTTTGTTATGACACCAGACCAAATGGCAACATGGGATTTTATTTATTTATTGGTAACAATATATGTCTGTGTGATCTCTTTATTTTATATAAAACTTGTAAAGAGCTACAAGTCAGTAATGCTTTGTGTGGAGTTGTGTGTTCAGTGTTAGTATCCTCCTCATTTACCACTCCCTTCACACATGGATGTTTTCTCTGATTTATTCCAGGTGTCTTCATGAGTGGAAACCCCATGATGGTAGACCTCTTTCCTGTCTGCTCTTTTGTGACAACCATAAAAAACAAGACCCAGAGTAAGTCCCCAATCCTGTGCTTGAAGTATTAAAGTTCAGCATTGTTTTCTAGCTCTGCCTTACCTTGGAAGTTCCTTGTAACTGAATCATACTTAACAAATTTAGCTTTGTAGCAGGAACAAGTCCTGTCATCTTTGTAGTCAGTTTTCTAGTGATGGAGAAATAAATAAGACTGAAGCACAGCCTAAAGTGACCTTATTCATAGTGCCAATTCCATTAAACTAATGAGAATTCTAAATTAAGGAGTCCTCTCAGGTTTGTGGTATGGTCAGTCTTAACTGGCCTGTTAGTCCTCCAAATTTCAACTGCTATTGCTGAAAATACAGCTTTTATTGTTACTGTTTCTTCAGTCAGTTGTGGTCCTAAGGTTTCTGAGAGGTGTAGTGGTTTCTAGTCTGCCTCAGAGCAGAAATTTTCTGGAAATTTCAAGCCATGGTTGGGCAAAATCAGCCATGGGCAGCTTGTGAGGAGCTTTTCTGGGAAGGACCAGATCTTGTTTAAGAGAATTTGGATCTCTTCTACCTACAGAGTTCCCTTCTGGAGGTTTCTCATCACAGGAGCCGATCAGAACAGAGAGCTGAAGATGTGGTGCACGGTGTCTTGGACCTGTTTGCAGACGGTTCGGTACGTGGTGGTGGATGCCCCTGAAGGGGGGGATTTAGGGACACTGAATTTGCAAAGGTGATCCCTGATGCCCAGTGGATTCCACTCCAGCCCAAATTTGCCTTTACCATTGCCATTCTGACCTGTCATTGGAAGCTCACAGCTGTGCTAAACTGTCAGGTCAAGCTTTGGCAAGGCCAGGAAAATTTATACTTTTATTATTTGTGTTACCAAGATCTGCTGTCTTTGCCTTGTTCTGTAAAGCACAGACATAGCTGCAGCATGAGGGGAGGTTGCACGAAAAAACTGCACACCTTGAGTGTTCTCTTCTCTAGAAATTTAAGATACTTAATAACCAAGCTAGGATCTTTTCCTATTATTACTTTTTCTCTTCTAATTATGAGAAGCTGCTATGTTGATAGAGCTTAACAGATTATCCAAGGCTTCAATGTTGAGCCAGGTAGGTCCAGAAATTCAAACTGTGCTTTAGTCCATCCCTTGACTCAGCTTAGGTTCCCTGATTTTATTTTTCTGATGGTGGATCATGGCCTCTCACCACACACGCTTAAGGCCATGTCCGATTTTCCCTCTTTATGTGAGAAGAACATGACATAGAGCTGAGTGCTGCTTTTTCCTCCTCATGCTACAGAAGGTCCAAAACTTGTGGAAGGGCTATTTTGATTTGATGAATTTTTGGTTTTAAACCTGTAGCTCAGATCAATTGACTCCTGTACTCCTATGAAAGTGGAAGTGTCACCTTTCATTTCAGTGTTCAGAATCCATAACTTGATCCTATTGTGCCATCTCCCAGCTGCTTTCCTAGCTGATGTCAGCACTGATGGTGTTTGTGTTCTAGTGGGTGGTTGCACTGTAATAGGGCTGTAAACTCCTTAGGGTTCTGTGGGAGTTTTGGTAATTAGTGCAGTTTCAGAGCAATCATGCTGGTTGGGCTAATCTACCTTGCTGTCTGCATCCCCTCCCTCTTATTTGTATATGTAGCTTTTCTCCTGACATCTTCAGCTCCATGAGTATTCTTCCCAGCCTGAAAGTCTGCCTGGACCTCTCTGCTGAATATCTGATACTGAGTGATGTGCAGAGAAAAGTAAGTAGTTCATTTTATTGCTGCCTGTGGGAAATGGTGGCTGAAGCAGAATTGGCCTCGTGTGTGACTGGTTCTGCTGCCTAGGCCTGGGATTTGCATGTTAGTAGATAAAAATGCAGAAGTTGACTCAGCAATTTCACTGTTAGATGAAAAAGGGTAACAATTCAGCTGACTAATCCTGAGGACCTGTAAGGATTATTTCTCACCCTTTGTAAAGCTCTCATTTGGAGATACTTGTGTCTGGCGTGGTAGGATTGAGTTCTTGATCAGCATTGACTCACCTAAGAATGTGGTGCTTGTGTTGCCTTGAATGTTCCATTTCAAATTTCAAGATCCATGCTTTATTCCTCACGTTACTTCCCTTGTTCCAAACCTGTTTTGGATGCTCAGCTCTGTAGTCCCCCCACGTGTGCATGGTCCTCTCAGAAAGCTCTGATTTACCATTTTTGATTCTTCCAGGTCTTGTATGTGATGGAGTTGATGCAGAACCAAGAGGAGGGCAAGGCTTACTTCAGCTCCATCTCGGAGTTCCTCCTTACCCACCCAGTGCTGAGCTTTGGCATCCAGGCCGTGAGCCGCTGCCGGCTCAGGCACACCGAGGTGCTCCCAGCAGAAGAGGAAAATGACAACTTGAGTGTAGGTAGGTGACAAAACTTGGCTGCTGTGTGATCAGGATTTCTTTCCTGGCTGGTCCTTTCTCGTGAAAGGCTGGTCACTTCTCCCAGGTAACAAGACAAGAGGAAACAAATCAGGTTGCACCCAATGAGATTTAGATTGGCTGTTAGGGAAAGTGTCTTCACCAGGCCTAAGCTGGGTTATCAGGCATTGGAACACGGGATTTGAGGTGTGGCCTGGTCACTGCCTGGTCCTGCTGGTCACAGTGTTGCTGAAACAGGCCAGGATGCCAATGGCCTTCTTGGCCACCTGGACACCTGCTGGCTCATTCTGAGCTACCCTCAGGCAGCACCCACAGGCCCTTTCCCACTGGGCAGCTTTGCAGCCACTCTGCTCAGCCTGTGGTGCTGCAGGGGGTTGTTGTGACCCAAGCACAGGACCTGGCGCTTGGACTTGTTGAACCTCACACAATTGACCTCAGCCTGTCAATCCAGCCTGTCCAGACCCCTCTGCAGGCCCTTCCTCCCTTCCAGCAGATCAACATTCCTGCCTAACGTGGTGCACAGCATCCTCAGCCAGTCAAGGGAAGGAATTGTCTTGCTCTGCTCTGCAGTGGTGCAGCCTTAACTTGAGTCCCATGTGCAGTTCCATGCACCACAACATAAAAAAGGCATTAAGCTGTTAGGGAGTATCCAGGGGAGGGCCATGAGGGTGGTGAAGGGGATGCTGTATGGAGAGTGGCTGAGGTCACTTGGCCTGTTCAGCCTGGAGAGGAGGAGACTGAGGGAAGACCTCACTGCAGTCTTCCAGCATCCTCACGAGGGGCAGGCACTGCTCTTTCCAATGTCATGACCAGTGACAGGACTCAAGGAAATGGCACGAAGCTGTGTCAGTAGAGGTTTATATTGTATATCAGGAAGAAGTTTTTCATCCAGCAGGTGGAACAGGTGGCCTGGGGCAGTGGTCATAGCACTGAGCTTGTCTGAGTTCAAGAAGCAATTGACAATTTGCATGCATGTGCAGTGATTCTTGGGGTGTTCTGTGCAGGGCCAGGGGGTCTCTTCCAGCTCAGGATATTCTGTGATTCTGTGGAGTTGTCTGCAAACTTAGTGAGAGTGCTCTTGATCCCCTCATCCAGATCATTGCTAAAGAGAATCTGTATCATGCTGGTTCTTTGCTGTCAGTTCATCCTGCTGTGATATTTCTGCATATTGTGTGTAGTTTCCATGCAACTTCATGTTTTACCTTTGTCTCCCTTACAGAAGGTGCTCAGGGCTCTGGGGCTGTTGAATCAGCAGCAGGTGTGCTGATAAAACTCTTCTGTGTTCACACCAAGTGAGTATGTGTGTGCAGTTGTCTGTGGCTGTCCTAACCCTGCACTGACCTGTAGAAATTTAAGTTAAATTCTTTTGCTCACAACAAAGCTACTTGGCCCCATAGAAATTTCTGGCTGTGGTGTGTATGGCCTTACCAGGAGGTAGCCCTGAGTGGTGTGACAAGGTTGTATTTCCATGGCCATGAGTGATTTAAGAACTGTGCTCACACACAAGTGTTGGGAAACATCTCGAATACCCTGGGTGTCAGTACTGGGTGACACAGCTGAGTGAGGATCAGCTTCTGTTTCTTCTGTGACAGCAGAAAACACTGAAGCATTTTCCAAGGGAATTAGTTCAGTAAAGAAAAACCTTCTGAGCCTTAATGATGCCTTAAGTACTCTCTTGGTGGTTCTTAAGCTGATCAGAGATGCTTGTGTTTTTTTTCTAGGGCCCTACAGGATGTACAGATTAGATTCCAGCCACTTCATAGCCCTGACACAAGTGCTTCCATGCCTTCCCATGGCTCTCATGAAGAATTTGGTGAGCATGTGTGTTAAACTGGTCTTCAGTGTCGCTGAGCCTTTAAAAGATTATTTCTGGGGACAGCAGGAGGGTGGTTTGGGTATCTCTTAGTGCTGCAGTGGTGTCATTGCATAAAGGGTTCTGAATATGGAGTGAAGCAGGAAGACCCAGGTTAGACCCTGGTTGTGAGTATGGAGTTTGGGATGTGTTAGACCAGGAGTGCTAATGCTTTGTGCATGCTTGAGTTCACCTTCCTGGGTGATTTGGCACTGTGAAAGAAACTTGAAGTTTCTCTTGTCAGGTGGAAGAGATCAGAGTGACAGCAGAGCTGTGGGAGTAGAGGAGGCTGGGCTGACTGTGATCAGCTCTTTCAGCTCATTCACCATTCTGGGATGTGGCAGTTCAATTGGCCTTGCTTTTAGAGAAGAAAGGAAGCTTGGACATTTTATTATCAAAGCCTGTTAAAATCCAGCCTGGCATACAAAAGGAAAGCATAACACAGGATTTGTTTTACTCTAAACTTTGACTGTTGCAGGGTTGTTGTTTCTTTTTGGAATCAAGCATGGCATGCAATGGCATGAGTTCATACTTCGTGGAATTAGAGGTTTAGTTTTGGAGGGTAGTTCCAAACTGATTTGTCTCTCTCCCTTGAAGCCTTTCCAGACCACATGGCTGATCTGAGCACGGAAGGGCTGGGATGTGAGAAGGAGTCTGTGCATGGCTCCCAGCCAGACCTGCGCCGTATCGCGGATCTGCCTGTGCCAGCAGACTTCCTTTCTCTCTCCAATGATGCCAAACCCAAGCTGATGACTCCAGATGCATTCATGACACCGAGTACTTCCCTTCAGCAGGTAATCAGAGATCAGCACTGTTGCAGCGCTGCAAGGGGTGGATTTTGGTACTTTTGGACACATTTTTCAGCTGGAATGACTGTGATAAGCTCTGCCAGCTGAATGCAGAGCACATGGGAAACTCTGCATGTAACCAGACTGAGTTCACCAAAGTTGGCATGTCTAAAATGCTAAACTGGCCTCAGCTTGTGTTGTAAGTGCTGTGTGTAACTGCAAAACCACTGATGTAGGTGTGCTTTGTAGAAATACAGGTTTGCTAAATAACTGTCTAAGCTGGGAGACTGCTCTTACTGGTTTACATGTGTTGTTTGGGGTTATGATATAACTGTAATGGAAGAAAACATGCCACCTCTGTACATCCTGTCTGGTGGGGTCCCGTGGGAATGCAGATCTGAAATGATCAGGTAGGTAGATGGGACTGTTCAGACTTGTGAGACCCTGCTGGAGTACCCCACTCTCTGCCATAAGCCCTCTGCCTCTGCACTGGCGAGGTCACTCTGGGGGCAGCAGTTCCTCAGAAAGAGCAGCCATATGATAAGGATGTTTTGAGACTTGCCTCTGACCAGTATCTGAGCACCTTAGCAGAACAACCCAACCTGTGGAGGTGTTTTCTATTCTTCACCAAAGACTCTCTAGGAGTCAGTCTTTCTCTGGATGAGTAGTGTTGTTGCCCTCTGTCCCATCCTGACTGCCCTGTGTTTCCTTACAGATCGCTGTCTCTCCAGGCAGCAGTGTCAGTTCCCTGACTGCAGTCACAGCCATGAGCAGCACTTCTGTCACAGATGCCTCTCTGCCCAGGTAAATAGCACATGACTTAAATAATACATCTGCAGCTGAACTGACACAGGCCTTTGGGATAGCACAGAGCTGTATCTTGTCTTGTAGGACAGGAGATTGTAACCAGAGTTAGAAACTGGCCTGAATCCCAATGTCCCTGTATAAGCAGTTGTTTGCATCCCTAATGCAGCTTGGAACATGCCTGTTGTCATCTAGGGGCCAACAAGAGTGGTTTTGGTGTGTCTCACAGGGATTCTGTTATTGCAGCTCAGTTTAGTTACTCTGCATGCTTTTCCCAAAGGGCCACTGTTGTTTACAGGTAAGAGAACACTGCAGCCACCAAGGACAGGGAGAGAATTAGGACTGGTAGGAAAATCTTGCAGTGTGACAATGGGTTGGGCTGCATAACAGGCAAAAACTTCACTTCTGGGGGTTGGGAAAAGGAGGGAAACCTATCTCACAGTGTCCTCTTTCTCCCTGTACTCTGTACAGGGTGTGCTGGAGATACAGTTGGTCCCTTCTCTTATTGACCCCTCAAATTCTACAAGATTGCAATGCCCTTTTTTTTCTTTTTTGTTGTTTCCACTGGTATCTCTCTGGGCTGTATGAGGACTAGGAGATGCAGGTGCTCATTGACAGGATGTAGCTGACCATGGTGGAAAGAGCAAGGGCTCCTCCCCTGACCTTTGTACCCCATCTCCTCACCTCGAGTGTTTGATACACATCAATCATTTCCTTGGGCTGCTTGATTTGCTGGTGTCTGTTTCTGCAGAGCATCAGAAGACTTGACTGTGAGCCCCAAGATGCAGCTGGACACCAGCCTCACGCTGAGCAGCAGCAGCAGCAGTCTCCAGACCAGTCCTAGGAGTCACTCTGTTCTTATCCCAGGCCTCCCTGACAAGCTAACACCAAAGGCACCTGTTCCAGTAAGGCTCCAAATGCTGCTCCTTTCCTTCTCATGGGCAAAGGAACCTCTCTGTGGGCCTGTACAAGCTGAAATTGTTCAGCCAGGAGAACAAAGGCTCTGAGGAGTGAAGTGGCCTTTCACTATTTAAAAGAGATAAAAGTGACTTTTTGACATGGGCAGACCAGGGGTAGGGCATGGGAGAATGATTTTAAACTAGAAGAGGGGAGGTTTAGGTTAGATGTTAGGAGGAAATTCTATTTTCAGGGGATGTGGAGGCACTGGCATAGACTTCCCAGGAAAGTTGTGGATGCCCTGGAAGTGTTAAAGCCAGGTTGGATGAGGCTTTGAGCAGCCTGGTCTAGTGGAAGGAGTCTGCCCATGGCAGTGGGGTTGGAACAAGGTGAGCTTTAAGGTCCTTTCCAACACAAACCTTTCTAGGATTCTGTAAAATTACACTTATTTGGATGTTAACAGGGAGAGTGTGTGCCCTTTGGAAAACACAGCTGCTGGCACAGATGTGGAGCCCAGTTTACTCAACCACGTTGGTGGAACTTGTCCTTGTGTAGAACAGCATGTCTCTGAAAACCAGAGACCGCTCTTGCTTGTGCTGTCACTATCCCAGTGGCTGGATGTGGTCGGCCTTTTGTTAAGAGACAGTGCTACCTGGAAAGGTTTATTCCTGCTTGTTGGTCTGATGAGTCCGAAATCACGATTTCCTATCCCTAAATTTTAATTTCCAGGTGTTGTGTAAAACAGATCATGGAATTGAAACAAGTTTTCGTTCCAGGAGGTGTTCAATATTAAAACTAATATTTTCCCTCAAAGAGGAGGGAGTCTGGAGCAGAGCAGGGAAGTAGAATTAGTGTAACATTTTCTTTCGAAAGTGAGTCCAAACTAGCATTGGTTTAAGTGTGTTGTTAGCCCAGCTGAGAATCCGTTACAAGTCCTGAGGCCATTTTCCATCTGATGAAGGAGTGAGGGACAGGGATCACATGAGGAAAGGATTCAGCAGGCTGTTTCCAGAGGCTGTTAATGTAAGGCACCAAGAGTTCTTGGAGTATCTCCTCATTGTCCTGAAGGCTCTTGCTTGATTTTTGTTTCCAGGTCGCACCAGGAAACTCCTCTCTAGCACTGGAACTGCAGGAAGTGGAGCCCTTGGTGGTGCCCCAGGCTTCTCCCACCCGCGAGCGCTCCCCAGACGTCATTTCCTCTGCTTCCACAGCCATGTCCCAGGATATCCCAGAGATTGCTTCCGAGACCCTGCAGCGCAGCTTTGCGGCGGCTCCGTCCGCGCTCCCTGGGGAGGGGCTGGAGCCCGGGCACCACGCAGACAGTATGGCCTCAGCTGCCTCAGCCCTGCACTTGCTGTCTCCCAGGAACCGCCACAACTCTGAGCACAGCCACCACTCTTTGGACATGCCTCCAGTGGAGGTGGACAGACTGAATGCTCCGTCATTACTGGAGACTGCTTTAACTCAGGAAAACGCATCTTCTGACAGTGTTGTGAGTCAGCCGTGGCCAGCGGCTCCTGACATAACCCGGGAAACCAGGAACAGCATGGCAGACAGGTAATCACTTGGGTTTATCTGGCACAGGCTAAGTGGTTTGCACTTGCCAATTTGGCAGCTTGGTGAAAAGCTCTTACGTTGTGATTAATCCAGAGCAGTTCTCCATCCCTCTTTCCTTTAAAGGATCTGATGAGTAAACCTTCCTGTGTGCTTGGTCTGTATGCTGTGTCCTGAACTTCCTAGGGCACCTCTAACCATTTTTGCTCTCTGATACCCTTTGCAGCATAAATGATCTCTGTTAAGAAGGTGAAAGCTCTACTTTGTTGGCCTTCATGTTCACATAGAGACTTGAGATTTTTTTTGTGCATGTGTGCTCTGGAAATCAAGCCAGTACAAGCTACATTCTGCCCCAGGTGGTGCATTCCTGCAGGCTTTTGTTGAATCAATTGACAGCATAACTGGCAGGTTTGCTTATGGGTTAATTGTATGTCTCTCTTCTAGCATTGGCTCTGTGCAGCTACTGTTATAAATAAAGAAAGTACTTCAGCAGTCAGAAAATAAATGGTAGTGGAGCAGGAATGAAGGATGGTGCAACATCACTTAGGCTGCTTAGAAGGAGCAATCTGTTATACTGGACCAGCGCTGGGTTTCATCACAGAATTAGTGTCCCTGTCTTGCAGTGGGATGAGAGCAGCAAGATGCATCTGGCATCTCCAGAGACCACTTAGGCTAGGGCTACATGCACCGTGTGAACCTGCAAACACCTTCCTTTTCAGCAGGACCAGAAGGCTGAGAGGGTCAGTGTTGTCCCTCAGGTAATCCTGGACTGTTCCCTCATCAGAATTGCAAAGAAATGCCTCATCTTGTGCCTCCACAGCTGAGGATGTTGTTCCAGGAAACAGTCCCATCTGGTGGCTCTGGGGAGGGCATTAAGACCGTGTTTCTACACAATATTTTTTCTTTTACTCATAATATGAACTTGAGAAAATACTTTCATAGGAGTTTGCAACTCCCCTCAATCCCACTCTGTCTTTGAATTCTTCAGGATGTCTTATATCAGAATACCAGATCAGTTATCTCTGGCTGTGAGAGATTTCACAAGTGCTCATTTCTGTTTAAAGTCCTTCCTGCAAGCTGCATTCAGGCAGACCTAATTGACAGCCTAGAAGCACATGCAGTTTGCTTTCAAAATCATTATGATGCTCAGACAAAGATCCACTGTTGCAATTCTGTTAGACCTGACCCATCACATTCATACATTTCCTCAGACACTTTAAGGAACTAAGAAGCACTGATGATTTTTGCTTCAGTGATCAATGTTAAATGAGGAAAAACAGACCCAAGATGATGCTATTCATGGAAGTATGGTGTGCTGCCAGGTTTGAGTAGTGGCTTACCTCTCTTGTATGAATTTCTGTTGGAAAATAGTTCTTGGTTAGTACTTCAAGTATAGCTGAGCTGCTTCTCCCTTTTTGAGGCCCCAGAAAAGCACATGGACAAATTCAAGTGTTTAGTGCCTCTATGCAACACCTGCCTCTTCCTGCATCTGTGGGATCAGTGTGGGTTGACTTTTGTTACAGACTTTCCATTGGGATCTCTCATGAGACATTGAGAGAATGAACATCCAAGCTGAGAGAGACTTTTTTGATGGTATTTTCTTTTTTTCCTTCTCTAGCCCAAGGGATGAGGTTGAAGAAAAGCACAAGAGCTCTTCCTACCATCGACACAGCTACCACCTTCTGCAGCATGACAGCCAGGATGCCAGTGCAGAACAAAGGTACCAGAGTGCTCAGCCCCCTTTCTCACCCTGCATGGACTCAGCTCAGGCTGCGTTTGTGCCTCTGTCCCCAGCCACCCTTCGCGTGTGGGATGAATGTCTCTGCTTTGTCTCTTGACTTAATGTGTGTTTGCAGCCCAGCTTCCCTAATGTTCTCATGACTTCAGCTTATCTCAGGATTGGCCTCTAGACACTCTGCAATTTGTTCTCTGTAGGGAAAGGTTTGATTGTGCTGCTTCTAAAAGCATGGACCAAGCTTGGTTTAATTATCAGTAAAAACCTGTTAAGGGATCAGTTTCCAAATATTGTGCCTTATGTAAGGTAGCAAGGGTACCTCAGGAGTAAGTTTCTTGCTTCTGACATCTTTCCTCCCTTATGAGTCGCCCTGAAGTTCTGGGGGCACATTCTGTGTGCCTGACAAGCTCAGCCCTGTTTGACAGCTGAGGGCTGTCCGCAATCCACACGTCAATTCAGACTGAAATGCACAGCCTGTATTGGAAGCTGGTAAGCAGGTGAAAGTCTCCAAGGTAGTGAGGATCACAGATGTTTTAGGCTCACCTGATCCTCCTCTGTTCTTGCAATGAGTTCTGGGTCCAGTGCTTGCTGTCTGCAAAGCTGTAAGGATGTGCTGTGCTTGGGCTCCCTGCTAGGCCATCCTGGGATTTGTGTGCCAGAACTTGCAGCTAAACAGGCATAATTCAGCCACACTGCCTTTGCCCCTGCTGTCCCTAATGCAGGGACCCTCCAGGCCTTGCTGTGCAGCACTTGAGCTCAGCCTGAGCGGACCTGGATCAAAGCAGAGCAGCCTGTCCTGAGCTCTGTAGAGGTGACTGTGAAAGGTTAAGGTGGGGGTGTCTGTTGCTGACTCTGGCCCTATGTAGATGAAGAGCTGTGTGAATCCATCCCCACAGTGAAGGCTGACACAGTCCAGTGTTTGAGTGACGTCCTCTCCCCTGCTGTTCCTTCACAGTGACCATGATGATGAAGTTGCAAGCTTGGCTTCTACGTCAGGTGGATTTGGTGCCAAAGCATCTGCGCAGAGGCTGCCTGTGAAGGACTGGAAGGTCAAGGCCTCCCCACGGGCTTCCCCAAAGCTAAAGAGGAAGGGCAAGAAAGATGATGGGTACGCTGGGCTTGTCAGGGCACGGGAGGCTCTGGGACCAGCTGGGCAGGGCCAAAACTGCCTGTGGTCACTGGTGTCTGTGGCAGCAGCCAAGTGCTCCCAACCCTCGCCTGTTTGCAAAGGGCAGGAACCCCACAGAAGGCTCTGCTGGTTACTCAGACACTGACTGGGTGTGGAAATAGTTCTGCACTATCTCCAGCTGGGACTCAAAATCCAAAATATAGCCTGGCTTGAGAAGAATGTGTGGGAGGTAAATTACACGTTGTGAGGGGACACTCTCACTGGTTTCAGTGAAGGCTTCATTGGAAGCCTTCAATTGGAAGATGGTGTGTCACAATGGCCTCCATTGTAAATTGGCTTCTGAACAGTGGCACAGTGCCCTTGTTCAGCAATATCTGTCATTTGTTACCTGCTTGCTGCTTTTGTGTATTTCTAAACATGCCTAAATCATATCCTGTAAGTGAAAATTGGTGACTGGAAAGGTCTGCCCATGGCAATGGTCTGTCTGTATCAGTGTGAGGAGAGCAGCACAGCTTCTGCACAGGGCTCCCTCCTCTTCTTATGTTCCCATAGCTCCATGATTTGGCTGTGCAGATCACAACAATGATGGGCTATGGCATTTAATTCTGGCTATGGTCCTGCCCAGTGACACCTAGAAGCTCTTGGCCTCCGAAACGACTTCCACTTTTCCTTCCTCAGTCCTTTTAAAGTTGCTGAGTGGGTACTGTCTGGGAACTAAAAATGTTTACTTTTCTTCATAGATGGAGACATGCAATATTAGTGGATCAGTTCAGTGTTTTTCTTTATTCTGCTGTATGAGCTGGAGTGCATCACTAGTATCTTCACCTTGAGAACTGGAATAACACTAGATGATTTGTGCTCATTCATTCTAAATTTTAGCAAATGAATACTTGTTTTTTCTTTGGTAAAATATTGGGAGATCTTCAAAAGGTGTTTGGCAAAGTCTTCCCTGGCTTTGAATTTGGACAAAGCTGAAAAATCAGTGTGCAGTGTAGTCCTGTACACTGTAGATTTTTGTACCAGTCCTCATTAACACTTGGTTCAGGTCTCTTCCCTGCAAAGGGACGAGTCTGTAAGGAATTTCAGGCTCTGTGAGCAGTGCAAATGATAGTGTCAGTGCTGTAAGGACTGGGATTTCATCACCTCCATCATTCTCTATGTTACACAAGGCAAAACAGAGTTACGAGCTGGAGTGTAAAATCTAAGGCAACCATAAAACGTGTGATCTGTTTTGGCAGAAGACTTGGATTATAAGAGGAGTTAATTGACATAATTGGGTTACTACTCTTTCTCTGTTTATTTCCAGGGATATGAACCAGTCACCAAGATCATCTAACAACCAGGTGAGTCAGAGCTGCTCTTCATGATGCTTCATATCTTACTAGGAAAGACCTAAGAGAAAGTTCATCCCAGTTCCTTGAAATATCATGGGTCATGCCATACCAGGTTGTGATGGGGCTGCACTTGGGCTTAGCATTGCTCTGTGCTGACATGCAGCAGAGAAGGAGCTCTGTGCTCTCCAGATTGATGTTTTTCTTCTCATACTTGCCTCTGCCTGCAGCAAGATAAAATGTTCCCAGCAAAGAAAGGGTCACAGGGGGATTGGCCTTGATGTGTGTGTCTTCTTGTCCCTTCCCTTTAAGAGTGGGTCCTCACACTCCTTGAGCTATTTTGAGTAGATGAAGAGACAGCATATATAAATTTATACTTGTCCATTTGTTTGGTTTCATAAATAAATGAAAGATCTGAAAAAGTGCTCTAAAGAAGCCTCTTTACTGTACTGACTGCACAGCGCTTTTGTGAGTGTTTGACACCATTGTTTACATTTGTAGGCATGAACAATCTCAGTAGTACCTGGCCAAAAGTGAATAAAATCTGATTTGAAGGGTGTCTTGAACTGAAGCAGTTGCTATTCTAAGCAACCATTTATTAATTCCATGCAGGAACCTTGCTTTGTCCGTTTATGCCTTGGCACAAAAGTTCTTGGGAACAGGAATTAAGCTGGTTCTGTTTGCTGCATTGTGTGTTACACTTCACGTCCAGGCACAGGGGTTGACTCAGTACTGAGCAGAAAGCTCAGCTGACCTCTAGTCCTGTTAGAAATGAATGCTTGTGCTCTCCACATACAGGTGACACCGGAGTTCCAGGATGAGCTGATGTGCATCCTGAGGAGCCAGCAGCGGGAGCTCTCCGAGCTGCGGCAGAACCAGATGGAGCTGCTGCAGAGGCTCACGGATCACCTCGATGCCATCCAGAGCTCCCTCATGGGCCACATGGAGAGGGTGATCGACTCCCAGCAGGAGCAGGAGCGTATCCTTGTTAGCAAGTGTTGAGTGGAAGGCTGTAAGGCAGACTAGAGGCGTGAGGAAGGCTCAGGAAGGTCAAGGATCTTGGGAGTGCGGGGCCAGAGGTGCAGTACAACTGCCTGGCTGCAGTGTAACTATTTCAGTTCCTCTCAGGTCCTTTCTAAGGGCAAGAAACTCAGAACAGAGAAGATCTGACACTTTCTCTGTGCCATTAAATCTTAGTTAGCCATTAAGCAGTAAGTGCTGCAGTGCTGGTGTACTGTGCAGTGCAGTGACCAGAGGTGCACTTGGTACTTCATCCCACCTCAGGCAGTGGCCAGTTGCACAAGAGTAATTATGAGCTGATCCTTTCCTTTCCTCCTTGAGACAAGCCAGTACTTGCAGCAGAAATAGCATCTGGCTGCCATATTGCATAGCTGGATATAGAATTATCTTGTTTGTCCACATTTGTTCATATGGTGGTCTATAGGTCCCTTACATGTTGTCTGAGAAGTATTTTCTTTTGATGCTTTCAAACCTGGTATCCAGTTATTTGTATTGTATTATGAGTCATTGGTTTCTGTGTACATTTGCTGCACTGACTTTGGTTATGTTCCCAAAACTGACCAGCTCCAGTCTGTCTCATATCCGAAACTACTCTTAAGTTCTATGACAAGAGCTTTTTCTATTAAGTAGTCTTGGAATTTCCTTTTTTGACCATCAGTTTGATATTCAGATAATTTAGATACCTTTCTATTGAATTTCAGTGTCTAGAGCTATATTGTAATATTAGAATAATTTTTTCTTTCTCCACAACTTTATGCATGGACTGAATTTTGTCAGCAGCTGAATTGTCATTTCAATTCTCTCATCCTGCTGCAGAGAAGTGAGTGAGTGGCTGACTGGGGCTGAGCTGACAATGGGGCAGCCAAGTTAACCACAGTATGTGGGAAACAGTACTGCCCAACTTATTTTAGCTGTTTGACTTTCCTATCTTGCCCTCCAAAGCTCTTTTCTCACCCTGATCAGTTGATTAAGATCACCCTGTTTCAGGAACACAGCAGTAATGTTATGAGACCACTCTTTCACCAGAGCTGCACATTTACTCACACTGAGCCTTTGGAGGTGAGGCTACTGTCCATCTTTGTGGAGAGGAGTGTTGTGGGTAGACAGGACGTCTGTTGTTGTGCTCCTTAACACAAATTCTCATTAGAGAGAAGGCTGGACCGGGTGCTGATGGAAGGGCAGCAGCGCAATGGGCAGCTCCAGGAGCACCTGTCCCAGCAGCTCTCCCAGTCCCTGTCCACAGCAGTGTGTAACCGTCTGGAGAGGACCATTCGGGAGGAGATGAAGAAGACAGTGCCCCAGTGTGAGTGTGGCTGCCAAAGTCTGGGAGGTGGATCCCTACAGGTGGCTCCATCAGGATCAAAAGCACACTGGGAAAGTGCTGGCACTGCATGAGGCAGGAGTTAGGTTGTGTGAACAGCAGGCTCTGCACAACAGACTGCTGTGGGCCCCGCTGTAACCTGACACAAGGGGCTGTGGTTTAGAGGCAGTATGAGGCTCCCAGAGGGAATGCCTTCCAGAGAATGTGGTCTGACCTTCCATTATAATCTCTACAGTCTTTGGAGTCTGTTTAGTGGAGGAGGGTGAAAGAGACTGATGAGTTTGGAAATAATGAGACTTAGCTGGAGAAAGCTTGAAGTTGTCTTTGCATTGGCACTTGTCTCGATGCACTGGCACCATGTACGTAAGGAAATATTCCAAAAACTGCTGGTGGGAAAGCCTGCAGTCAGTAGCTGCCTAAGGCAGGGCTACCTGCTATTCTGGATCAGGTCAGCTGTGACTTTGTCACACCAACTCTTAAAAACCTTCAAGGCTGGAGTGTCTACAGGTTCTGGTGACTTCCAGAGCTGTACCTTCCTAGTAAAAACTTTCTTCAAATATCCAACCTTAGTTCCCCAAGTAAAGTTTGTGATGATTGTCCCTTGCTGTGTCATCTCCAAGAATCATTTGATTACATTTTCTTTTCTGGGCTTTGAAGTGTGACTTTAGGCTTAAAGCTGCAATTTTGTCCTGTTTTTGTTATGCCTAGGCATTTCCAAGAGCATGGACCCTACCGTCAGCCAGCTCAGTAATACTGTTGCTGCCAAGCTCACTGCTGTTGAGGGGACACTGAAAGAGAATATTACCAAGCTAGTGAAGTCAAAGGTAAGGGGTACCAGAGTAGCTTTTCCAGGACACACCAAGTTGTCACCTGCCTGGGTAGCAACTTCTTATGCCTTTTCCCCTCACCTCTGTCTCTAGGTAATGCCAGTTTAGCTGCCAGTAGTCAAAGCTTTTTCATGGTCTCATTAGGAGGACAAGCTCTTTGTATGCTCCTCTGCCCACTTTGCCTCATTAACACCTCTTTCATTTACCAAGTTGTTAATTTTCTACTAGAGTAGAAATTCTCACCACAGCAGTGACTTTCAGGACCAGCTCAATCAGTCAAGTGGAAAACGTTTGACCGGCTCCATTCTGTTCTACATATCTACATTATTTAAGGGGGCACAAGCTCTGCTTACTTACCTTGGCAGAGTATGATGGTTTTTTGGGATTGAAGAAGGAGAAGGGGGAAGGAGCTGTGCCTGACTGCACCACCTTCCTTTGCTCTGCAGCAGAAGTACAGAGAAATGGTGCTGGTTTTGGGCAGCCCCTGAGCAAGCAGAGGTTTTGCCTGCTGGAGTCATGGTGCAGCCTGGCCAGTGGGAAGAGCCAAGGGAGCACCCTTGGGCTGTCCTTGCCTGGTTGTGGGTGTGTTGCAGGGATCTGGGGTTTGCTCACACCCTTAGTCTTGGAGCAGACTGTAGTTAATTTTCTGGAATCTTCTGTGTGTGCTTGTAAGAACCTTACAGACAGTGTTGTGAGGGCCACAGCTGACAGCCTGCAGGGACCCATCCAGTCAGCCTACAGGGAGGCCTTCCAGAGCGTCGTGCTGCCAGCCTTTGAGAAGAGCTGCCAGTCCATGTTCCAGCAAATCAATGACACCTTCAAGCAGGGCACACAGGAATGTGAGTTGGTTTTCTTCTTCAAGTCTTCTCTGCACTATTTGCATTAATGGCTGGCAACATGTTGGCCTTAGTTTTTGCCTTGCAGAGTTTCACTGGTGAGTGTTTAACCTCTTTGCCCATCCATGTGTTCTGTTTCATACTTGGGAAGCAGAAGTGGGGAGGTTTTTGTGGGTGATGCTGTAAGAATATGGATTCACTTCTGGTCTTTGTAGCTTGCATAGAAAACACTCAGCTGTGTCCTGGGAATCTGTGACTTCATCTATTGAGTAGGAAAGCCCAGCTGCAGGATTATCCCATCTGGTGTCAGGAACATGATGAATGGAGAGGGTGGCAGTCCTAAATCTAGGCCCTCCTCTCAGAGGGGTGATGGGTTGCAGAAGGTTTAGAGAAGAGTACCAGGATGACCAGAGGTTAAATAGTGGCTTAACAGTGTGGACATAGGCTGAAATAGAGTATACCCTTAAGTAAGGAAGACTATACACAGATGCACTGCAGAAGATCATTCCTGTTCTCAGGCTTGGGATGCAGATCCTTGGCCTTTGGGGAGGGTGGACAGGTATTACTCTGCAGAGCTGGTTTCTGAGCTGGCCTGAATGTGGCCAGTGCTAACACAGTGACTTCTGTTGGCCATAAATCTGCAGGGTGTCTCCAGCTGCTGTATATTTTGCACCCTTCCTCTTCCACATAAGTCTCCGACAGATAGGAGAGCTCACATTCTTGTCCCTTTTGGTCAGGCCAGTTCATAAGATATTTTAAAATACAGGTTTTAAATCTCAGGAGACATGATTTCTTTTTTGTCAGAAAAGTTCCCCTTTTTCTTCATGGGCATTGAGATGATGTAGGTCACAGTTCACACTGCATGTGAAATAAACCTTCACACCTGCCTTTATCTCCCCTGAACAAGGAGTGCCTCTAGAAGTCTGTTGTAGGAGAACTGGTGGATTTGTTGCTGTATTGTGTGATCCTGTGTGATGGGGAGGCTGGAAGATGGGTTTCTAGTTTAATATAATACAGCCCAAAACAAGGCTCGTGCTTCTCCTCTGTCTGTGCTCATACACGGGCTCAGCAATTGCTTCTGCTGGAGAGCGTGTAGATCCTGGCAGCTGGATTTCTACTCTGATCATCCCCACAGGTACAGATGGCACAAACATCTCCCTCTCTGCTTGTTGCAGATATCCAGCAGCTGGAGGCTCACTTGAAGAACAAGAAGGTACGAGAGCAGGAGGTGCGGGACCCGCTGCTGAACCAGCTCCGGCAGCTCATCAGCACCTTCCAGAGCACCACGGAGCAGCTGGCGTCCTCCATCGCAGCCAGTGTCCATGCTGAGGTGCAGCACCAGCTGCACATCATCGTGGGCAAGTGAGTTGGCAGCTGGGCCTGTGGAAAGAGATGTCTCTGAGACGTACATGCACGTGTCACAAGCAGCTCTCCCTGCTTAGTTGTGAGAGCAAGGCTGGAGTGCTGTAGGGCTGCTTGTTGGCCCTGCACATATGGCAAAGCAAGTGGGCTGGGGGCTGTTGCCCACAGAAGGTTTCCCAGCTGTATTGGGAAGCTCAGGGACTGCTTTTCCCCAGATCCCATGTGCATAATGAAGAACAGAAGGATCTAAGGCATCCCTAAGCACGCTCAAATCTGAATACTTCCTGAAGATCATTTCAGAGTCTTTTGATGGCTTTTCTTTACTCAGTGTCCTCAGGCATACACTTTCTACAGTGTACTCTCTCCCCACCACTGCTCTGCAGCAGTTTGTGCTTTGCCTTCCTGGTTTCAGGATGGGATCCCAGCAGTGCTTCCAGCACATTCACACTGGAGGCAGTGGCAGATTGCCAGGCACTGGGATTGGCTGGTGGTCACCTATGGGGCAGAACAACCCTGTATTCTGAGCCACTAGAACTTAGGTCAGAACACACTGGAGTCCTTAGTGCAGGCCAGAGTTGCCAGGAAGGCCACCAGACTAAATCCTGTCTTGTTGCATGGGCTGTGCTTGTTCCCAGGGAAGTCCTGCTTTTCTGCCTGTGGTGGAACAGATTTGATGCTTTGTACCCTTTGTGAGAGGGGAGAATCCAGCCCTTGAGGGAAAAGGTGTCACACAGAGCAGCAGAGTCTGCACTGTGAAATCCTCTTCTGTGGAGAAGTCACAGGCACAGTGTAAGTGTGTTATCATTCTAAAGGTGTCATCTGCACACTAGGAACTGCATCTGACAGATCTCCTGTAGGAAGCTGGCCCCATTTGGGGATAACCCCACAGCTTAGTCGCCTTGCTTGTAAGGCAGAGACATTAAAGATTTAAAACATTGTTTAATGAGGCTTAGTTCCCTGAAATGTCACTTTCCTGCACAGAATCCCAGCATCTTCCAAGTGCACCCTGGGACATGATGGTGTTGGCCACAGAGCTGCCTGTGCCTCAGATCTATTTGTATGAACCCTTAGGGAGCCACACTGCAATAACCAAACCAGCCTGTGCTTTCTCACTGGTATAAGCTTTGTGCAGTGTTATCCCTCTGCTCTTCATTCTCAGAGGTGCCCATGGGTTCTGTTTTGGTTTTTTTCAGCATGCAGGAGTCTATTTTGGCCCAGGTGCAGAGAGTCATTAAAGGAGAAGTGAGCCTGGCTATGAAGGAGCAGCAAGCAGCTGTCACCTCGAGCATTGTCCAGGCAATGCGCTCGGCAGCCGGGACACCCATCCCCTCTACTCACATGGATTTCCAGTCCCAGCAGACTCACATCCTGCAGCTGCTCCAGCAGGGACACCTCAACCAGGCTTTCCAGCAGGTACCTAGTTTTCCTGGTAGTCATCCCTTGCTTGTTGGGGACTGAGAAGGAAAAAAAGGGCTCCTTGGGGTGGGCGCATAATCTCACAACAGCTTACACGGGAGTTGAGTGACAGTGGGCAGTGGGGTGCTTGAGGAGTGCAGTTGCTCTCATGCAGGTGGAGCCAGAGCCGTGCAGGTTCCATGATTTGGTAGCAGTTAAGTTCCTTCACCCCTGCCCATGTCCTGTCAGGACAGTGTCAGTGCTTCAGTAAACCAGTGTGCTCTGCCATTGGCACTGACACGTGGCGCACCTCTGAAAAGCAACAGCTTCATAAGCCTCTCCAGGCAGATCTACCAGCTGGGGCCTGACCTTGCCTTTGACTTTGAACATGCAGGCAGATCTGTTTGAGCTGCTGCAAACAAACTCTTCTGGGAATGATAGCACTGCTGGCCCTGCTCCATGCTGCTGACAGTAACCTGCTCCCCTCTGTCTAGTTGTGCTCTGTTCAGCTTGGAACAGACACCGATGTCCTCAGAGCATAGAGCAAGAGCCTAAAGATGGCCCTGCTGGCCTGTACAGCAGAGGTGCAGTGATTTTTGCTCCCAGAGGAGGCTGTCGAGCCACTGAGCATCCCAGAGCTGTCATTCTGTCCTGTCTCCCTCACCTGCCTCTTGGTTCCTGTGCATTTCTAGCTGTGTGTTCCTTGCAGGCTCTAACAGCAGCTGATCTCAACCTGGTTCTGTATGTCTGTGAGACTGTGGATACTCAGCAAGTGTTTGGACAGCATCCATGCCCACTGTCCCAGCCTGTGCTGCTCTCCCTCATTCAGCAGCTCTCCTCAGATCTGGGCACACGTACAGAACTGAAGTTGAAGTGAGTATGACCAGAGAACTGGGTCCTGTTCTCAGCCGTGGCTTTAAATTCACTGCCTGGAAGTGGAAGGTGGAGTTTTGACAAAAGTTGGAGTTTCTGTAGCCTGTTACTGGCATGTTTGCAGCCAGTGGTAGCTCACAAAAGTATGTCAGCATTGCCACAGAAAGCTTTGCTGCCCTGAGGTAGTAGTGAAAGGAATACCCAGCAGTAGGTGCTGGAACCTCTGGAACTGTAGCCTGTAAATATTTGCAGTCTGTGCAGCCATCCCCACACCCCAAGGAACGATTTCCTTGTGGAGGCAAAAGCAGGGATAGTGCCATGTTCCCTGGGTAGTATAGTATAATATCCAGGGCAAGTTTGCTCTGGACTCAACTCTTAACCCATTACTGGACTTTGTGTTGGCAGTTTCTTGTCGTGACTGTCAGAAAGGCTCAGTGGGAGGCTGCAGCAGGAGCTACTGGTATAATTTCTGGTGGATGTTCCAAGCAAAGCTTGTGTGACAAAATAGTGACTGTACTGATACTTGCCATGAACATTTTTAGTGTCTGAGTCAAAACCCTGCTATCTGCCTTTAAAAGCTAAATTGTTAAGGTACCTACAGGTTTTGACTATGGCTTGTATGGGAAAATCACTTAAATCGAGTTTTTAACTCAATAAGGATAAAGTAAACTAGAAAAACTGAAAAGAACTTCAACTTACAGTCAAGTTACAGGCTGGTAATTGGAGTTAAAGCTGTTGCTGTAAAGTTTAAACCAGATTGTTATTGAAAACCTGCAGTGACCACATTGCCTTACTCAGGCTGTGGTTTAAAAGCTGATGTCTCATCTGAACTTCAGAGTGTATTATTAGTAAAAGTCCTGATCTTCTCCCACCCCATTCCTGGATGGATTTTATTATAACCCTACACAAATTAAACCTCACTGCTGAGGGGTTTTGCTGTCTCATGAGTGACTAATTCTGCTTAAAGGTATTAAAGAAAATATGTACTGAGAGTCGCCTTCAGCGCTGTAGGGAGTTCTCACTGGCTGTTGCCTCTGCCTTGGTTCCAGCAGCCGGGTTGTGGGGCAGGTGGGCAGGCTGGGAGCTGTAGGCTGACCTCACAGGTTTAGGAGGGTATAGGTGGACTCTGCTGTGAGTCAGGAACATTTATTTCGTGACAACTGAACACACTGCAGAGTTTGGGTGGAGTGGAGAACAAAACTCTGCATCTTCAGTGCTAACATGAACTGAATCAGATTGGGATCATATTCTGGGTTTGGTCCTAACCTTGCTCTCTTTCCTTCAGCTACTTGGAGGATGCAGTGATGCACCTGGACCAAAGCGACCCCATCACCCGAGACCACATGGGGTCAGTCATGAACCAGGTGCGGCAAAAGCTCTTCCAGTTCCTCCAGGTGGAACCCCACAACCCTCTGAGCAAACCTGCGCGTCGCCTCATGATCATGCTCCAGGGCCTGGTCACCCCTGGCATGACCTAGGAGCACCTGGCTGCCAGGTGGGGCTGCTCCACTGAGCCCCACCCTGCAGATCCACAGTTACTAACAACGTCTGGCTGGTGTCAAGAGCTCCTGCCAGAAAATCTATCAACACGTGTGTGATGTCTCTAAGGCGAACGCCATCTGTGTATAGTTCCAAATAGTCACTGAACATTCACTTGGCTTATTTTTCCTAAATAGCCTCTTTTTTGAGAGTTAAATCTCTTCTTCACGTGCCCATCCGTCCCCAGGTCTGGCTGGCAGTCCATGTCTCATGCAGCAGAAGCTGATGAATTTCTTACCCCTTTAAAAGTTCGGATCTGCTGCAGTCAGCAAGGGAGCAGTGAGGTGTGCACTGAGCCCGGGCACAGGGGCTGCTGGTGCTCCTTGCTGACCAAAAAACCTGAACCCACACCTTAGAGAAGGGCTCAAACTGCTCCTCCCTGGCAGGCTGTAGGCACAGGGAGGAGGTCAGCTGAGCGAGAGGAGTTAGTTAAAATTCATTAATTAGTTATTCTGATGTTGGTTAATTCCACATCCACAGTGGAGTGCCCAGCCCACCTGACCCAGCAAGGCAGGTTTGGGCAGGGGCTGATTCCCCTGGAATGCCCCAGGGAGGGGCTCTGGGTCAGGGTGCTGAGGCAGCAGCATCTGCAAGAGCCCTGCGCGGCCACCGGTTCTATTGCCCATCGGAGCATGTCCATGTTTCAGACATTAGTTTTGATTTTCCAGCGAGGTTTTTCTTTTTATCTAAATTTTGAAGTTTTGGGGGGTTTTGTTGTTCGTTTTTTGGTTTCTTGGGTTTTTTTGGAAATAACATTAAGAACAATTCAATAAAAAACTTTTTGAGAAAAAAAGAAGTGGAGACCTTCTTCTGTTGTGTGATGGAGGGAAGACTGAGGATCCTTTGAGGATATCAAACCATCTCCAGTCTGGAGCCTGAGGTGAAGGAGCAGATTTTTCTCTCTCCCCAGATTTTTTCCCAAGTCTCTGCTCAAGCTTTCCTGTGTGTGTCCAACAGGGCATAGTGGTCTCTGCTTCCTGGGAGAGGCAGGGAGGTGATGGTAGGCTGCTGGCTGTGGGAAGGGGACATTAATTCCTCTTTTCACAGCAAAAATGTCTCTGGCTGCTCCTTCGTGGAGAAGAGAAGGCTCTGGGAAGACCTTACAGCACCTTCCCAGTATGTAAAGGAGTTCCAATAGAGCTGGAGAAGGACTTTGGACAAGGGCATAGAATGACAGAAGGGTGAATGGCTTCACCCTGACAGGACAGGTTTAGTTTGGGTACTAGGAAAAATTTCTTCCCTGTGAAGACGGTGGGTCACAGGTTCCCCAGAGAAGCTGTGGTTGCCCAGTCCCTGGAAGTGTTTCACAGGACCAGGTTGCACAGGGCTGGAACGTGTCCCTGACGGGTTGGAACGAGATGGTTTTTCCATTCCCGTCCAACCCAAACCATTCTGNCAGTATGTAAAGGAGTTCCAATAGAGCTGGAGAGGGACTTTGGACAAGGGCATAGAATGACAGAAGGGTGAATGGCTTCACCCTGACAGGACAGGTTTAGTTTGGGTACTAGGAAAAATTTCTTCCCTGTGAAGACGGTGGGTCACAGGTTCCCCAGAGAAGCTGTGGTTGCCCAGTCCCTGGAAGTGTTTCACAGGACCAGGTTGCACAGGGCTGGA
>VYXD01008389.1:0-19234 GCA_013397195.1 Hylia prasina
GCGGCTCCCGGAGCTCCGGGGCGCGGACGCACCTGCGGAGGGGCGGGGCCCTGGGCCCGCTGCCCAATCAGCGCTGCGAGCGACTCGGCGCATTGGCCAATCACGAGGCGGCAGGGGGTGTTTGGGGGTTTGCTTTTGGTGCGTGCTGGTGTTTGCCTTCTCTGGGCTGCTTTAGTGGAGTACGTGCATCTTTTAATTCAGTTGTTTAAACTGTACTGAGTTTAATATGCTTCGGCATGTGGTGTGGAAGAGAGCAAATGTTCGGTGGCCCCAGCTGAAGCTGTGTTGATGATGGGTGGCTGTTGGTCTCTAGGTCTCCAAAGTGTGCCTCTGACTTCCAAGCTCATCCTCAGTGAGGAGTTAGGAGGCAGCACTTGCTCTAATTGCATTTTTTCCTAACTTTTTTTAGGGATGAATTAGTGCTTTTTGTATGTTCTGCATCAGTTTCTACCCTTAGTTTGGGTTTTCTCTGGTTCTGGTAGAATGCAGAGGGTTTAGTTCTCTGCTGGGCCAGATAATTGTTTTGGGAAGCTCTGTTATAGACAAGAATTATGTCAAGTCTTTAAGATTTTGCTGTTAAAACCCTGACTCCTACTTGCAGTGTAGAATTGGAGCATGTTGGGCAGGGAACGGGAGGCACAGAGTTTTTCCTGCCTTACTTTCTCCAGCCTGTAAATTTTTGTTGTGTCTGGCATTCTGGCAAAGGTCAGTGTTTGGGACAGGAGCTGTGAAGTTTTGCTCTCTTTCCAGGTGCTGTTGCTGTATCCCTGCTTGGGGCAGGGGGCATAGGGATGCTTTTGTTAATTTAGGCTCCTCCTAAGGCATGGAAGTTACGAACTGAGAACCTTGCAGGGAAAGGTGGCTGAGCACTGTGATGTGATCACACAGTGGGATGAATGATATAGAAAAGCAGCTGGACTCTATGGGATGCTGAACCTCTTTATTAGCTTTTAATTTATAAATACAGCAAGAAAAATAGTATAAAGAAGAAGTTCTTTGCTGATTAATAAGTTTTATGGTAAAACTCCCATGGAAATCATTATCAAATGCATGAAGAGTAGTTAAGGGAAGTAGAGGCAGCTTTTGGGAAAGGTGAGGGGTTTTTGTGCACCTTAAGCTTTCCTATCTGTCCTGGGTTATGATATGGGGTGTAATTCAAGCCTGTACTCTACTCCGATCTGCATTGCCCTCTGCTCACCTGTGAAAGTGGGTGGAGCCGTGTTTCTTTATCTCTGCCATGACAGGCCTGATAACTCTCTCCAGGGAAGCAGCACCCCCCACCCTGAGGGGCCATCCCTGCTGATGGGCTGCCAAGGACTCCCTAGAATAACTCCCAGAACTATATCAGCCCACTGTGGAATTCCCTGCCCCAGGGGAGGTACCAAACCTTCCTGCCTGTGTGGTACAGGGACACCTGTGCCTGGTGTAATCTGGGACTTGGGATGCCCTGAGATCACTGCTGGATGCCCAGAGGACAAGAGCCCTCGAAGACCACCACTGGACCTCCTGAGAAGGACCAGGGCCAGACCTTTCCACAGGTTCCTTGCTTTGATGAAACCACTTCCATCACTCCCACGGGACTGCAACCACCATTTAATCGGGCTGCTATCAGCACCCTGACCAACAGCATGTCAGGTCCTGTTCTGACTGGTTTAAGTCGCTGTTTATGTGCTATTGCAGCTTTCCCAACACTGCATATGGGTCATAATCTGCTTATTATGTTTAATATGGGGCACTGTTTAAGGATGCCTCTTCTAGTATAAAGCAAAGATTCTCTTTTTCCTTGTTTCCGAAATCATCTTCATCTCAAAACTCAAAATCTCCTTTTTCCCCTCAGGAGCACAAAAAACTCCATTATCACTTACACTAGCACTTTACATCCCCCCCTAAAACACATCTATATGTTACAGGAAAAAACATTCCATTCTCCTGTAACTACTCAAAAAATGTCCAGCCGAATTAGGCCACTCCTTTCCTTTGCCTCAAAGAGTCTTTTCACCAGCCACCACGAGGTGTTACCTGGTCACTCGCCAGGAGAGAGAGAGGGCGGCTGTCCTGCCTTCTCAGCTTTTATAAGGTATTAACAAAAGTCACATCCTGTTTTCTCAGTGGTTAAACTGCCTGCCAACAGCCAAGAACTGGCCTCTGATAGGTGTTCAACTTTTCTAAGGGAAATTTAGGTCCTGACAGGGTAACACCTCACACCCTCCTTCAACCAAAAACCAAACTGTGTCAACCCATAGCACAGTAACCTGTGGTGTTCACACAGCTAATGAAAATCGGCTATCCCTGTATTGGCATGCACACATGGGATTGTTCACACCAGAGTTCTGAAAAATAAACTGCTCTGACTTGCATTAAGCACGACTCCAAGTCTCTTTTTTTCTTCTGTGTCTTCTAGCAGCTGCTGTTTCAGCAGGTCCTCATGCACTTCCACACAGGCGTTGGAATCCCTGACAGATCCAAAATAGTCAATGTCCCTCTGCGCGTGCTCCATCCTCGTTAGCAAATACTCCACTTCCCTCTGAACCTCAGCCTTGTCAGTGTTCAGTCCTGCCAGGTGGGACAGCACCATCCTGAAAAACTCTTCAATACATACATGTACTCCAGCATGTCTTGGTTGCATATCTGCACCCTCTTCTTCAGTCAGAACATGGGAAAAAAATACATGGATGGACATGGATATTCTGCATACATCACAACCTCCCTCATGATTGCTTTAAAAACTGTACTTTAAGGTCACCTGTAATCCCCTCCACAAAAAACCCATGCTGTTCCCTCCTTCCCAGTGCCCCTGCAGCCATCTATTCCGACCTAGGGGGCTGTTGCTGGCTGTCTCTGTGAGAATATCTCAGACCAGTACAAAATTCAAACGTCCGGGCAAAAATCCACATTTTTCAACTTCACATGGTTACTGACAGCCAGACACTATCTAAAGAAAGAAAAGTGTTCTGATAGAAGCAGCCATGGATAATTAAGGGCTCATGATCTCTGATGACTTGCTTTCTATAAACTTTCTGGAACTCCTCCTGTAGGACCACTGGTGAAGCAGTCTCAAAGGGTTTTATGCAGGAAATCTATAGCCATGAACATGTCACTTGAATACACCTCTTCTGACTGAGGCAGAATCTAGTGTGGCTATTTTTCACCCATTTAAAAGTGAAAATGAAAATACTGAAATGCTATACTTCAGAAAGTTTTGTGTTGTTTCATTTTTATTTTTTTTCCCCACAAATTATTGGCTGTATTAAAAAAACCTGAATGCAAAACAACAGCAAAAAACCCCAAACAATCAAAAAAACCAAAGAAAGAAAGCCAAACCCTATTTTTTTACACCTAAATTCAAATTATTAATGTTTTCAAAAGTAAGTAATATGGTTTCTCTGTTGCAATGCAGCTGCTTCATAAGTGTCCTGAAGATAGTAGTCCAGCTGCCACTTTGGGAAGATGAGGAATTTGAGCAGATCTTTGGTTGGTTTGCTCTGTGAGCTCTGGTTTCTACGTGCCACCTCCTCTCCACTAACTTCCCCAGGAAGTTGCTTAATTACTTTCTACTAAACCTTTATTTTAAATGTTTTCAAGTGCTGTCTTCAGTACCTGCCTCGCTCTTTGTCCTGTTACTTCTGTGCCCCTCACACCAAATGCCACAGGTTACCTCATTTTTAATGGGTGCCAAAGGAATAGAAATTGCCAGGTGAAGTTATTCCTAGAGTGGCAGAGAAAATGTAGATCTCCATCTACACAATGGGAAGAGAATATCAGGTTAATCCTTCTGTTCCTTCTGTGTTGAGAAGATGAGACTAATGAGGGTGTTGTACAAAAAGGGATGTGAAATGAGACAAGTTAGAGCTTCTCTATAAATCTGCCAACGCAGGCCAGGAGCCAGGGACATGTCAATAATTTGAAATAAACAATATATGATTATAGCACACCAGTACTGAAGAGGTATTTTGCAGTACTGATAGCTTTTAGTTGTAGAAAAAGAAGCAAGAACTGGTACATTTATATCAGTTATTGAAAGGAATTCAAGGACTTGAAAGGACTGCATTTCAGGCTCCCAGATGTTAAGGCTTATTTAAAGTGCAGATACACTGCTGGTTTGCATCAATGTGTCTTAAACTACCCTTCCAGGTAGAGATATCTGCACATAGGAAAAATACCTGATAAATTTCCATCTCCTTGCTAATAAATAATTGACAGCACTCCTATTGGGGACAGTATGTTTATACTGCTCCCTAGGATAATCTGTAACAGCACTATATAAACATTTGATTGTTTTAGCTAAATCCACTGATATAATTAAAAAAGAAAACCCATACAAATGATAACAGAATAAAGACATAACATTATGAAATTATATCCTGCAACAAATGATGTAGTAAGTTGGGATCATTACAGTTAAAGTTTTAGCAATGATTTTACTCATTCATTGGAAAAAGCTGAAAATTTACTCCACTGATTTGGTATATCATACAGACTGTCCTGGGCTTGGAACATCCACGCATTTTCCATCCTCTTTTGCTGCAGAAATATATGTCAGGCACATACCTCCAGAGAGAGAAAACACTGGTCAACGTACCTCAGCAGGGCTGCATCCTGCATCATGTACTGTGCTGCTCCCATGGTGCTCATG
Organism: Hylia prasina; assembly: GCA_013397195.1. Lineage (NCBI taxonomy): Eukaryota > Metazoa > Chordata > Aves > Passeriformes > Sylviidae > Hylia > Hylia prasina. Next base: position 4,634 of record VYXD01008389.1, read on the forward strand.
AGGGATGGAATCAGCAAAAACTGGACTTGTAAGGTTACCATTGTACCAGAGAAAAGTAGTGAATCAGTTCTAGGGGCAATTCCAAACGCTGCCAGTCCAAGGTCAAATGCAATTTGCCATCATCCGAAGTGAAAAAATAATACTAAAAGTCATGAAAAAGTTAAAAATACTGCAGCTGAAAAGATTAAAAGAACTCTGAATGCTGTTGTGATGCTGTTCAAGATCACAACGACACGGACTCCGACTCAGAAGGCTGACAATGACTCCTTTATTTTTAGTTATTTCTTCCCTTTTATGCTATTCTACAAAGAACAACCCAATGGGTGAAAAAAAGATAAACTTCTTCACCTCCATTGGTCAAGTCAGAGGGACATCAAGAAGAAGTCCCTCCTAGGGAAAGGAATGTAAACACAGGTTACAGTTAGGAAAACATGTCTCTTGTTGACAGAACAGTCTCTGGGAAAGAGTTTCAGAGAAACCAAAACATCCCAGGCACGAACCAGGGCTCCACTGTTGCATGTCATCATTGAGGAAGGAACATTGTGGCACAGGGACTGAATGTGTTTATCTCTAGGAGCCTGAGGACTGCTTCTCGGCTTGTGATCCTGTGATCAGTCCCAGTGCTCAGCACTGAGTCACATCGAGCCTGTAGGCCAAATTTTATTAAATACAAATAAAATCAATTTCTTTCCCCCTCCTTTCTCCTCCCATCTGCTTTCCTGTGTGACCAACTCTGCACTGTGTGCTCGTTGGGTGGAACACAGGCCAACCCTTCACAGGGCAGGCTGGTGCTTCATGTCTGTGGCTGTAAAACCATCTAAAGCAATTGATTTCATATCCACTATTCAGCCTGTTTATAACAGGACTGGAAACCAGAGATAAAATTATTTTTTAAAAAAATTCCTTCTTTTTCTCTTGACAGTACTTTTCCAGCTGAAATCAACACAGCTCTGCGTCAGTTTAGTGGAGTCCGTGGCACACATCTTTTGGAATAATAATTCTGCTTAGTCTGACTTAAAAATTAATTATACTTAATTTACATGAGCCTACTGCATTTGAAGCAAGTTGTATTTATTTGATTTCATAATTTTCCTGACTGAATGCCTTGTTTGGAAAAACTCATGGCCATGCTAACACCTTATTTGCTAGAAAACCATGTGTTAGGAGCTTAGAAAGCTCCTTTGTATCTGATGCCAAGCTGAACAGCTCTGTTTCTCAGAATTCTACACCCCTTCACTTCCCCCCACCCCCCATTTTTCTTTTTCTACTGTTTTTTTCCCCTCTCCTCACATTACCAAGCTTTTTCTTTCTAGCTGCCTCATGTGTAAGCATGTGACTTATTGCAGAATTCAAGAGTGTGTGTGTCACAGCAGGTAGGTTTTATTCCTCCGTGTGTTTGATTTTTGCACAGCAGCTATGTGTGCTTTGCAAGCAAATTTCAGCCAAGTGCACAGATGAGTATTCTGTATTTTAGTATTGCTTTACCCTAAGAGGGGCACACAATTTGCCAGCTCCTGTTTACAAGCACAGTCAATGATGCACAGAGAATTTAATATTTGATTTTTCAGTCCAGTGACATTTTGCTTTACTCCAGAGCTCCTCCTTGAGGGGACAGAGAGCTTGCACTGAGAGCAGATACCTTAGGAAGTCTGTATTTCCTTGATTCTGTCCTATGGTACATCTTGACATCACGTGCTGTCTTCTTTTCCACTAATAATCAGCTGCAACACTGGGGAAGATCAACACAGGAAAAAAATCCCTTTTCTAACCTCCAAGGTGACTCTGGAATCCTTCAGACTTGTTCTCTGAGTCTCATGTCTGTCACAGGTAATGACTGGGAGATGAAGATTATGGAACTCAAAAATTTCGAACTTCCTTTCAAGAACATATATTTAGAAGTCAAGATACAGATATGTAATTTCTTTCCTTTATCTTAAGGCAGGGAAAGTGATCTAAAAGTAAAAATATCTTAAACTGCTGTACACCTTGGATAAGCTTAAAAATGCTGCATATGGGGCTAGATTCTGTGAAGCTGCTCAATCATTGGTTAGAATCACCCACAGCTGAAAGACCATAAGCTTCCAAGGATTTCTGCAAGTGAGGCATTCCCATGCTTATTAGACCATGATCTTGTGGTAAATGGCAATGATGGTCCATGTCCAATGCACAGTTCTGGGAAGGCATGCTACAGCATCTGGTTATGTCCTGAGCTCTGTTGGGTTTTTACATTTATTTTGCATTGGTTGGTGTAGATTTTTCACTTTTGTTCAGACTAGGCACATACAGATTATTTTTCCAGCTACATATTATCTCTATAATAAACAAGCAAGCAAGCAAACAAACATATATGTCTGATAGTGATTTAAAGCAGGATTGTTTGGCATGCCTGAGAAGACACTGGTCTCACAGGATATTACACACTGACAGAACTGAAAGTTTGCTTTTAATTCAAGGAACTCTTTTTCTCATGACCATTACTCCCTTGATTTGACAGACCTCTCAAAGCTATTAAAGGAAACAAGTGTGTAAATGTAGGTGAATATGCCTTTTCACTGTTCTTGTCCTCTCTTGGCTGAGATGTTTTTCTTTTCTTGTCAATGCTGCTTCTTTGCTGCATTTATTCCACATTTTTACCATTTGGTGTCTGTTTTGACAGCTGTTAGATATTTTCAAATGAAAAATAGGCATTTTCATCTCCATCTGTGTTTGTAGTTTTGATTTCAAATGCTGGATGGAGCTTTATGTGTTTTAAAAGCAATGTTGAAATCAGTTCAGAGTGTTTATTTGATTTGGGGGAAAATGACATTTTCTTAAGATATTATTTCACTCATATGATTGCATTCTATGTTTTGTTGTTTTATTGCTTTTTTATAAGTCAGTTTCTTTCTGTCATTTCAGGTGGTAAAACTAGAGAAGTGCCACAATAAATCAGGTTCTTTTTCCTCTAGTCCCACTCTGGTGTCTCAGCTCCTCACAGGAATCACAAGACATTTTTCTTTTTGAGCTTTGGGGACATCCCTGACTCCCAGGCTCCCTCACCCTTTTCTCTTGGCTTTTCCTGAGCCATGGATGCTGTCCTAATGCAATGCCCTGTGTTCCTACAACCCTGAAAGCAAGTGGGAAGCTGCCACTGCTGTCACTTTGATCCAAGTAGTGTGCAGATACATCAGATTTTACTCCCAAGCTACACATTGGCTTAAAACAAGGTTAATTATGTTTTTCATCTTTAATTAACCTCAGCATGCAAAGCAATAATAGATAAAAAGGAAAAATCAGTCTGATTCAGAGCCTTCTACTGATTTTATACACATCTATATCAGAATAATTGCTGCTCAGCCTGATGCATCAGTGATAGCCCAGTGCTTGTGTGCTCCTGTGGTATTTTATTTGTCATTGCAATTTAGCTGCCTGTTTTGGTAGGTTTTGATGCTGGTGAATCAGACTGATGTTTTATGTTAATAACACAGAGAGTGTCACGGTCTACTTCTGTATTTTCTATTTTTGTGAAGACTTGGGTCTGCAGAACCAAGTTCCTCGTTACTACTGGCCACTGGTCTAATGCTGAGATCTAGGAACATAGAAAAGGTCTTTATCACAGTGGGAGATCTACACTTAATTCCAGTTCTGCCACTGTTTTTTGTTTTTCTCTCCCCCTCCCCTTCAGTTTTATACCTTAGAAAGGGACTCACCTTTCTGCAAAAAGGACAGACATAAGAAGTCCAAGTGAAGCTGGTGCTCAGCTGGAAAAAGGCTGACGGGAGTGATATCAGTCAGGAACGCAGCAGTAAGGGGGAAGATTGGCAGAAGTTTGGGATTCATAGGAGGGCTCCACTAGGCGGCGCCATGGCTCTGGGAATGGAAAGGCAAACGCGGCTGGAGCGCACAACTCCAACGCCGCTGGAGGAGATGCAGCACGCAGAGGGAAACCTGCATCGAGGCTTTAGGAATGCACTGCTGCAGGGCCGAGCTGGCGGTGTCTGGGGTCTGTGCCGCCCCAAAAAGGGAATGCCAGAGCTCCCGGGACGGGCAAGAGCCCAGGATGCCCGGCAGCTTCAGGAGAGACGTGTTATTGCATCAGGACCGGCTCTGCGAGTGGCATCGTAAACGGGACATAAAGCTGTACTTTATTGGTGTAGATTTACTGCTGGGGTTAGGTAAATGGTAGAATCATGGAATACTTTGTGTTGGCAAGCACCTTTAAAGCTCAGCTAGTGAATCCTCCCTGGTGAGCAGGGACACCCCCAGGGAGAGCAGGTTGCTCAGAGCCCCTTCCAAGCCAGCCCTGAGTGTTTCCAGGGATGGGGCATCCACCGCCTTTCTGGGTAGGCTGTGCCAGTATTCCATCACCCTAAGGGGGAAAAATTTATTTCCTGTATCTGGTCTGAATCTACCCTCCTTTAATTTAAAACCACTGTCCCTTGTCCTATTGCTCCAGGCCCTACTGAAAAGCCTGTTCCCATCTTTTCTATAAGCCCCCTATAACTACTGAAATAATCCAGAGAAGTTCATCTGGACGTGGATCATGAAATAGTCTGGCATAAAAATCAACTGTGTGCAGTTACTTTGAATGGTCTGTTTGCTTGTTTGTTGCCAAACTCAGAATCCCTGTTCTGCTGATCAAAGACAATTCCTAGTAGCTTGAAACTTAAATTTGTACAATCCCAGAACTAAACAAGTTTTGAATTATGCAATTCAGTATAAACCAATATTAAAATTTTCTCTGCTTTTGGCTTGTTTTCCAGTGTGGAATCTGCTCATGAATATTGTCAGTAAAATTTGTTTTATTTGAATGTTCATGTTCATTAAACCTATTCACAGGAGTGCAGTAGTTGAAATGACATTGCTTTAAATTCAGAATATTTACAGGAAATGACTATGACATTTGCCCAGCTCATTTCAGTTGAGAATGCCTGGTGTGGTTTTTCTGGTTATGTTTATTTTTCAAACAGGCCTTTTAGGTGTGAGGCATGACTTCTGAAAAACTGAAAATATACTTTTTGAACTTTAAATGCCTAGGATGTTACACTTGCAGGTTATATTATTATTTGTGTGGTTTTCTTTTTTTGGGGGGTAGACACTGACAAGGTAACATTTCATCATGTAATAGTGTTCTATTTATTGCTGCACTGAAGAAGAAGATTGCTAACCTGTACTTACGTGTTGCATAGAGCCACAGAGGACTCTGTACATATCTGGGAAAGTTGTTAAAACTTAGCAAGTAACTCCCTCTGAGCTCACTAAATGGCACCAGCTGGTGGAAGGAATACATTTGGTGACGATGAATAATGCAAAGTTCATGGCTCAGTGGAGACAGGTATGGAGAGAGTTTGTGGCAGGGTGATGTGCTCTGGGATGGCAGCAGCGTGCTGGACTCTCTGGTTTCCTTGTTTCAAACTGTTGCAGCAGCCCTCTTGTGAGAGGGTAGAAATGAGCCGAGACACAGACTCCTTGTTTAGCACAGCATGAAAAGGGCCCTGGTTTATTCCCCTTTACAGCTCAGCCATCCTGACCCCAACCATTCCCTGGCTCTGGCTGCAGCAGCTCCTGCTGTGGGTTTCCCTTGCAGCCTCTGACTGCTGGTTCTTTCCTGCTGAACTCTGACTGCAGCTTTTACCCAGCTAAACTGGGACTGCAGCCCCAGACTGACCTCACAGCAGGGATTCTCTCTCCAGGATCCTGCTTCTTCATGGTGCTCTCCTTCCCTCTTCCTCAAGGCTCCTCCTCCTTCATGATTCCCCTCCCCAGCTAACCCACTCCCTTTTATCACACTTATCTTTATTGGCTATATTTGTGACTCATCAGGGATGAGGCTGAATTGGGTAATTAACACAGCTGTTACTTATCAGGGGCGAGGTCACCTGTATTCCCTTCTCCTACATCAAACTAAAACTCTGATCCTGCACTGAATTTCTGAGTAGTTGCTGATGGCATGTTCAGAGACTTCGGGGATGGTTCTGCCAGAAACTTGATCTGAGTAGAATAGAGTTGTGCTAGCAAGTGTCCAATTCAATCCATGCAAAACCTAAAAGATAGGAAAGCATCTATGAACTGGGGGAACTAGGACAGGAAAGGCCCTGAAGGGGCCACACAGGAGTTGATGAGGATCAGTGAAATTCATTGTGCTGCTTTTTTTCACATTACCAGTAAAAATGAGTCCTACAGGGAAAGATGGGGCAGGCCTGAACTCCAGAGTCATGCTTAAAAACAACAAGGGGTACTTTTAAGAGAAACTTTTAAAGAAAAATCAAAATATGATAAAAGAGTATATATATATAAATACCTGGATTTTTTTTTTCCCTTATCTATTTGTTATCATCCAAATACTGGTCTGAATGTAAGATTAGTAAGGCCTCTTGTGTTCTCTGTTTTCTACACAGGAGTCTTGTGATTTCTACTTCTGGAAAAATTTGTTAAATTTTTACACTGTCCAAGAATACTTCTCTGGACAAAGTCAAAATTAAGACTTGCATTCAGGAACTGAGCCAAAGAGACATATTCTGACTTTAAATGGTGATCTACTGGTATAGATTTCTGTGTCTCTCTAATCTGGTCCCAAAAATAACTTTCATCATTTCCATGTCTTTTATTTCCAAGTTTTCATTTCTGCCAACCAATTTATGATCTCAAAATTATCCTTGTCAGAGAATCTAAGCAAAATAAACTTAATAATTATAGTGCAAAGCAGGGCCATGTGAGCTAATAAGCACAAAAAAAGTACATAAGAGAGGATGTTTTTCTGAGGCACATTAATCTGAACATTAGTTCAGGAAATCTCCTGACAGACAAGCTGCAGGTCAGAAAGAGTGTGCCCATTGGACCTGCAGAGCAATCAGCTGTACAGCTTTGCAAATTGGCATTTTTCAAAGCTCCACCATGTCAAGACACTCCCATATTTTCATTCAGGGTATGCTTCGTATTATGCTGCACCCAATCTCTGAAAGTGAATAGAAAATAAGACATTCACAGAAGACTCCAGATTAGAGAGTGTCTTCCAAACAAACACAGTGAACTCTAGGCATGACACATATGCAAGAAGTACATTTTGTGGCCTGTATGCTCTCTCTGAGGTTAGCACTATCACACTTGAAAGTCAGTGTATCAGATGAAATGGTCCTGGTGCCAGTTTATGATGAATAATAAAGCAGATGCACTATGCTGCCTGGAAAGGATATAAACAAGTTAAGCTGTCATGAATAATAGATAACCATTTCTTTAATTCTTCTTCAGAAGTCAGCTTGTTGTTTACCAGTGCTACTACCATTGTTATACTGAATCCATTCCCCAAGCTTTGTCATATCTCTGAAATGAATTATCTCCAGCCAGGGAAAAGGTCACACATTTCTGTGCACAGTGTACAACATTTTGCAGTGCTGTACCAAGTGGATTTGATCTGTTCCCTTTGACCTGTCAGGGCTCAGTGCACACGGAATTTGTATGGTTTGAAATGTGAGCTTCTGCTGAAAACATTTCAGTCTTGTCATAAAAATAGGCAACTTACAGAATGCCTTATTAGGAAAAAAGCAAAACCCTTATCATAAGGAGGAAGGCTGGAAAGGACTGAATCCATTCAGCAATAGATAATATGTGGTAAAAATTTCCATCTCTCTAGCCCTCAGTTGGCCAGACAATCAGAAACTGTTTCTGTTAACTGATTAAAATAGAAATTCAGTGCCACCATTGTGGCCTTTTACTGGGTTATAGGGAAAAAAAAAGGAAAAGCTGTTCTGCCCTGCAAGCTATCCAACCTGGCTCTGTTTGTTTCTCTGAGTAGATAGGGCATGACTAACTTGTCCATATGTTCAAACATAAAATTCCTGCTGTGATTCTCTGCAGCAGAGGACAAGCAGCCTCTGTATGTGGGGGAAATCTCCTTCCTGCACTTGAATCAGCCGAATCCTCCAATGGGACATATTTATTCCTGACGCTTGGGAGCCTGCACACTGCTGCATCTTTTAGGCCTGCTGCTATTACAGTGAGATATCATTCCCTTTTCTGCACAGGACACGTGAGCATCACACCCCAGCATTCTGCCACAACCTCACTCTCTGCCCTTTGCACTGTGCAGTCCCTGTGGAATTGTCATTGTCATTGTCATGGTCCCAGGAACACAGCTGGGCTGATTTGGAGAATAGTCATGGGGAAGCAATCCCTGCAGTCATGCTGTGCTGCCACGGCAGAGTTAGCAGAGGATTTGTGTGTGACAGTGTTAAAATGTGAATTTTGGGCTGTGTTAGTGTTAGAACACGAATTATGGTCTGTGTTACTGCCAGCACGTGTACAGGTATTACATATATTCTAATATATGTACAGGTATTGTGTACATTCTTTTAGATCCTTTGAAAAAATGATCTCTACGTGTCTGCCCGAAAGGTGGTTTAAAAAGATAGCACTGCCTCACGTGGCATAAAAGTGACACATCAGATTTGGCCACCAGCTTATTTTTTGTGACTTTCTTCCTGGCTTTCACTACAGTCTGGTTGCTGGTCCTTCAAACTCTGAACTACATCTGTCATTTACTAATGTCACACCAAATGAAAAGGCACAGGATGTAGGAAGAAATACTGTGGGGTGTTTCTGCAGAGATTTTACAGAAAAAGAACTCAATCTTTAATTCTAGGCTTCATTTTTTCTTTTACTGGAAATGCCTCCTAAGGAAATACTGCAACTTCCTTCATGTTTGGCATGTGCCAGGCATTAGAAAGCATAGACAGCTTTGTCATCTGTCTGAATGATATCCTTGTGTGCTATCTTTTGCCACATGTATTGTCCTTGGCTCCTAAGGGGCACTGTTGTCACACAGCTGAGGATGTGCCATGACCTGTTAATTATAGATTAGGCTCTCAGCCTGCCTGTTCCTGCCTCCATGCAGGACCACGTATTTCCTGTTGGTGTACGTGTCACATGGCTCCTCATTAAACCTTTACAAAACAAATATTCTCGTCCAGAATCTTACAAACAGGAAAAAAATAGAGTTAAGGTGGTGTGTTAGAAGGCAATGCAAGGAGACCTGGCAGCCCAGATAATGCATCTGTAGCCCTACTGAGTAACAGGCCCAAAGCTGCAAAACCACTGCTTTTTGTGGAACAACTAGATGCTGCCACTGGAAAATGTCTCAGTTTGGCATCCATGGCCAGATGGTCAAACCTGTGCCTTCTGTATGTTGTAATGCATGCAGAGAGTTCTGCTAAGTGTAAAAAAATAGGAGTGTGATCCAGGCACTGTCAGCAGTTGAACTGGATTACAGCAAATTCTTGCATATACAGCCCAGGGACATCAAGTTTTTGGTGATGGTTTATGCTGCATGCGTACCCGGGTTGTGAGATCCAAGCTTTGGCCCAGCAAGGTCCTGCCCCTCAGCAGCTGTTTCAGTTTAGGATGAGCAGGTCCTTGTGCCAGGAGGGAGGTAAGAGGCGCTGGACCTCTGGTATTGTGGCTTCTCAGTTCCTACCAGTCATGGATTTCATTTTTTTCTCTCCTGTTTTGGTCTAATATACAAAGAGACTGAAATAATGCACCAATTAGGTTAACCTGACTTTGAAATGGAAACAGAAGCAGTTTCTGAGAGGACTTAGGGACCAAAACTGAGAGCCCTGCCTCTTAAAATCCACTCATTGCACAGAGAAATGGACTTGTATAGTGTTTATCATGCTGGCTCTCTCCTGAGCAGTGTTGTGAGGCCATTCAGTGCATCTGCCGAGGTGGGCTGGGTGTTAGGGTACAAACACAGTCCCAAATCCAGGCTAAAGGAGAAGGTGGATAGCTGCAGTTACTTTATATGGGGATATGCACACCCATAGGCTGTCTTTGAGCCACTTGTGACAACAATTAGGGGCTGGTATGGCATTGGAAGGGACAGCTCTTGGATAACACTGGTGGATCAGTAAAGTGCTAATTACAGATCCCATGGTGTGCTTCGTAACCAGGAATGTGGCTCCAGCTGGATGGTCTGGGAAAAGTGAGCTCTGGATAATCTCTCTCTTCCTGAAGCTGGCATTGACTAAAATGGGTTGAAAACCATTTTCCTTTCTCCCTCAAAATGTCACCTGGTTTCTTGGCATTATTAAGCAGTTGTGTTTTTCACAGCTACTGCATTCCACTCATAAATGTGGAAGGTGAAATACACCTTGGATGAAAGATGCCACAGACCACTGTGCTATAATGGGACTTGTGTCCATGGTAGTTACTGGGAATGCAATTGTACACTTGAGAGTCCTTTTTACCTACTTAATTACCTAGTTTTTCTGTCTACAACCAGGTTAATAAACTTTAAAAGCCGTGTAAAGATTTTACAGTGCTAGTGGTACAAACAGAACAATTGCCTTTATTCTTACTGCTCCAATGCTTCACAAGCTGTGTTATCCCAATTACCTATTTTCAAACATCATCCCATGAGAAATTTCCCTATCTTCTGTAATCTAACTAAATATAGGCAAAATGGAAAAATGCACATGGAAAAATCAGTTTGCCCAGCAGGACTTTTGCAAAGACTAATTCTTAGAAAGGAATTTCAATCTACTCCAAAACACCTAGGGTGATTCCTCTGGGTAGCAAGTGCTAATTTATGCTCAGTGAGAAACACACAAGTAAATTAGTAGTTTAGTATGATGTACTGTTAGTAGATTAGTATGATGTACTTCTATTCTGTGCAGCAGTATCCTTGATGTTGTAGAACAGCTGTAAGAATGGCCCTTTTTTCCCCAGATTGTGATTTATGTGGGCTGGCTGCTGTAGTGCTGCTTTTGCGTACATCAGATGGGATTCACTTTGAGCAGCACTGGGATTGGGATGTGGGGGGAAGTTCTGCAGCCTCAGAGTTGAGGACAGAGTCAAGCACGACTTGAGAATGGAATTCTTCTGGTTTCAGCATAACACTGCAGATTTCAGGAGTTAATTGGGAATTAGTTATTCAGGAAATATGGTTCTATGTCAGGAATTTATGTGCACAGTGATGGATCTCTGGTTTGAGCAGTTCACATGCACATGGAAAAAAAGCCACAAAGTGGTTTAGTACAGAACCACTACAGAGCATGCAGACAGTTTGTGCTGGATCTAGAGCCTTAGGGTAAGCAGACGTTGCATGTAATTGTATTTTTAAGTAAAGAACTGCCTAAAGTTTGCCAGTGTTCCCATCTGGCACCTATTTCAGTTTTCTTTTCCTTTTGGCTCGAGTTCAACCCTTTTAGGAGGTGCAGTGTGCTCAGGAGGCTTTGACATCTGTGGTGCTCCCCTGCTGCAGCTTCCCCCAGTCCTTCGGTGTCTTGAGAGCCAAGGCAGAGAGCTTGTGCAAACTTGCTGAGGTCAACATCATTCCCTTGCTTTTGTATTCAAATAAAGAGCTCACGAGAATGATGCATCCAGAAATGGAATGGGAGACAGTGTTGGTGGCTATAAACTATATAATTATGCCAGTGTACTGGCATTGTAAAAGTATGTTTATCCAAACACAGCGAGTTTTCTGAATAGTATCCAATATAGAATAGTCTTGCAATTGAATTTTAAAAGCCTCTTTTTGAGATTTGTGCTTACCTATTTTGGAATGTCCCGATGGTTCACGTGTTCTGATTTCCTTTTTCTTCCCTTTCATAGCTGCTTGTAATATTAACAATATGCTCATAAATAAAAAAAAAACCCTCTCTTGCCTGAAGGAAGTTATTGTGTTTTTGTAAAAGATTGGTTCAGGGAGTTGAATTCCACTGGACCACACACGCTTGCAGGAGCAGTCATAAATTTTGCAATTGCAAGCATGGTTAAATCTTTTATTTATAAGTTGACACACCTCTTATACTGTCAGAAAATAGTGAGGAGAATGTACTTCTGGTGCATCTGCCTTAATGACAGGACTGACTGCCAGCTTACAATTTTCAAACAGTTAAAACAGTTGTAATCTCAAACATCAGTCTCCAGCCTGAGCTCCTGGGTACTGAAAGAAACAAACAGAAACTCTGTCTTGCTATAAATAGAAGGCAAACATGCCTTGGTAAACTAATTAAAAAACCCCCTTCCTTGCATGCAAAATATTGTGGAGAAAATACAAATTGTGAAGGTCTATTTAATTTATGCAACTGGCGAACAGAGGGAGCCGGACAGATTGTGGCTTTTAATTCTCAGCACTGCCCGTGGGGGCTGAGGAGCCTCGGTTCTCCCAGAACTGAGTATAATCCATCTACCATAGCGCTGCCATCTCAGAGATCTCTGAAACACAGGAATTCTGCAGTAAAACAGCAACAAAAAAGACTAAATCTGCACACAGATCCATGTTCTGGGGCTTTTAAACTCTGTCTGCTTGGCCTGTGTGCACGTTTGTGCATGCACACTAATAATTCAGAATTAAGCTTTGTGTCTTGGAAAGCCTCGCTTGTCTTTTCTTCCTGCTGCATCCCTTGATGTAATAAAAGGTATCATGTCTCCCAATAAATCTTGCCTGGCTTATATCCTCAGGCAATTGTAACTACAGCAATGTTAGCTAATTTGCCAGTTTTTGCACGTGGATTTCAGCCAGACTGTGGAGAAATATAAAATAAGGTAGACAGAATTTGATGCATTACATGATCCACTACATGTTAGTATTAGATTATTTTCAGTCTGGCTCCTGTAAAGAGTTGGTAACCGGGACAAGGTAGGACTAGCTGGGGAAACTGCACAACAGAGGTGATGAGTAGCAGGGCAACTTGTTTATATCCCAACAAAAAAACATGTGCACTTTTGCAATTTCATTTTACATTCTGTCCATGAAACAATCAAATTTAAAAAAGCTGTCTCTCCGCAGCTTTCTGCATTGAGTAGCTTTCAAATTATTAATAATAGAATAGGAAATGTTTCTGGATGACTTAATCTGAATAATAAATAAGCAGAATAATTCACTACTCACCCTTTGCTAAACACATACTCAACAATTCCAGTTAAAAGCTACATTCTGCTGCTGTCCAGAGAAAGTTGTACTTTGTGAAGTTTTGACAATAAAAATGACCAGCAGGAAATTCAAAAGGCATTTGTTGCTCCATTTTTATATTACATACGATGTATTGTTTTACCAAGAGTCTTTATGGTGAAATAATATGGAAGTCCACCCAGGTATTAGGCATAATTTAATTCTTTGCTTTCATTTATCACAATATTTATGATACCAGTTCTTTACTGGCTGAAGTGAGCCAGGAAGAATGGCTGCTTTCTCCTCTCGCTTTTTAAAATATTACCACAAATCTCCAAATTAGTTTCTCTTTTCTTCCAATGTTCAGGGAATGCCACAGATAAATCAGAATAGAGTATCCATTATGGGATGTATCTTGATGATCGTTTAGCTCTCAGATGTCCTTCAAACTCATTTGGGCTAAAATAAACACTGGAATTTTCTGTCCTGAGTGCTTCAGACATGATTTCTCACTGACTAACTCAAATGAGTATTTTGTCATTTGGCTTCTTCAAGTCAGGAGGATAAAAAATGGGCACTGTCAATTGCAAGCACTCTAAATAGCTTCACAGCCATTACCTTAGGCAGTCCCTTTTACTCTTTACTTTGTCTTGATTCCAAATATGACCTTATCTTTATCATTTGTTGACTACTTTCTCAGATTTGCAGCCTTGGAAGATGAAGGTGCCTTCCTGTACCCAGAAAAACTTCCACAAAGCTGCCTAAAATAGTGTTTTGGAAATGCATCGCTATAAATCATTAAATATTTGCACCAGGGGGACACAGATAACCACCCCATTAAGTGAGTGGTGCTTTTCAGTGCCTGGCCTGGAAAAGACAGGAGTGTACTGATGCTGCTGAGTGAAGCACTGATCTTTGGTTTTTGTTCTTTTCACTGGTCATTCCATTCCTTGAGAAGCTGAAGGCAAACCAATGTTCTCAAGAGTAATTAGTACCACAAAATGTTGTTTTCTCAGAATCTCACATGGTATTTAATAACCACAGGAGGCTGTACATAAATGCACCATGTGCCTGTTATTTATAGCCAGAGACCTCAAAATATTTTATGGATGTTAATTGTGAAAAATATCTAGTAGAATGTATGGGAGAAGAAAATTTATTTTACTATTATTTCACCTTTCTCTGTGTTTGAAAGTCCTTTTGTTTTTTCACAAGCATCTGGAGGTTTTAGAAGCAAGTTTAGTGGCTGGGATATTTATTAAAATCACTTTTAATTTGAAAATTACAGCCCAATACTTAACCCTCAAATCCCGTTTTATAAACTAGAATAGAAAAACTGAATTCCTAATTCAAGGTGATCTGTCAAAGATGTCAGAGTTTAAATAAATGCACAAAATTTTACAATTTAACAGCCCAAGCACTTAACCCGGGCCCTGTGGAAATGCCCAAAAAATTACAGGAATTAGACCTGCACTTAGGAGATAGAAACTGCTTTTGAGGGTCTCGAGGTTTAGAAGACAGGTATCTGCCAGGGAAAGCTGGCGTTTCCTTGGAATGGAGAATGTAAACCCCCTCCCTCCAAATTATTATAATTTTGCAATTAAGGGCTTGCAGGCAAAGATTTGGGAATAGGGATAGCAGTTCTTTTACTAGGAATATTAAAAATACAAATGTAGTAGTACAAGAAGACAAGCAAACAAACAAACAAACAAAAAGCCCAGAAAACCCTGACA